>JAZKJV010000851.1:0-310000 GCA_037367405.1 Ottelia alismoides | reverse complement strand
GATATAGTTATTAAAATCCATGGAAGTATTTTTCAAAAAAAATAAAAAGAAATTGAAAAAAATGAAAAAATGGAGTAGGTAAGTTACCTACTCCATGGAGTAGGATCCCTTTCCTCACATGCACGCACGCACACACGCGCGCACACACACACACACACACACACACACACACACACACATATATATATACCTAGGGGCAGCCAACATGGCTGCTCACACCCCATTTTTTGTAAATTTTTTATTTTTTTGGAAAAATATCACCATGTATATTCATCCCTATATCCCTCATATATGTCATTCGAATTTCGTCAGAAACAGAGACTCCTACGGACTCCATCCAGACGTCATTTTTTAAACGGTCGCAGGATTTTTTAAATCGACCCTATCTAGATGGAGGCTGTAGGAGTCTTTGTTTCTGACGAAATTCGAATGGCATATAGAAGAATATATGGGTGAATATACATGGTGATATTTTTCAAAAAAAATGCCCAAAAATGGGGCGGGGTAGCCCCATCAATCCTATATATATATATATATATATATATATAGGAGAAACTTCAAATGAGGTGGGGTCTCACCATATATATGGTGAGCCACCCTCAATTTAGGCATCTTCCCAATATATTTTACAATTTCTTATTTCATACATATAACAATAAATATTAACACAGCATGTATAGTGAAATAAAATTATGAAAATATTAATATATTGAATGGAAATATTGATTTAAATTTAGATGCTATATTTTACAAAATTCATTTTTTACAATGTGCAGTTTATGCTTTTACAAATTGTTACAGAGTTTTTACTAAATTCGCATTGTCTTATACAATTTCAGAAAAGCCCCCACCTCATTTGAAATATATATATATATATATATATATATATATATATATATGGGAAAAGAGAAGCTACACCGGATGGTGCAGCCAACTAGCTACACCCGGGTATTTTTCTCATTGATTTTTGTTTTTTTTTGAAGAAAACCTATGGAGATTTACTTAGTTTATTTAGTGGAATATGTATTTCAAATTTCATGCAAAACAAACATTCCTAACATGCTCATCTAGATAGGGTCAATTTCAATAATTCTAAGATCGTTAAAATGTGATAGTCTTGATGGAGATGATAGAAGTGTCGAATTTAGTTGAAATTGGTATGATATCATGGTGATATATGGTGATTTAAGTATCCCTAGATTTTATTTCAAAAGCACAAAAAATCAATGAAAAAAATGATCGGGTGCAACTAGTTAGCTACACCCCCGGGTGCAGCTTCCCCAACCCCTATATATATATATATGAGAAAATGGAGCCTACACCCATGTGTAGGTAACTTTCCTACACCCACCCCATTTCCCCTCAATTTTTTGATTTTTTGAATTGAATCTTTGGAGGATTTATATCACAATATATCACCATCGCGTCATTCAAATTTCAACTTATTCCGAGATTTTTAACTTATCCATCATAACAACTAAATTTTAACGATCTCATATTTGCTGAAATCGGCCCCTTCCGATGGAGATGTTAGGAGTGTCTGTTTTACATGAAATTTGAAACACAAATTTCATTTAATATTCTAAGTAAATCCCCTCAGGATCCATTTCAAAAAAATCAAAAAAATTGAGGGAAAAAGGGATGAGTGTAGGAAAGTTACCTACACATGGGTGTGTGTGTGTGTGTATATATATATAGGGAAAATGGGTTGCCCCCTAGGGGCAACCAACATGGCTGCACCCACCTCATTTTTCGCAAAAATTTTTATTTTTTATTAGAAAAATATTACTATGTATATTCATCCCTATATCCCTCCTATATGCCATTCGAATTTCGTCAGAAATAGAGACTCCTATGGCCTCCATCCAGATGCCATTTTTTTAATGGTCGTAGCATTTTTTAAATCGACCCTGTCTGGATGGAGGCCGTAGGAGTCTCTGTTTCTGACGAAATTCGAATGACATATATGAGGGATATAGAGATGAATATACATGACGTCATTTTTCAAAAAAATAAAAAAATTTGCACCAAAAATAGGGTGGGGCAGCCATGTTAGCTGCCCCAGGGGGGCAGCCCCATCAACCCTATATATATATATATATATATATATATATATAAGATTGATGGGGCTACCCCCTTGGGGCAGCCAACATGGATGCCCCTGCATTATTTTCGGTATTTTTTTTATTTTTTTTATGAAAAATATCGCCATGTATATTCATCCCTATATCCCTCCTACATGCCATTCGAATTTCGTCAGAAACATAGACTCCTACGACCTCCATCGAGACAATCATCTTTTAACGGTCGCAGTATTTTTTAAATCAACACTATCTCGATGGATGCATGCCGTAGGAGTCTCTGTTTCTGACGAAATTCGAATGGCATATAGGAGGGATATAGGGATGAATATACATGGTATCATTTTTCGAA
Source organism: Ottelia alismoides (assembly GCA_037367405.1). Taxonomy (NCBI): domain Eukaryota; kingdom Viridiplantae; phylum Streptophyta; class Magnoliopsida; order Alismatales; family Hydrocharitaceae; genus Ottelia; species Ottelia alismoides. The sequence goes on along the minus strand of JAZKJV010000851.1, from coordinate 307,567 downwards.
AAGTAAAAAATAAAAAAAATGCCGAAACAGGGGACGTGGCTGCCATGTTGGCTGTCCCCAGTGGGCAACCCCATCAAATCATATATATATATATATATGAGGAAAGGGATCCTACTCTATGGAGTAGGTAACTTACCTACTCCATTTTTATTTTCTCCATTTTTTATTTTTTTGAAAAATGCTTCATGGATTTTCATAACTATATCCCTCAAATATGTCATTCAATTTTCGTCAGAAACAGAGACTCCTATGGCCTCCAACTAGAACAAGTAAAATACAACAGATTTGTGACCGTTAAAAATGATTGTCTGGATGGAGGCCGTAGGAGTCTCTATTTCTGACGAAATTTAAATGACATATTAGAGGGATATAGTTATGAAAATCCATGAAAGTATTTTCAAAAAAAGAAATTTTTGAAAAAAATGAAAGTGGAATAGGTAAGTTACCTACTCCATGGAGTAGGATCCTTTCTCTCTCTCTCTATATATATATATATTATATGGTTGATCCTATGAGAGCCAAAATCCGTGAGAGCATGAAAACAATGATTCTAGATCACTAAATTCTGTCATCTCTCCCATTGATTGTAGGATGAGAGAGAGAAGCAAAATCTAATGGTCCATATTCACTCCTCTCATGCTCTCACAGATTTTGGCTCTCACAGGATCAATCCCCTCTCTCTCTCTATATATATAGGGTAAAATGTGTATGCCCCCTAGGGGGAGCTAACTTATCTCCCCCTGCCTTATTTTTCGCGTGTTCTTTTAATTTTTTTGAAGATAAAAATTATGTAAATTTATTATTATATCCCTATATTATGTCATTCAAATTTCATGCAAAACAGAGACTCCTACAACCTCCATCCAGACGGGATCGATTTAAAAAATCCTGAGATCGTTAAAAAATGATTGTCTGGATGGAGGCCGTAGGAGTCTCTGTTTCAAACGAAATTTTTATGGCATAATATAGGGATATAGTGATGAATATTCACGGAAAAAATTTCAAAACAAATAAAAAATTGAAGAAAATATGGCGGGGGAAACTAAGTTAGCTCCCCCTAGGGGGCAACCCCATTTTCCTCATATATATATATAAGAGTGATCATGTGAGAGCAAAAAACTCTGAGAGTATAAGAGCAGTGATTATGGACCATTATATTCAACCATGAGAGAGAAGACCGGGAAAGAAAACATAATCTAGTGGTCCAGAATCAGTGCTCTCATACTCACAGTTTTTTGCTCTCATAGTATAACTCCTCTCTCTCTATATATAGAAGAAAATGCACGCATGCTCACACACAACTACTATAAAAATGAATAATTTTCTAGCATATATATATGGGTAAAATGGGGCTGCCCCCAGGGGGTAGCTAACTTAGCTCCCCCCCGCCCCATTTTCTCCATATTTTTTTATTTTTTTGAATAATAAAATCATGTAAATTCATTATTATATCCTTCTATTATGTCATTCAAATTTCATGAGAAACGGAGACTCCTACGGCCTTCATCCATACAGTGACGATTTAAAAAATCCTGCGACCGTTAAAAATGGTTGTTTAGGTGGAGGCTCTAGGGGTCTCTGTTTCACACAAAATTTGAATGGCATAATATAGAGATATAGTGATGAATATTTGTGGAAGAAATTTTCAAAAAAATAAAATAAATTAGAGAAAATGGTGCGGGGGGAGCTAAGTTAGCTCCCCCAAGGGGCAGCTCCATTTTTCCCTATATATATGTGTGTTAAATGAGGCTACTCCCTGGGTGTAGCCAATTGGCTACTCCCACCTCTATTTTTTCTTATATTTTTTATTTTTTTGGAAAATAAAAATATGTAAATTCATAACTATATCCCCCGAACATATCATTCCAATTTCGTCAGAAACAGAGACTCTTATGCCCTCCATTTGAAGGGGGTCAATTTCAACAATTCTGAGACCGTTAAAATTTGACAGTCTTGATGGAGGGGATATAAGTTTCGAATTAAGTTGAAATTTTGAATGACACCATGGTGACATATTGTGATCTAAATTCCAATAGGTTTTATTTCAGAAAAAATAAAAAATATAAAGGAGAAAAGGGGTGGGAGCATGTAAGTTGGCTACAACCAGGGAGCATACTCCCTTTTCCCTATATATATATATATATATATATAGGAAAATGGGGCTGCCCTCTAGGAGGAGTTAACTTAGCTCCCACCGTCCTATTTTCTTCAAAATTTTTTATTTTTTTCATGAATATTCATCACTATATCCCTATATTATGTCATTAAAATTTCATGTGAAATAGAGACTCCTACGGCCTCCATCCAGACGGGGTTGATTTAAAAAATCCTGAGACCGTTAAAATTAAAAAATCTTGAGACCGTTAAAAAAATGACTGTTTGGATGGAGGCCGTAGGAGTCTCTGTTTTGCATGAAATTTGATTGATATAATATATGGATATAATAATGAATTTACATAATTTTTATTTTCAAAAAAATAAAAAAACACGCGAAAAATGGGGCGGGGGGAGCTAAGTTAGCTCCCCGTAGGGGGCATACACATTTTCTAACTTAGCTCCCCACGCCCCTTTTTCACATATTTTTTTTATTTTTTTAAATCTAAAATCGTGAAAATTCATTAATAAATCCATATATTATGTCATTCAAATTTCATGCGAAACAGAGACTCCTACGACCTCCATCCAGACGGGGTCGATTTAAAAAATCCTGTTATCGTTAAAAAAATGACTGTCTGGATGGAGGCCGTAGGAGTCTCTGTTTCGCACGAAATTTCAATAGCATAATATAGGGATATAGTGATGAATATTCATGGAAGAAATTTTCAAAAAATAATGTGAAAATGGGGCGGGGGGAGCCAAGTTAGCTCCCCCTAGGGGCAGCCCCATTTATCCCTATATATATATATATATATATATATATATATGGGATAAATGTGTATGCCCTCTAGGGGGAGCTAACTTAGCTCCCCCACCCTATTTTTCACATGTTTTTTTTTATTTTTTTGAAATCTAAAACCGTGTAAATTCATTATTAAATCCCTATATTACGCTATTAAACTTTCATGCGAAACAGAGACTCCTACGACCTCCATCCAGACGGGGTCAATTTAAAAAAATCTGTGACCGTTAAAAAATGACTGTCTGGATGGAGGCCGTAGGAGTCTCTGTTTCGCATGAAATTTTAATAGCATAATATAGCGATATAGTGATGAATATCCGCGAAAGAAATTTTTCAAAAAAATAAAAAATAGGGAAAATGGGGCTGGGGAGCTAAGTTAGCTCCCCCTAGGGGCATCCCCATTTATCCCTATATATAGCTTGTCATAGTATTTCATCCAGTATCCTTCGGTATAGCTTGTCATAGTATACTGTTTTTTTATGTTATCTTATTTTCTATGACATTTTATTTTAGTTGATTTCAAAGGATATCGTAAATCTTCTTTGCCCGCAATTAAACTTTTTTAATTTATATCCAGCATATATTGTTTTTGTTATATGGATGCTACGTATATGCTTTACATCGAAGTTGAATTATTCTTTATGAACACATGCATAACTTTTAATGTATGGAGATGCACTTCCATGAAGATATGTAATTCCAAAAAGAGTCATCATAATTGATCGAAAAAATATAAAAAAATAAACAATTATTTGGTTACACATGTCCTAACAATTATTTGCATAGCTTTGGCAATGAAGTGGGATGAAGTTGTTGCATTGCATCAATAGATTCTATGAGAGATCTAGAGAAGTGAAGCTTGAGCAAGTTACACATGACTTATTTTGTAGCTTTTTTGTCATTGTTGATGGTTTCTGCGATATAATTTTAGTTTAGATTCTACTCTAACTCGATCCTCCAATCAAATTACTTAATTTGTCACTAAGTACCACAAGTCTCATGATTTCTGATTTAGCAAGAGCAACACATCTCGTATCCTCCAATTAAAATTGCTTGAAACATCTTGGTCGACACCACATCACAATGACTTCAAGTTAAACATATGGAGATTTTTAAAAAAAATCATTTGCTACTAATTAAATAAGCCATACTAATGTTCTATATATTCACACTAGAATCTGATTTTTTGCTAATAGAGATCTTGAGTGCATTGGATTATAGTTATGGACAGTTTGCTGTAATTACAAAGGATGTGCTTGATATCATTATGCAGGTGCTTCTCGTTTTGATGAAATGCCGCAACAAGCCGTTGTTGATTGACCATGTTGCCTACACTGTCATGAATATATGTCTTTGGGTTGTCTTGTTGAAAACTTTGATGGGTCCAAGCTTACACCAACCGTAATCTCGATGCCGAAGCTTGGGTGGATGATTGTGGCAATCCACTTATATGAAATTAGTTACATATGGGCATGTCTATCCAATAAATTTTATTTCTAGCTTACGAGTACATCTGAATCTCATCAATTTTCATTCGTAAGGCCCACGAAAAGAAGAAAAAAACCCACATCATCGAGAAATAAATATCACATCAGACTCTTGTATGCGAATAGGCTATATTTACACCATTTTACATATTTGCATGCAAGACAAAGAATCAATCAACTAAACTGACAAAGGTTAGGTATTTATTACACCTCTCAAGAAATCCAATTCAACAATGCAAGAAACTCTACCAGAAATAACAACCAATAACATAAGGGTGTCCAATTCTTGTTTAGTAAAAATATATTACGATGGAGGTGATGAGGGAGCTTAGGGTGGATAACACATGTCGCTGATTTCATAGAGTAATTCCAGACAATACTGGGAGAAAAACATCTTAGGAATCTAAGCTTTTATTCCTAACAAAATCATTGACAGATTTCCTTGCCTCCTCTACATAATGTCAAATAACAACATCGTGAATAGGGGAGGGGTGGGCAACATGTTCAAGGGCTGACAGGGAGGAGGTAATTTGACGGCGAGTCGCTTTCCCCAACGTTGTTGGACACACGGAGACGAGGAGGTTGCTGAATGAGGGGAGGAGGACGCGCGGAGGTGCCGAGGAGGGGGGGCTGTTGGCGGAGGGCAGGAGGTCGCCCGAAGGTGCCGTGGAGGAGGAGGGTGTCACTCAAGGAGGATCTCGCATGGGAGCGCCGGAGAGTTGGAGGTCGAGGTCACACGAGGAGGGAGCCACGCCGAGCACTTGAGGGGAGGAGCACGAGATGAGAGGACGTAGGCCTTCGACGTGGGTTCTCTTCTGTTGCCCATCCAATGGTAAGGCTGCTTCGAATCCAACGGATGATATTAATGCAGCATGTACGTTGCCTGCTCCCCCAAGTAGCGTCCCTTTCCTCCCTCTATATATATATATATATATGCTATTGTATCTATTTTTAAGTAATTATTACCAAGGTTTTAAAAACCGAACCGAATCGGCCGATTGAACCAGAGGAAAAACGCTACAATCATCTGATTTTTATTCAGAAAATAAAAACCAATCAAAACCTGGTTAGACCGCTTAAATCCGGTTGAACCAATTGAACGAAACCATCAGTTCAACCACCCATTTTTTGATAGAAAACAATTTCCAATAAATTAACAAAATGCAATTTTTTTCAGAAATATTCATAATCTAGTCTCATTCTAACCTATAGTATAGTACTCTTTTATCTCTTCTCCTTCACGTGTGTCAATGACTCCTTACAACAAAAAAAACAAGAAAAAACCAATGATGAAGATATGTTTTTTCGTATCGACCGGTCGAACAAGTGATGACGGAAAAAAAACATACAAATACGGACACAAAGATATATTTTCCCGCATTTATACATATGGGTATCTTTTTTAATGATATGATTAAAGATATTGCTATATCTCGAAAATATTTTATTTCATGGATATGAAATTTATATACATTCAGATTTTGATCGATGTGTTTACGTTTTATCCCATCAACTCCCATCTTTCTTTTGAATATGTATATATTTACACCTAATCAATTTTACCCCTTTAGAAATCCATACACCATTAAAACAACTTCAACTTCAGATTCATTACTAGCATCCATATCATGATCCGCAAGTGTTTCATAAAACAAAGTAGGATCATCATTAGAATCTTTTGATATATGGAATTCCATACATCTGTGGTGGTCTCACCACCCTAGAGTTCTTCCTTAGAGGTTTAGGAATGGCATCTTTTATACTCCTCAATTTGTAGTACATGAACACAATCAATCTCCCTTGACTCGATCAGTTCCTTTACTTCATTCTTGTCTTGGCTTTTAAAGTATCCATCCTCTACAAAATTAACAACTATAACGAAAAGTATATATCTCGAACAAAGGGTCATAAAGTAGATATCAAATAATATTATTCACATACCAAATGAAATCACTCTCCGGTGCGAGATTCTATCTTGTTTGCATTCACGTTTTGAGAAGGCCCAAAATTCAAACAACTCATGAGAGATTTTATATAATTATTTGCTTGGAATCTTATTAGTATCGTGTTCAGTTAAGAAGAAATGATCACAACATAATTTTTGGTCTGCATCATATTTGTTTCGAGGAACGATGAAGCTGTTCTGAGGGCTTTTGATTCAGTGATCGAGGTACAAGTCGAGCTCCATTCATTAATATCATCTAAGTGATCCACACCCCCATCGAGTTTCTCACCTCTCCTTCGAGCATGAAGAGGACATTATAACAAAGTTTCTCGCCTCTCCTTTGAGCATGAAGAGGACATTATAACAAAGTTTCTCACCTCTCCTTTGAGCATGAAGAGGATAATGTAACCGAGTTTCTCGCTTCTCCTTTGAGCATGAAGAGGACATTATAACAGAGTTTCTCACCTCATGATCCATGCATCAAAGAGCATGCTAAAAGATCTCCATGATACTAGTTGCTTCCTATCAACACCATTACACGCATTCTCTGATTGATGCTAATCTCCAACCTATGCTACTCTTTGTCTAATGAAAGAAACGGTGCGTGCAGGAAAATGCACATTCAAAAAATATATTAATACCCTATGCAAAATAAATTACAAAACCATGACTTAATACGAGCCGTCCCTTGTTCAAACACATTTTCCACCCGACATCTTTCTTGACGGAAAATCACCTCATTTCTTATCAACCAAATCACCCAAAGGACAACCAGGCTTTTTCTCTAGATAATTTTCCAAGACAGAATTTGATTTAGGGCTAATTTACTCACAGACCCTTATATTTTTTAGACCCTTTTCATTATAAATTTTCTCTACTTGAAAAATTTACGCATTCCTGACGGAAAAGAATGCTATTTTTTTTTTAAATCGACTGTAACGACTTCACTTCCAAAACTTTATTTTAGGAGGTGTCTTATATTATCTCACCATTTCAGAAATAAAAAAAAATAAAGTTTAAGAGCATCCTAAAACTTACAAATAATAGCAAGTGAAAAACATAGTAAAATATCTGCATTGATTAAATTTTCCAAGATGGAAACTGCAAAATAAACAAGGGAGCATGAGAAACGTTCAAAATGTTATCGAAACAAGAAACTTCAGTATATCACCACTGCAAATATCTATGCAGGATGGCCACCAGTCATCAATACAATCTCTATGCTTCTGTTTGGTTATTGGGATGGGATGATATGGGTTAGGGGTAACCTCTTGTGAATAGTAGTTGTTTGGATGGTTGAGGGTTGGAGAGGGCTGGAACAAAGAATGTGATGTGATGTCACATTGATTTGCGATGGAATTCCAACCCAAGAATGCAGGCGTAAACCGGATTACCCCGGAGTAACCCAGTAACCAAACGGATCCTATACAATTCACAACCTACATACAATACAACTCCAGTTTCTTTGCTTCCCAGAAAATTCCAAACGGAAAATAATCACGCTAATTCAAGTATAGTATCTACCCGATGTGAATCTTTCCTCTGTTGCACTCATTGTCATCTGTAGTATTATTTCTTACTGAAGTTCTTAATCCTTTTTGATAGCTTTGTCGAGGGCGGCGAGCCTTTCCACCAATGGAGGGTGTGAATAATGGTAGGCAGAATACAATGGATCAGTGTTCATTGTCGATAGATTCTCCTCCTGGGGAAAAACAAAGGGGAAAAATCAATATAGTGGTTAACTTAAAAAATATGCACTTTCTTGCAGAAGAACAACAAATATAGTTTACATAGAAATATTTTTGACCGCATCCAACTAAACCGAGAGTAGAAATTTACATATTTAAAAAAAACAGAAAATTACATCTTGGGAGTTGGCAAGTGAAACTAAATAATGAGTTGCACACAGAAAAAGGCATCTGGTTATCAAGCTTTTTCTAGAATCTTGGGCTACCATCTCAAATGAGAAGGGGTGTTGGTGTTGCTTTGTCGAACATAATTGCAATTGAAATTTGAGCAACAAATGAAAACACAACCCCATCCCAGAACCAACCCACACACAAAAATCCATCTCGAAAAAACTAAAATTTTATTCCAACATAAGTCCATATTAATTTAGCGGCATCCCATGCACCAGCCAATTCGGCGAGATATTAGAAGGGGCTGATTTCTTAAACATGGCTGCATATCCTTCGAACATTTAAATGGATTAGACATTGTACTATTTAACCTATTAATTTACCTAATACATACTTCTATATATGCGTAGAAACACATTGAATCACATATCATCACTTTTGTAGCTCAAACATGCTCTAGGCCTCATCGTATAGAGAAGTTAGGGTTGTGATTAACCACAAACAAGAGTAAAATACACAAATACCCTCAAAAGGGTAGCAGTAAAGTCCTAACTTAGATGGTCACATCCTAGCACTTTCCCTTAAGCTAGAGCATAAATCTATCATGTTCATTATACCACAAGACCACAAACTCTTTTGGAGTGCTCGTTGAATGTGTTTTTTTGTCTAATCTGCAAAAGAAACACCAGACGTCTAGAGACAGCCTAGCTAGAAGAGATATATAGTGAAGTGACAGGAGATTGCTTGTATGCATAATTTCCGTGTTGTTGCATCCAGAGTTTTAAATATCACGATATATCATCGAATAGGTATTGAGAGGCTAGGGATTTTTGATATTGCATAGTAGCTTGGCGTGATAGCAGTAGTAGTTTGGAATAGCGGTCTGTCATGTCGTGGATGAGCAGTAGAAATTCGAGACGATCCCAAACAGAGAAGTCCATGCTAATGTCGAGATAGACACCTAACGATCAGGGATAGGCACCTGATATAGTGGTCGTCACCTATGTAGATCTCGAGAGTTTGGGATAAGCACCCCATGATCGGTGGATAGGCATCCAATGCAGAGATTGCTTTTGTTGAGGAGCCACAAGTAAAAGATGATGGATGCAGATAGAAATCCTGTAGATATATCTCATGTAGAATAATACACTACCCTGCTTTCACTCCCTCTTTCTTCCATACTTGACAAAATAAGAACATAGATCTCAAGTTGGGAGAAAAAAATGAAACATGCATTTTTTTGTTTTTTTGTGCTCCTTTTTTACACAAATCATCCATCTCTTCTTTTTTGTAGCCGTTTCCCTTTTTTGATTTTTTTCATACAACTTATATAGTAGTCTTTATTCCCAAAAAAACTCATGACCCAATTGGCCCAAAATATTGTAGCTCCCTCTCTCTTTTTCTTTCTCGTTGGCTTTTTTTCTTCTGGGCTTACAGCTAATTGGGCTTATGAACCGACCCCATTTTTTTAATCAGTGAGGCCTAATTGGGTGCGAAGAAAAGAAAACCCCCTCTGTTTTCTTCCAGTCGAACTCTCTCCCCTCATTTTTAATTTCTTCCCCATTTTTCTTTTATAAAAAATTTAAAGGGCTAGAAAATACACAGATGTAGGGTTCCCTTCGAGGAACCCATCCCGCCTGCCTTGAACTCTTGAAGGTAGTGCCGCCTGAAACCATCGAAGGTGGTTGCGGCTTGCGAGATTGGGGGAAGCCGATGCTTCTCGCATGTTGGAGTTGAGGCATAAAGGGCCTGGCGATGGGAGGTGCAGCGCCTGAAGGATTGAGAGGACATTGCGCCGTTTGGAATTGCACTGTTTTTTGCGTTGAGCCAGATTGTACGGGGTTGCAACACCTCTGCTTCTTCCTTCTTCGAGAATTGTGGTTGGGTACCGAGGTGATCGAAGATACTCTTGCGCGGTCGACGACGACTGGACAAGAGAGAGCAGTCAGGTGCTTTCTTGGCAACAATTGGGGACAAGATTGCGCTAGATATATCGCATGGAGTGGGTGCTTATCCCCCTCTTTCGATGTTGATTCTCGATCTACCAAGTAGTACGTGAGATCCAAATTGCCATCACAAAAGTACGGTTTAAACTTGGATGGACAGAGACTAAGTACATGCCCAGATGGTGTATGCTTTGAACTAGAAACGAATCGTGATGCGACTGGGAGGTCATGCGTGTTCTGGATCAGAAGATCGTCATTGTCAATGACGATGGAGAATTATAATTTCAAGAAACACTAGAACTAGATCTTGAACTTGAACAAATCAATGAATATGAATAGATCTCAAACATGGATATAATCAACCGTAAATCTTCACGAACAAATCCCTAAAATGGAACCTGATATGATACCATATTAAAATATAGAAATGTGAAAGCAAATAATTAGAACCAAGAAATCAAACATAAACATCTTGGGATTTACGTGAAACCCTACTCCATGAGGAGTGTGATGAAACCATGGGAGAAGGCCTCAAAGGGCTGGATACTATACTGAATCTTCTCAACAAGTACAACGTGTGTGGGCTTCTTATATATCCACACATACAGACCGGATTCTCACTTATATATGATGTGGGACTAAATATGAGTGGGGGTAATTGGATCTTGGAGAGATCCAATTATCCCTCTATTACATACTCCAACATTGTCCTTACTGGAGTCGAAGGGCATTATGGAGGTGACAAAACAATGGACATATCGGTTTGTGATCGAAGACCATAAACCACGACAATACTTCCTTGAGATTGAGATTGTACAATTCTAAACAAGGTCACATCTCAGAGGTTACTAGAAGAGACTGCGATGATAGGATCTAATCTAATTTGGATTCTCATGGATCCTAATACACGCATCTACGAGTATAGGAAGATTAGAGACATAAGCCCTTTATATGGTTGGTTGGAAACTACTATATTTGACCATTACTAGGCAAGATATCTCGCTTACAATTAGAAAGCCCAGTTAGTTCATGGATTATTCTCATTCCTATTTTGATGCATGCATGATGATTTAAAGTTACATCAAGTCATTGAAGGATATTGTATTCACTAAGGAGACCACTCTGGACTTCATCACCTATTCTAATGCTAATTATGGAGGAAGCTTACTGAATAGTACCTTAATAAAAAGTATCCATCATACAGTTGCATACACTAAGTATTGCATAAAAAAGGAGCATGAAGCAGAGACCACATGCTACGAGAAGTAAGAGTCGACATCTACATGCGCCTCATGTTTTTGAAGGATGTGGAGAGGAAAGATACATGGTTCATGAGAGAAGAAAACACATTTATTGCGTGAAATATTAGGAGGGAATGCATAAAGAATGTCTATGGGGAAGGGCGACAGAAAAATCCTAGCAACATGCAGAAGAAGAAATGGGGTTGGGTACTAGAAAAAGGGACAGAGAAAAAAAAAGTCAAAGACTAACCAATAACCCATTCTTCATTCCATATTCTAAAAATCATGATTAACCCCATTTGTTAAAGGAGTTTACATGGTTGTTGCATGATTAAAAGATGCAACCCTATGAACCAAGAGGACTAGAAGCCCATGTCTTATCCCGTCATACAAATCCAATAATCATAGCTTCAAAAGGAGCACCAATCAGATAAAAAATGCCACAAGATGTAAGAACGGGCATCTAGATGCAACTCATTTTTTGGAGAGGGAAGAAATAAGATTGAAGAGAGAAGAGAACACTATGATTGCGTGAAATATTGGGAGGGAATGCAACGGTGAATGGCAGAAAAATAATCCTAGCCAAATGAAGAAGAAGAAATGGGATTGAGTCTTGGAACTAGGGTCAGAGTAAGAACAAGAGGTGGTGGATCAAAGGCAAGGACTAACCAATAACTCATTTTATAATATGAAAATCAAGATTAAACCCCTTTTAGAAGGGTTTGAATGGTGGCATGATGAAAAGATGCAATCCTATGAACCAAGGACCAGGACAAATCTTTTTTTAGTCAAAAAGGGGGAAACATGCTATGGCGTATGTTGGGAAAAGAGTCTTCGATAATAATTCGGAAAAACCCTAGGCTCTCTTATATAGGGAGATACATTAAGGGTAAATTACAAAGAGGTCTATAAAAGATAAAGAAATAACGACAAGATACATAAAGAGATAATAATACTAAGAACTATCTCTACACTCCCCCTCAAGGTAGAGCATAGATGTCTATCATGCTCAGCTTGGATGAACATCTCTGAAAAGGTCCTCTGAGCAGTGGCTTGGTGAATACATCTGCAGTCTGATCTCCTGAGCTCACATGTGCAGTAGATATCAATCCTCTCTGGATCAAGTCTCTAGTGTAATGGCAGTCAACTTCAATATGCTTGGTCCTTTCATGGAAAGCTGGATTGTTGGCAATGAATAATGATACCTGATTGTCACACTGAAGCTTCATAAGTAGAGGCACAGCTACATGTAGATCTTCTAGTACGGACCGAACCTATATCATTTCCGTGCTGGCTTGAGCCATGGCCCTATATTCGGATTCAGTACTGGACCTTGCCACAACAGTTTGTTTCTTGCTTTTCCAAGAAACTAGAGAGCCTCCAACAAACACTGCGAACCCTGAGGTTGATTTTCGATCCTTAGGGCATCCTGCATAATCTACGTCTGCACACGCTGAGATGGATAAGTCTGTGCCCTTTCTGAATAGCAGCCTTGACCCTGGAGAAGACTTCAGATACCTCAGTATCATGTGTATAGCATCCATGTGAACTTGTCTTGGTTGCTCCATAAATTGACTCACCCTGCTCATTGCAAATGCAATGTCTAGACGAGTTATGGTAATGTAGAGGAGTTTTCCCACCATTTCTCTATATCTCCTCTTATCTACTTCATCAGTATCACCATTATACAACTTCATGCTAGGGTCCATGGGAATACTTGATGGTTTGCATCCATCCATGCCAGTCTCAATCAGGAAGTCTGTAATGTACTTCCGTTGGGTCATCACCAAGCCCTGTGCATTCCTTGCAAATTCCAACCCCAGAAAATATCTTAGGGTTCCAAGATCTTTTGTAACAAACTAACGGCCTAGGAATGCCTTCGCCCTTTCTATGCCCTGAACATCATCTCCTGTAACAAGAATATCATTCACATAGACCATAATGACAACCGTACCTGCCGATGACTTCTGGACAAACGAGTGATCTGCATTTGACCTCTTGATGCCCTGTTGTTTAATTAGGTTGGACAACTTCTGTAACCATGCTCTCGGACTCTGTTTGAGGCCATATATCGCCTTGTGAAGTCTACAGACCATCTGCTTCTCCCTCTCATCAGTAAACCCAGGTGGTTGCTACATGTAGACTTCCTCCTGTAAGTCCCCGTACAGAAAGGCATTCTTGACATCTAGTTGAGATATACTCCATTCACGAACCACAGCAACAGAGGAGAATACGAAGGGTAGAGTGTCTCGCCACTGGAGAGAACGTATCCATGTAATCCACGCCATAGGTTTGTGTAAACCCACGGGCAACCAAGCGTGCTTTGTACCGATCCAACGTGCCATCTGCATGATATTTAACTGTGAAGACCCACTTACAGCTCACAACGGATGCATCAGGTGCAGGGACCAAAGACCATGTGCCACGGGACTGCAAGACCCTCATCTCTTCTTCCATAGCTAATCTCCAGCAATCATTCTTCAAAGCTTCCTGGTAGGTCCGTGGTATATCCACGGAAGACAAGGCTGAGGCAAATCTCTGAATATCACCAGTGAGACGGTGAAAGGAAACCTGTGAGGCAAATGGATAAGAGGCACATTGTCGCCTCTGCTTCCGAATAGCAATCGGAACATCAAGATCATCATCTGTTGTACTAGATGGGCTAGTGTCGTCCTGTACTGAAGAATCCTGCACATGTACTAAACCTGACCCGTCAGTAGTAATGCCATCTGAACATACCTGAGGCGTGATGAGTGGCTGATGTGTAGTCTGAGCAGGACCTGACCGACGCGTATAGAATTTTGGTAGCGGTGAAACGAGGGGCCGTGGAATGGGTGGAGGAGGTGGTGGTGGTGGTGCTGGCGTGGAGACAGGTACAGGGGAAGACTCAGGTGAACTCCATGTAGGTGGTGGAGGAACATAGACATAATCATTGGTAGTGGATGGTACCAGTCTGTCACCTGCAGGAGAGAAATACATGACAGACTCAAAGAAAGTGACATCATCACTCACGAAGTACTTCTTATTCGTAGGATCATAACACCGGTAGCCCTTCTGAGTCCTGGAATAACCAACAAAGACGAACTTGACTGCTCTAGGAGAGAGTTTGTCAAGTCCGGGAGATAGAAGATGAACGAAAGCCACAGTACCAAAGACACGTGGAGTCGGTGAAAATAACTCCTTGTCTGGAAAAATAAGAGAGATAGGTATCTTCTCACCAAGAACTGAGGATGGCATTCGATTGACCTGATAACATGCAGTAAGAACAGCGTCCCCCCAGAAAGAAATAGGAGCACATCTGAATCAACAGGGTTCGAGTAATATCCAAGAGATGGCGATGCTTTCTTTCCGCCACACCATTTTGTTGTGATGTATATGCACAAGTGGTTTGGTGAATAATACCCTTTGATAAAAGAAATTGAGAAAGTGAGCGTGTACAAAATTCTAGGGCATTATCCGTCCGAACATATTTGACTGAGGAAGAGAAAATATTGTGCACTTCATTAATTAAGTTCTTGATCACATCACCTGCTTCAGATTTATTTTTCAAAAGAAAGACCCATGACTCACGAGAAAAATCATCCACTACCACAAGATAAAATATGTGCCCCTGATGATCGGGAACATGATTCGGACCCCATATATCTATATGTAACAACTCGATTGGGGAGCTACTGCTCCGACTCTGACGACTTGGAAAGCTTGACCGATGATGCTTTCCCAACTGACATGCTTTACAGCGGAAAGACGAACTAGGAGAGATCTGGGGCAGAAGATGGCGCATTTTCTGGAGCGGAAGGTGACCAAACCGGAGATGCCAGATGTACGACGAGACTGGTCTGGCAGAATGAGAGGAGACGCCGGCATAGGAATCCCGAACCGGCCGATATAGACCATTCTGCTCAGAGCCACAACCAATCACCTTGCCCGTGAGTATGTCCTGAAAAATGAGAGAAGACGGGTCAAATATAGCACGACAATGCAAATCCTTCGTAATCTGACTAATAGATAACAGATTCATTGAGAACTCAGGAGCATGTAGGACGTTCTGTAGCTGCATAGTGGAGGATAGGAAGACCTCCCCCTGTCCAACAAGGGGAGAATGGGTACCATCTGCGATCTGCACTGAACGGCCGTGAGGAATGTCCATGTAGGACTGTAATCTATCTCTATCTCGGCAGAGATGATGTGTGGCTCCCGAATCTATAACCCAGTCAGATATATCATGAGATGGTGTGAATGCAGTAGATCTACCTGAGGTACTAGCAGCGGCAGATGAACTAGCGGAGGTTGTAGCAGCAACATCTGAAGGACCACCAGACGAATCACCAGATGAATGTGGCATAATATCTCGGAGACGTGCCACAAGTTCGTCAAATCGATTATCTGCAGTAGATGGTGATGGAGACTGAGAATGCTCTGCAACATGTGCCGATGCTGGGAACCCATGCTTAGAATAGCATGTCTCCTCCGAGTGTCCTGTGCGGTGACAATAGGAGCATGTCTAACTGAAGCGACCACCCCTTCCCTGGGGTCCACGACCACGTCCACGACCACGACCAGAAGGCGGGCCACCTCTCCCACGCGAGACTGCCATCGCTGATGAGGGTGGAGTAGAAGAGCTGGAGGAAACTGGAATGCGATTGAGCCTTCTGTAAACATCCTCCACTGGAGGAATAACTGCATCATCTAGGATCTGAGACCGGGCGGCATCATATTCAGGATCAAGAGCCGCAAGTAGAACACCCACCATGGTGGCGTTCCGAAATGTCTTCTGCTGTTCAGGAGTAGCAGTGAGTGGAATGGTACTGTATAACTTCTCAAACATCCCTCTTAGGGATGTGTATAGGGAATGGAGTGGTCTGCCGCTCTGCTTCATTGTGAAAATGTCATGTTGAAGCTGCAACATCTTTGTCTCATTTCACACCTGCGAATATGTAGCGGCAAGAATGTCCCACATCGCCTTGGTAGTGGGATGATGGAGGACGTCATTAGCAATCTCCATCGTCAATGTACCAGACAACCAGACCTTTGCGTAGGAGTCATCAGCCTCCCATGAGGCATATATCCATGTCTTCTCTGTGGGCTCATCCTCGGTAAGAATGTGCTTCTTACCATTCGACTTCATGAGGCTCATGAACTGCATAGCCCAGAGCTCATAGTTAGACCCGTCCACCTTCACTATTGGCGCAGGACCTTTGAATGCGCCGATGGAGGGCATATCGATCTTCGATTCTGACATACTGCCGCTGAAGAAGAACTAGGGTATATGTAGACAAGATGATGAATGTCTACACCAACTGCATCGGATTTGAGTGCGTATGTAGACGTTACGCACTCAAATCCATATATCAGACGAAGAGAGGACTAGGGCACGCCTTAGAGGAGGCCTACAACCATTGCAGCGGCAAGGATGCCGCCTGGGACGAGACGACGGCAACCTGGGATGCCGCCTGGGAGATCTGCGGCGGGCTGGGTGCTGCCGGGGGCCTTCTGCGGCAGGCTGGGATGCCGCCGGGGCCATGGGCGGCGAGCTGGGAGCCGTCGGGGCCTTGGGCGGCGAGCTGGAGGCCGCCTAGGGGCTTCTGCGGCGGACTGGGATGCCTCCTGGAGCCTCGGGCGACGGGCTGGTGGCCGCCTGGAGCGTCGGCGGCGTGAGAGAGAGAGAGAGGCGGCGGGGAGAAGCCGCTGCGAGAGGGGCAGTAGGCGAGGAGGCCGGAGATCAGCGTCGAGAAAGGAGAGGGCGGCGGGTGGGGAAGGGGGCGGCGGGTGTGGAGAGCCCTAGGGCGGCTCTGATACCATGTTGGGAAAAGAGTCTTCGATAATAATTCAGAAAAACCCTAGGCTTTCTTATATAGGGAGAGACCTTAAGGGTAAATTACAAAGAGGTCTATAAAAGATAAAGAAATAACGACAAGATACATAAAGAGATAATAATACTAAGAACTATCTCTACAGCGTGCATCCCAAATATATTTTAAAAATGAGAGATACATGATTACCTCACAAAAGACAAGACTCGATGAGACTTTTGTTATGGAACGAAACATTTACAAAATAAAAGCGATCTTCCTCAAAGATAACACCATTTTCCCCTAACAAGATCGCCCAAAGGCATGTACATCATTTGGCGGGCGTCAATTAACAGTGAAAAGAACCATATGAGTGAGAGGGAACTAATGAGCTAGGGATAGGTCAACAGTAGGGGCCTTCTACCATGGCTTTCTTCCCTCCATCATTGGTAACAGCGGGCAATACCCCCCTCCTACCTTCCACCATGGCTTTCTTCCATCCATCCTCGATGACAACGAGCAATACCACCCCCCCGATATGAGCCTTCCTCAAACTGGACACGGAGTTATGTGTTGTCATCCACTGCAATCTCCATCAATGGCATTCAGTCAAGTGCTTAAGGCAGATCCATCTGCAACTCAGGTCTAGGAAGTTTGGGTGTGTGAAGTGGATCCATTTGTAACTCGGATACTGGATACATGTTTGCACGTAGGGGATTCATAAGCAGTTCTGACAAGGAGATGCACTGGGGGTCCAAACACACTCCAACCATGTTCGTTGCGAGAGCTCAAACAAGCAATGATCGGGTCGATTTCGAAAAGCCTCTAAAGTTTCACAATAGTGGTTCAACTCCAATGATGCAGATAAAAAATCCAACGGTGAAAAAATATAATTTTTGGTAGAAGAAATATAGAGAAGGGAGGAAGAAGGAGAAGAAGCATGCCTGTTGCGCGAGATTCGAAGATAGAATCGTGAAGAACACGTTGAGGGAGAGAAAGAGACAAAGAGAGATAAACTCGACTTTTCATATATTTTGAACTATCCTTTACAATAGACTACCCGCCCCTTTATATAGGAGGGATGGAATTACAAAAATAGAAAGTGAATCAAATAATAAAATCTGACTCGATCTTAATTGATTTGAATCGAGATTCAAATCTACATTATCCTAATTTGACTCTAACTCAAAATTCAAAATACAAATTCAAAACCGACTAATTTCGAGATCACACACGATCTCTTTATTTAAATAAAAAATGCAACGACTCAAATAAACGTAAATAAAATTAAGGGATAAAATTCAACCCTATTTGTCAACATGCTGCATCAATTCTCCTCCACTTGAAAAATTCGTCTCCTGAAGAATTGCTCTATCTTCGTTCCATCGGTGGAGAATTCGATGTTGAGATTCTAGCTTCAAATTCCCCCAATCACATCCTTTTGAACGTTACGTTTGTAATTTTTTTCAATTGGAGGGTATCTATGCAATTTCCATAACTCTTCATCCAAACAGGTTTTGTAAGAGAAGCTCTTCATTAAAAACTTGTGTAAGAGGGTAACTTCTTGCAATTTTCCCCAAATCAAACCCCAATCCCAAATCTCAGGGGATTCGAATCCCGTAGATAAATAACCCCACGTTAGGGTTCTTTTCCTTCTTGCGCTCGGCAACGGCGGTGCTATCCGCAAGAGAGCATGCAGACATCGTTCTTGAGGAAGTTGTGGCACGAAGGACAGTGTGGAGAGGCTGTATCGAGGTAGGGGCAAGCGAGGTTGGTGGAGGAAGTGTCGCGGGGGATAGAGGTGCTGGTGGCGGTTGCGCGTGAGGCGCACACAGTGGCGGTAGTGGCTTCGAGGTCGCAAGTGTTGGCGACGACTCGTCGGATGTGGGATGTGCAGTGGATGTCGACATGACCGCGAGATAGGGGCGGGGTAAGGGTTGCGACGACGGGCTGGTGGGGTGAGAAGGATGGCGATGTATCGGATATAGATGGAAAGGCTTGACACTGGCCAGCTTCACAAGGAGAGGTGACTACACTGGCCACCCTCCAGTTCTTTTCTCCTTCTAACTTCTCCCCCAATTCGATTGTGAACACAGCGCGACAGACCTTAGAAGGAAATACCTGACTCCCCGAGGACGAGTTATTGGAGAGGAGATTTGCATGGTAGTCCGGCATTCTGGATGGGAAGAGCTAAAACCTTTCACACACATGAGTTGATTGTTCAATGTTCATAGGGTATACTTTAGGAAGAGGATTGATCTAAGATGACTTCTGAGCCAAAACTGTGACAATGATGTGTAGAACTTGAAGGCTGTCGATTTTAAAATTCTAAGTCTCACAGAAGTTCCGACACACTAATAATCTAAAGGTTCGACAGAGCTCCAAACTACAATTTTATGAAGATAAGTTTAATACTCAATATCATCCTACTTTCTTTATTTTCCCTTTCTTTTTCTTTTTCTTTTCACTTATTCTTTCAAATAAGTGTTTGCTAACGGACTAGCAAAGGTAAAGCATAGGGGGATGATGATTATGTGATTAATCATCTTTATTCATTTATTTTAGCTTAAAATGCCTTATAAAACACATGCATATAACACTAACTCCATATTATTACTAACTTGCATCTGTGTGTAAATATTGTACATTTCTTACTAATTTTAACCTAAAATAAATAAAGAAAGAAAGGAAAAATAAAGAAAAGAAAATAAAAAAGAAAGACTGTATACAGGCTGACCCGAACCCCGAGAGAAGGTCAAGATTTGACATGATCGACCAGGAATAAAGTAGGGGAAGATAGGGTCCTTAAGTAGAAAATCCAAAAAAATGTGTGCGTGTTGTTGTAAATAGTCCTCACTTGTTTTGTGTATATTTGTGTAAAACTAACACTAATTTATGTGTGCCTTAATTGACCTCAAATCGAATAACTTTCAAAACCAATGTTGTAAATAAAAATGTGTCCTAATTAATAAAAATGATTGCACAATTAAATCATGTACAGAATAAAAGTAGCCACACTTGGAAAAAGCCACTAAGAACTAATTGAAAGACCAATTCCGTCTCCATATGAACTCAAATTGAACCAACATCACTTCCATTGCATTCTAAATTAAATTATCTTCGAAATGGCTGTATTTTCATAATTTTTGGAGTTACGATTGAAAAGTCGGTTTTCTGGGGTGGTTTGTGCAATTTTCCCATGTATTTTGTAAATATTGTATTTGTATATATTTGTGAATATTCTTACTAATTTTTAAAATAAAAATTAAAAATAAAAAATTAATTAATTAAAATTCTTTAAAAAAACAAAAAAGGCTAATATCGCCATTTACCCTTGTATATAATGTACATATGTATATAGTATATGTATATAGTTGCTATTTTTAATTAACCTGAATAAAAAATAAAAAAAATAGCATTTTTTAATTCAAATTAAATAAGTGACGAAAATTAAAAAAAATAGATAATTTTGTAAATTTTTTTATCTCTTTTATTTTGTCTCTTTTCATCTCTTATCCCTTCCATCCAAAAAATCAAAAATTCATTTCAATTTTCCATCTCCCTTTTCAAAAATTCAAAATTCAAAATTCATCTCTTTTCTATTTATATGGCTCATTCTCCCCCATTTCAACTTGATCAATCTTTAGAGAGAGGAGCCCGATTTCCGAGAAAAATTTTCGTCGAGAAAGTTGCCTAGTCTCCAAGCCATCCAGTGACCGCGAGTCGGCCTTGTCGAGGCGATCACGGTCCTTTTTCCGCTCCTAAGGTGAGATCTACATTTTTCTTCGTACTCTTATCTTATTTTAATCGTAGTTTAGTTCATCGCAATTTTTTTCATCATTTTTATTTCTCTATATCTAAAAAATTTTCATCTCGATTTGATCCGCCACCAACTCGATTTTTCATCTCACTTTCTCGATCTCCACGCGCTCTATTTCTATCGTCCACGATCTCTCAACTCCGGCCGCGTACGGTGGCCGGAGATCGGATTCGAATCCCTCATGCCCGCCAGATCCTCGTTTATTTTTCCGATTTGTAAATAAACAAATAAAAAAATTTTGTTTCTTTTCTTCTAATGTTTGTTTTGTAGGATAAATAAAAAAATAAAAAAATCATTTACTTCCTTGTTCTCTAACGTTTGTTTTGCAGGATCATATAAAAAAAAGAATTTCTTTATCCCTTTATTTTCTTATTTTTCATCATTTTATTTCTCTAGATCTAAAAAAATTTCATCTCGATTTGATTCGCCACCGACTCGATTTTTCATCTCACTTTCTCGATCTCCACGCGTTCTATTTCTATCGTCCACGATCTCTCAACTCCGGCCGCGTACGGTGGCCGGAGATCGGATTCGAATCCGTCATGCCCGCCAGATCCTCGTTCATTTTTCCGATTTGTAAATAAACAAATAAAAAAAATTTGTTTCTTTTCTTCTAATGTTTGTTTAGCAGGATAAATAAAAAAATAAAAAAATCATTTACTTCCTTGTTCTTTAACGTTTGTTTTGCAGGATCATATAAAAAAAAGAATTTCTTTATCCCTTTATTTTTTTATTTTTCGAATTTACAAAAAAATTTAAAAAAAGTTTTTCTTTATTTTCTGTTTACATCACAAATAAAAAAATTACAAAAAATAAAAATGATAAAAATATTTGTCACGGCTGCGGGGACATCACCCCCGGCCGCCCTCCTCCGCCACTACTGAAGATCGGCGCGCCACCCCATGCCGCCGTCGCCGGCGCGCCCTCACATCAACCACCTGGACGGCACGCTGCCCTCCGCCAGGACCGCCCACGTGCCCGCGAAACGCCCCCTCGGCCCAGCGCGGCGCTCCCGTGCCGCCGCATCCTCCAGGACGCGCCCCCCGCCGCATCTTCCAGGCCGACCTCCAGCAGCCGCCCTCTCCGCCATCCGTTGGGCGGCGGGGGCCTCCTCCTCCCGGTGCTCCGAGCAGCGCTAACACCCCTTCGACCCCCTCCACGTGCGGCGCGGCGGCGCCTCCAGCAACTCACCGCAACCGCCGCCGCTGACGCCCTCTACTGCACTCCTCTACCGCGTCAGTGTGCCGCCTACACCTCCGCTTCCACGTGCGGCCACGCGCAACCTCCTGCCGGTCTGCACAGCCCGCCGATCCACCGCACTCCAGCTCTCGGCGACGCCCGCCGAAGAAGAGAGGAGGGAGGCGACGGCCCTGCCTCTTGCCCCTCCTCCCTTGGTTTTTGATCATACGAAGAACAAACCCTAGGGCTCTTGAAATTAAAAAAAACTTTTGGGAAAATTGCAGGTCGGCGCTCCTAAGATTTGAAATTACGAATCCGTCCCTGCCAGATTCAAAGCACGTGCATTGCACGTGGTCCTGGGTAAATATCTGTTTCCATCCGCACGTTTATTATTTTTATAACTTATGCAAAAACAGAACTTATTTACATTTTGGTCCCTGAACTGCAGAACAATAATTTGCTTGTTCTTTTCATTGAAATAAATGTTTTTTTAGTCCAAAAATTCTGAGAAAATTGCGGCGCTATGCTCCTGATGTTCATATCCATCTAGTATAAATTTTTCATTGCATTTTTATTTCATTTGATATTATTAAAAAATCAAAAACATGTCATTTTTCCCTGTTTGAAATTCTAAAATTCATAAAAATTCAAATATTATTCCAAAAATTCCAAAAGAAATTAGAGTAGTTGTATTTCATTGTCTTTTATTTTCTGACCAATTTTCACGCATTAATTGTTTATAAAACCCAAAAAAATTTAAAAAAATCATAAAAAATTCTACAAAAATCCAAAAATTGTGATTTCATTTCTGTTTGTAGATATTTCTTTCTAGTTTGTCATAAAAATAATTGTCAGGAGTTTTGGGTACTTAAATAATTTTAAGTTGCAAATTACTCCAGGCTGTGCAATTTTTTTATTTTCTCACTGTTTGATTTTTAGAAAAAATACAAAAACATCAGAAAATTCCACAAAAAATCTCAAAAATATTTCAAAATTTTTAAAACCCAAAAATATTTTCTTTGGATTTTTCTGAGTATTTTTGACTTATTGAAAAATTACAAAAAGAGTTGGTGTGCGTATTTTTGACCTTGTTCATATTGTTTTTTTTTAAATAAAAAAATTGCAAAATCAAAATCACTAAAAATTTGAAAATCAGAAAAATAAAAAAATAAAAAAAATAAAAAGATAAAAAAAATCACAAAAATCAAGGATAGTTGTCCTTTTATGAACCCCTCAGGATCCGGGTACCCATTTACGCGCAATTCGCAATATATCATTCACATTTAATCACACAAGTCGCACAAATACAGGGAAAATTTTTCGCGCAAATTATGACATTCATTCTCAACACATGACCACAAGTAAAGAGACAATATGGCATCAAAATTCTTTTCATTAATATTCATATCAGTTTACGACGTATACAAGGATCTTCCATTACATCATATATCCCAAAGTGTGATACAAAAGAGATAGCATTTACATCATTATTTGAACAAAAACTGAGACAAGGAATTCATACCGTCTCGTATATACTCTGTCTCCTGGAAGCATATAGCTACTGAGCAGCTACTGAACTGCAGACTGTTTGCCTGCCACACACACAATAGGAAAGAAGAGGCGTCAGCCATTGCTGGTACCTCCTTAAAAATTATAAAAATAACTTGACATTTAATATGTACAAAAGCAGGCAAGTAGAAAGGTGGTATAAGTAAAATCTACATCTACTTGCGTAAGTAAAAAGGGTTTGTTTGTAAGGTGTTTCTAATGTTTTCCCCCAGAACCCGGCATTTCCCATATGTCATATTTATATAGCAATTGCGTAATCATGAGTGTATGAGTGTGAATGCATATATCAATTTCCTTAGAGATCAAGTTGGCGAGTGAAAAATGGAAAAGTTGAGATTGTAGAGATCTATTAATTTATTTAAATTCTTGGGTAGAGAGAATGGTCTTTTGATCATAACTTCTCAAATTCTAACTTCAATGTTTCAGATATAGCTCCAGAGGTTGTAGATGTAGATATGGATGATCTAGATATAGAATCGCCAATCCATATCTACATCTACAACCTCTGGAGCTATATCTGAAACATTGAAGTTAGAATTTGAGAAGTTATGATCAAAAGACCATTCTCTCTACCCAAGAATTTAAATAAATTAATAGATCTCTACAATCTCAACTTTTCCATTTTTCACTCGCCAACTTGATCTCTAAGGAAATTGATATATGCATTCACACTCATACACTCATGATTACGCAATTGCTATATAAATATGACATATGGGAAATGCCGGGTTCTGGGGGAAAACATTAGAAACACCTTACAAACAAACCCTTTTTACTTACGCAAGTAGATGTAGATTTTACTTATACCACCTTTCTACTTGCCTGCTTTTGTACATATTAAATGTCAAGTTATTTTTATAATTTTTAAGGAGGTACCAGCAATGGCTGACGCCTCTTCTTTCCTATTGTGTGTGTGGTAGGCAAACAGCCTGCAGTTCAGTAGCTGCTCAGTAGCTATATGCTTCCAGGAGACAGAGTATATACGAGACGGTATGAATTCCTTGTCTCAGTTTTTGTTCAAATAATGATGTAAAGGCTATCTCTTTTGTATCACACTTTGGGATATATGATGTAATGGAAGATCCTTGTATACGTCGTAAACTGATATGAATATTAATGAAAAGAATTTTGGTGCCATATTGTCTCTTTACTTGTGGTCATGTGTTGAGAATGAATGTCATAATTTGCGCGAAAAATTTTCCCTGTATTTGTGCGACTTGTGTGATTAAATGTGAATGATATATTGCGAATTGCGCGTAAATGGGTACCCGGATCCTGAGGGGTTCATAGTTTGGTATCAGAGCAGTGGTACCCCAATATGCACATTCGTAGTACTACTATTCCAATCGCATTAAGTTCTCGGATAGAGACAGTCTCCCGACTTGTCGTGAGTCCGAGAAGGGAAATATGACATTCATATTCAAATAACCACAGATGTCACAAATTTCATTAATTTTCATATTATATCCCAAGAAGAGAAAAAGCATATATCATAAGTATCTGTGAATGGCACAGATTTCGCTCGACCATCTGGGTCGCAGCAAGCAGATAGACCACCTGCAGGACCAGCCCGGAGTATAGATTCGACTACTCCACCGACCAGACCAGGAGATGACTAACCAACTAGCACACATACTGACTACTCTTATCGATCTTTCCATGTTCTATTTGATTCTGGAGCGACACACATTTTCCTTGCTTCGAGGATACTAGTTTTTTTAGATAGAGTTGCAGAAACATTATCTTCTCCATATCACATCCGAGGGCCAGGTGGCCAGTTGTTGGTCGCTTCCCTTATAGTTAAGTACTTGCCGTACTGATTGACAGTCACGAGACGATCGCAGATTGTCTACTTCTCCAGCTTGATGAGTTCGACTTGATTTTAGGCATGGATTGGTTATCCGCTCATTATGCACTTGTTGATTGCTTTAGGAAGACGGTTGTCTTCAGGATTCCTGATCTACCCGAGTTCACTTTTGAGGGTACTTTGCATGACTCCACCATGGAGTATATTTCAGTATTGCGAGCCCAGTGACTTGTTGATCAGGGTTGTGATACATATCTTGCATTTATTCGGGAGGTATCTAACCATGAGCCGATGACACAGGACATCCGAGTAGTCTTAGAATACCCTGACGTGTTTCCTGATGAGCTACCAGGGCTACCTCCTGAGAGAGAGATCGAGTTCGAGATCACATTTTTTACCAGATACACAACCGATCTCTATGGCACCATATCGCATGGCACCAGCCGAGTTGAGGGAGCTGAAGGTGCAGTTGCAGGAGTTGCTTGACTTGGGATTCGTGAGGCTGAGCACTTCACCTTGGGGTGCTCCGGTTCTATTTGTCAAGAAGAAGGATGGATCCATGAGGTTATGTATTGACTACAGGCAGCTGAACAAGAGAACGGTGAAGAACCGTTATCCTTTGCCGCGTATCGATGATTTATTCGATCAGCTTCAGGGATCTTCGGTTTTCTCGAAGATCGATCTTCGCTCAGGCCACCATCAACTGAGGATTCACGAGTCGGACATTCCGAAGACAGCCTTCAGGACTCACTATGGACACTACGAGTTTGTGGTGATGCCGTTTGGGCTCACCAATGCACCTGCGGCTTTCATGGATATGATGAACCGTATCTTCCGTCCATACTTGGACAAGTTTGTAGTGGTGTTCATCGATGATATCATCTATTCATGGAATGAATGTGATCATGCGAATGATCTACGGATTGTTTTGGACACATTGCGAGAGCACAAGCTATATGCCAAGTTGAGCAAGTATGAGTTCTGGTTATCCCAGGTCTCATTTCTCAGGCATATCATTTCTGGAGCAGGCATTGCAGTAGATCCTGCGAAGATAGATGCAATTATGTCTTGGGAGCAGCCCAAGACAGTTACTCAGATTCGGAGCTTCCTCAGATTAGCGGGCCATTACAGACGCTTTGTCAGCGGATTTTCACGCATCGTCCGTCCATTGACACTATTGACGAAGAAGGGAGTTCCATTCATTTGGGACGATTCATGTGAGCAGGCTTTCCAGATACTGAAGGAGAGATTGACTACGACACCCATTCTTGCTCTTCCTTCAGGCACTCAGGACTATGAAGTCTACACAGATGCATCTAGAGAAGGTCTAGGAGCAATACTGATGCAGAGAGGACAGGTGATTGCTTATGCATCACGACAATTGAGACCGCACGAGCGGAATTACCCCACACATGACTTGGAGTTGGCGGCAGTTGTCTTCGCCTTGAAGATCTGGCGTCACTATCTATATGGGGTGAACTTCGAGATCTTCACGGATCACAAGATCCTAAAGTACATCTTTGATCAGAAGGAGTTGAACATGAGACAACGCAGATGGCTTGAGCTGCTGAAGGACTATGATTGCACGATCTCTTACCATCCCGGTAAGGGAAACGTGGTAGCTGATGCACTTAGCAGGAGAGCGCATGCTGATGGTACGACGAACTGGCTATATACATGGGATACGCTTGCCGCTTTGACCGATTGGCACCTTCAGGAGAGCGTATTCATTTCTACCGTTGTGCCTCCATGATACAACAGTCTTTGGGATCGTATTGTAGAGGGCCAGAAGACTGATTCTTGGATTCATGATAGATACATGCGCGCCGTCAAAGACGAAGTTGATGATTTTGTCGTGGCAGAGTCTATTTTATGAAAGGCAGGACAGGTCGTTGTACCCAATGACGAGCAGCTTCGCAGAGACATTCTCGATGAGGCACACAGTTCACGGTTATCTATCCATCCAGGCAGTACGAAGATGTACCGTGACCTGCTTCGACATTCTGGTGGGATGGGATGAAGCGCGATGTGGCGCTACATGTTAGCAGATGCATGACCTGTCAGATGGTCAAGGCTGAGCACATGAGACCGCCAGGATTACTGCAGTCTCTCCCCATTCCTGAGTGGAAGTGGGACAGCATTTCTGTGGATTTTGTCACAGGTCTGCCGAAGACACCAGGTGGCCATGATTCCATTTGGGTCGTTGTTGATAGGTTGACCAAGTCAGCCCATTTCATACCTGTCAACACGACTTACACTCCATCCAGGTTGGCCAAGCTCTATGTGCAAAACATTATCATGCTACATGGTATACCACGAGAGGTGGTGTCTGACAGGGATTCGAAATTTACATCTCATTATTGGCATCAGTTAATATCAACACTACAGACAGAGCTGAAGATGAGTTCTGCATACCATCCGCAGACAGACGGGCAGAGTGAGCGCACCATTCAGACGCTTGAGGATCTACTTCGCGCATGCACTTTGGAGTGGAAAGGGACCTGGAAGGACCATTTGCCTTTGGTGGAATTCACGTACAATAACAGCTATCACTCCAGTATTGGCATGGCACCATTCGAAGCCCTATACGGGCGGAGATACCTCACACCTCTCAGTTGGCGTGAGGTAGGTGATCATGCTTTATACTCCGTAGATCTCTTGGAGGAGACCGCGAGAGCTGTTGATCTTGTGAGACGGAGGCTTCTGACGGCACAAAGCTGCCAGAAGAGCTATGCAGACCGTTGGAGAAGAGATTTGGAGTTGCAGGTATCCAATATTTTTCTCTTGCTCCTTTTGCAAATCAACTTAATCTCATACTAACGACATTCCTATAAATTATAGGTTGGAGATTGGATATTTCTCCGTGTATTTCCCATGAAGGGAGTGCAGAGATTCAGTGTTCGTGGCAAGTTGGCGCCGCGATATGTGGGTCCGTTCGAGATTCTTGCAAGCGTGGGGAAGGTGGCCTACCGAGTAGTCCTTCCTCCACATCTATCAGCGATTCATGATGTCTTCCATGTATCCAACTTGAGAAAATATGTGCACGACCCTCGACACATCATCAGTTATGAGAATCTTGATGTAGAGCCGGATCTGACTTATGAGGAGAAGCCAGTTCAGATACTTGACCGTGCTGTGAAGAAGCTTCGCAGCAAGGAGATTTCATTGGTCAATGTTTTGTGGCACCGACACGGCGTCAAAGAGGCGACGTGGGAGACCGAAGCCGACATGCGGGCACGATACCCGCAGCTTTTCTGAGGTAATAACCAAAACAAGTTTTTATAATTAAATATTTGTTCAAATATATGGCTTGTTTTCTCTTTGAGGTTTTTATGGGTTCAAAACCCTTTGAGGTTTTTATGGACATATAAAATCCCAACAAGATACTTAATGACCTTGACTCAAGTCTCGAGGACGAGACTCCCTTTGAGGTTTTTATATTTGTAACACCCATATTCTAACAAACCCGAACTCGTCCGATTTTGGGTCTAATGAATCCAGAAACGTAGTCGGTCAATACTAGACAACCTAAAACGACCAATTGATCATGAATCAAAAGTCGTTCGGGCGAAATCGATCGAAAATCGGTCACACCGTAGCGCGCGCCGTGAAAAGCCGTGACGCAAATTCGGAAACCGCGAAACGAACCGAGACTGTCATTAGATCCGATTCGACGATACAAGACCAATGGAATCGACCGTTCGTCAATCGGAGGTCGTTTGATATTTTTAAATCACAAAATTTAATGTTAAACAAAAACCGTATCCGAAAATTTCGGGTATTCAAAACCCGATCGGAAGTATATCAACATTATATTCAAACCCCTTATTGCATCTTCATTTGTAGAAAAATTTAGGTACAACTCCTTCCCCATCCTTTGCTGCCATGCATGTACAATAAGTCCCCTCTTTTTTATGCCTTTCATGAACAAGTTTAACCCTATTGCAACCTCTATAGTTAACAACATCCATCTACCTGATGTACAAACTAAATTTCCCTATATTAAAATGCAAGTGGGGTGGTTTTAAACCTGGAAAGGTCGACATTTATATCTTTTAGTTACCCGTAATTTGATATACTACTGCAAATATGGGGTGCTTACAAATCATGTTATCTGATTTCATAGTTCTCTGGATTCTGCCATAGTTTATTAAGGATCTTACATTTCATGTCATGTTGCATTTATAACATGTTTTCCTTTCTCTACAAACATTAAATTGATAGCAAGGATGCATATTAATTGTCAATCTTTTAGTTAAACGAAATAATTGTTAATCTACAGTACAGAATGAGACATAGAATCACATGAATTTTGTTTGGATTATGTGCATGCTGCTTTGCTAAAACGTACAATGGTTTTATTGCCATAGCTTTAAAATTAAAATATGATAATATATAACATATATATATATATATGTTGTAATCTTACGAGAGTATATTGCCACTATGACAAGGACCAATGAAAACTAAGAACTCTTGTACACAATATTTCTTAGATATTTTTATAAGGTTTCCTTTTTCAGGACTTAAAAGATATTTCCATTAAGTATTATCAATAAATGTTTAATTGGCATTGCAGACTTTGTGTTATTTATTACTTTGACTATCTAACAAATTAAATCCATAATTATTCGCTTACATTCATGAGATAGTCAAAAAGGGTCATAGGAATATTTTGAAGTATAAGTTCTCTCTGTATAAAAAAAAAATAATATACATATATCCACTTTGCATTCCACTGTGCAATGATGTACCTTCCAGGTTCCCTGGCCGTTATTGGGTTACCAATCAATGTATATTATGTGGCAGTAAATCTTGATATTCTATAATTTAATCCCAATTCCTGATAAAAATATGTAACAAACAGTGTTTCGGTGGGATCTTTCTAAATTCATACCTAAATTTGGTGAATAGAGAATTGAAAAGAGAATTGAAAGAGATTGAACTCCTGGAAATTATATATGTATAAAAATCCTGTTGTAGAACTGTTTTGAGCAAAACTGATATATATATAAGAGATTATAACCTGTATTGATTAAAATATGGTGTCTTATTAAGACCCACTTTATTGAGATAAAATAAAATGTTCAACAAAAAGAAACTATCATATAATAGATGGTCTTATCAAGGATTACACACAAAACACTGAAAAAGAGTAAAGATCCTAGATAGTGTTGTAAAGATTGTCCTTAGGCTAATGTTAAGTTTAAGATTTGTTCTATATATCCATATGTATAAACATATTATTTAAACTTTAAGTTCAGACTACTAAATAACACAAATTGTGGTTAGACATGTTCTTGTTGGCTTAAAGTTCAACATGAGTCGATCTACATTCAGATGTTGATTATCCTTGAGATTCATAATATAGAAAAGACATACAATTACTACTTGAACACTAATACTATGATATTGTTATGGTAGTAGGTAACCTGGCTATTTTAGCAATAGATGTAAGATTTCTAGATAGTGCACCTACTTCAGTAAGTCATGCCACAAAAAGAATACTTGCTCATATAATTAAAGACAATCATGACAATCATCTTTTCGTAATCAACCTTTTCTTAAGAGTTTATTAAAAAGTCAAATGTACCTACCTTTAAGATTTATGAGTTGGTTGTGAGACTTAGCTCACTCTTTTAACCTATGGAGTTACATTCAAATATTCTCATCTATATAAGCTGCATATTTGGAATAAGGATAAATATGCGGTTTTGACCAATTTAAGGTCACTATGATTAAGAAGCACTAATCGATTGATCTTGAGTAAAATCTTCTATACTGCTAATAATATATGGTGACAAAATATCTATATCTGTAAATTTAACTACAGAAGAGATTGAAAAGGGATCGAGTAGTCAAGCAAATACAGTTGACTGCGAATCAGTAATGACTTATAAATTATTGTGCCGGTCATGATGCTCCTTTACACTTGACCGTGCGAGGGCGCGGTGACCCTCAACTGGGCGGGAGAATAGGAAGCCCAGTTTGGGCAGCGGCCGCCAAGTGCGCGGGTTTAGGATCTCAGTCCCTTTTCGGTTTTTACGCGAGCTCGCAGTGTTTTTACGCCTCGTTGGGATCCCGACTTTAGACCAGTTCCGCTGACCCTCTGTTTTAGGATACCCAGGCGGGGGGATCCTTGGTTTTTCAGTTTTACGTATGAGCTCGGTTGCCCGTTACCGGTCGGGCTGTTTTTCTAGAGTGACTTTTCTGGGAAGTCCCTCTCACCCGTCTCAGTGGCGTAGTTGGAGAGTAGACCTATCCCTCTATTGGACCGGCCTTCCAACTAGAGGGCGAGACGGAAGAGCCATTTGCAGGCTTCTTCACCGCTTGAGTTTTCTTTCGCCAACAGACTTGGTGATTCTACATCCAGATCATTCGTATCTACATCTATATCTACATCATTAAGAGTACATCAGAGAGAGTTACAGTGAAGGTTTGGAGGGAATCACAATTAAAAGTGAGTTGATTAGAAGTGACTTTAATCTGATTCGAAAATCCTATAAGTTAGTGGACGTGTTGGGAACTTAGTTAGGATGCATTATACAACACCGCATGCCTACGGAGGCCCCCCAACCCTAAGGTACTTTTAAATACCTTAGAGTCATAGTGTGAGGTTACACACAGACCAAGACCACAGACTATCCACTAATTTAAAGGAGTATGTAGAATTAAGGATCAAATCCATCATCATCATATCTGACCAATTATCGAAAACCATGACATAATCTCAATGACAAGAAATTAGCGTTTACATGTACCATCAAGTTCCACAACATGATCTTTAAGACCCAGAATCATGATCTTTAAGACGCAGAAAATCATTATATGTTTGGGATCTATTGTCTAAACTTTATATATATATATATATATATGGGAAAATGGGAAAAAGGGGACAAATGAACTTAATACCAAATAGTTGAGAACCCTTTTACTTACGCAAGTAGATGTAAATTGTAGTTATTCCACCTTTCTACTTGCTCTCTTTTGCACATTATAAATAATTGTTATTCATTTTAAACTACGGGTTTTGTATTCACAATTGTGGCTCCTTTTCTTCCTTGCACGCATGGCAGGAAAGGAGTCTGTTGTTCAGTAGCTATACAGGGTTCCAGGAGATAGAGTTTATACTAGAAGGTATGTGTTTTTGTGTCAAGTTTTTGTCCTGTTATTAATGTAATATGCTTATTTTCTCTTCAGTCAGATTTTTGGGATATACTGTATGTACTGTCAGACATTGTACATGTTGTAAAATCACATGGAAATTAATGAAAAGAATTTCTGGTGCCATTGTTCTCTATTATCTTGTGGTTGTGAATGTGAATGTCGAATGTCACTTGCAAATATATTCATTGTGAAAAATTTCCCCATAAAAACTATGCTTTTAATGCGATATTATAAATGGAATTTCGCAAATTGTGTCGTAAACGGGTACCCGGATCCCGGGGGTTCACACCTTTGAGATTCTTGTTTTCTCTTAATTGATTTTCGATTAATTGAATAACCCTCGGGAATTGTAGCCTCCCTGAGTTCGACCATATCCGCTATACAGGTTAATAAGTAGCAAAAATAAAAAAAAT
This sequence comes from Ottelia alismoides, assembly GCA_037367405.1. NCBI lineage: Eukaryota > Viridiplantae > Streptophyta > Magnoliopsida > Alismatales > Hydrocharitaceae > Ottelia > Ottelia alismoides. The sequence continues at coordinate 274,443 of JAZKJV010000851.1, read as the reverse complement.
GTTTTTTTGATGTCACGGGATTTTGGGGATAACATCAACGACAACAATCTATTTTTCATTAATAATTTTTCCGATCCCCTCAAATCGTTGTCAACAATTTCCTGCATTTATTTTCAGCATTTATTTCTTTTATTTTATTTTTGATTATTTTCTGAGTCACTCTCTTACACAAATCTCTCTTATTTTTCTTGCGAGGTACCCGGCGTACGTGGAGCAGTTTTTCAGAAATCGAGTCATCTTCACCGACATCCGAAAAGCCGTAATTAATTTAAGATCGAGTCGAGTCGTGAGAGAGCGTAGAGTCTAGGTTTTAAATTTCTGCAAATTTCAATTTCTGCTCATTTAAAGTGGTGTCCGTTTGGACTCTCGCGTGTGTAAAAAGAAAGAACTCTTCTTGTGTTGTGTCGTGGCATGTTTCACTCTCCGGTGAGGGTGGGGCCCGACTTGAATGGCGATTAGGATAGACTTGCACATACGGCTCTAAGAGCGTTTTTATTTTTTGTTGTGCTCGTAGGATCTTAAGCCATACTGCACATTAACTGTCACACGGGTGACCCGCCTGTCACGCGGATAGACATCGTCGTTGTAGTATAGTGGTGAGTATACCCGCCTGTCACGCGGGTGACCCGGGTTCGATCCCCAGCAACGGCGCCATCTGACGGTTCCGTAAATCGCGGCTTTAAAAAGATGTTTTTATTTGTTCGTGCCAAAAATATGGTTTGTCGTTCGTTGTAGGCGGCGATCGGAATCAGTCAAGAAAATAACCACAAAAATTATTCGTCAATTTTAATCAAGTAGTTCTATGTTTATTTTACTTGGTCAAGTCCCAATGTCGAACACAAGGAGGCAAAGGAACAACCTAGAATTATGTCTATCAAGATTCGTGCACGGTTTTCGAGGCGGTCTTTTTTTTGGAATTTTTAATTGAAATAAGGGATGCAAGATGCAATTTCGGCCTATTTTAGGGACTCAAATGTAAATTACGTTAAATGATTTCCGAAAAATACGAAACTTGACCACAATGTAAAATATGATGAAATGGATGCGTTATAATTTTTTGGAATTTTTGGATGCAATATGATTTTTTTATGAATTTTTAAATGCAAACAAAGTAAATTTCAATATTTAATTATAATAAATATTAAACCTACTTATTTTCAGGGGATAAAATTATCTATGATCTATTACTAGGTGATGGAAATCAAAAAAATCCTAAACCTCAAAAATGTGGGATTTAATATCTATTAAAAATTAAATACTAAAATATACAAAATGATTTTTACAGGGCAAAGTATGCATGCAAATGCAAATCTTTTTGGGCACAATGTCAAGCACAATTAACTCTACAATATATGAATTTTCGAGAATTTTTAGAGCAACGGTTAAGCAAATATGAGTTCCAGAGCAAAATTGGCAAAATACGCAATTTTCCACAGAAGAAATGATTATTAATTAACCATAAATCAAAAAAATATCCATATCATGTCAAAGTGTAGAGAATTAAAAGATGAACATTATGCTATTTTTGATAAATAAAATGATGTACTGGAGATGTCCAAAAATGAAGGAGAACTCAGGGATCTTTCTGCAATAAATAAATAAATAAAATTGCAAGGGGGATCTATTACGCAATTACCATGACTGAAGGGGGTCCGTTGCAATTTTTCCAAGGAGGCGAATGGAGGGCTAATGCGCAGAATGGAGAATCTTTAAGGGGCGCCTTGCAAATTACCCCAGCAAGTCACGTGACCCACACGTGAGAAGATGGCTCAACGGGCGGCTTGGGTCGAGGGCTCCACGTGTCACCGCCTGATTGCCTTGGGCTGTCCGAGGCACCTGGCGTGGAGGGAGGGTCGGAGCAAGCTTCGGAGTGGATCCAGGCCGTCGGTGCGGATGGATCGGACGGTTGGGAAGGGCCGACACATGGCCAAGGGATGTTGGAGGAGCGGCGGTGAAGACGAGGGCCGGTCGTGGCCGACACACGGCCAGGGGCCGTCGGGGCGGAGAAGAATCGTTGCGTTGAAGCGAGAGGATGGTCGTCGATGCGTGGAGGTGATGAAGCATTGTCGATGAAGTAGGCGGGGAAGACGCTGGAGCTTGTCGACGGTGGTCGATGTCGGTCGGTGCAGCAAGGTGATGGCGGCGGAGGAGTCGATGATGTCGGCGGCGAAGGCAGAGCTGGAGGCGACCGTAGCAGATGGTGGCGGTGGGAGTCGGAGGTGATGATGATCGAGGGGGAGAGAGGTGATCGAAGATGGGATTGCGATACTGAGGAAGATGGAGGAGGAGTAGTGTGGACGGAGAAGATGAAAGGTGTTCAACGATGGATACCTGGAGGGGGCTCGACGGTGAGGTATTGCCGGAGCTGGAGCAGCACCTGGAGGAGGTGGGCTGCGACGAAGTTGGAAACTTCAGATCTCTCCGATGAGGGAGTACCGGGCTGTCACTTCCGATGGGGGATCCTCGGGTCGAACAGCGGATGGGTTGGACGGGGGGATGGCGAGGTCTTTTATAGGTCGTAAGGGACGGGGCTGGCGATGGAGGGAGGTTGCGAGGATAGCGAAGGACGTTACGGAGCGGTCGGTGCGGAAGAGGTTGGTAGCGAGGGACGCGGAGGTCGTTGAAGAGCGGCGGTTGCGGAGGGCGACGGTTGCAAGGGGGTTGCCTGAGGAAGACGACGGGTCAGCGGCCGTTCGATCGGCCATGATCGAACGGCTGCTGGAGCGCCACGTGGCGGCAGAAGTGAGAGGGGGTGCGCACGTGCTTGGCGCGTGCCTGGGGGCATGTGCCTCGCACGTGCGGGTATTTAATTAATTTTTTTAACGAAAAAACGAAAGAAAAGGGGCCCAAAAACCGCTGACACGTCGCAGCGTCAGGGGCTGCCACGTGTCAGCACCAGAAAAATCGAAGATAAAATATTTTGTAAAATCAAAAAGAAATAGTAAACGACCTCGGATAGAAAAAGTTCCTTCACGAAAAATGCTCGCCTCGATGAGATCTACAACTTTCATGAAGACATCAAAACCAAAATCGATCAAATGCACAAAATGAATTTTTGGGGTATCCCATATACATAGAATACCTAGATTTTTGGGTTTTGTATTTTTTTGTCATTTTTAAACCATATAAAAAATCCGGAAAAATATGGAAAAATCAAACATAAATAACGACACCTTAATCTATTTTTTTTGGATTTTTATTAATAAAGAAAATATGTACAAAAATAACGGGTCAAAAACCGCTAAAATACACAATGTACAAAAGAGGCCCAAAACCCAACTTTCACATATGAACTCCGATTCACTTGAACTTGGTCTTGTTTTGAAGGTAATTGAATGTGCATTAGTTCAAAAGTGAGTAGGATCAAATCGGACACTGGATGGGGAAGATATGGGGCTTTTAGTCCGGAAATCCTGAAATTAGGGTTTGGGTTTTTGGTCCACTTAACAGGGATAGTGATTTTTTTGTATTTTTCATTTATTCTTGTTAGTGATATGTACACAGTGGAGGTGGTTTTGTGTCATTCGGAGTTAGCATGAAGGAGTTAAAAATCCGGGAAATTAGGCTATTTACATGTCAACTTTGGCTTTGATTTTTAGCTTCTTATTTTGTGCAAAAATGATGGATAAAATGCCATTCTTATGCAACATGCATGAATGCTAATTATGCAGAAATGCTGATGATTTTGAGGGAATTGAGCTTAATAAATGAGACTTAGAGTGATGAATCCGAGATTCATCACTGGACGCTAAGAGGTTAAATGATCTTGTTTATGTGTGATTTAATGCTAATCTCAAGGAACGTCGACAGGACCAATCACAGGACCCAATTTCTTCAAAAGATCGCACTCATATGAATGAATGGATTGGTAGGGAGCAAGCTGAAGATGATGAGGTTTATCCAGGTTCAGGTTTAACTTGGGGTGCAGTTGCCCATGCATATGGTGCTGAAGATATCTTGCAACCAAGAAGAAGCAATAGAGGTGAAAGTAACACAAGAGCTTCTGGTTCAAGCTCAAGTGCAAGGCCGGTACCCGAGGAAGAGGAAGAATTCATTTTTGAAGAAGAGATAGATGATGAAGATGAAGATGATGACAACGACGATGATGTTCCTTTGGACGATGACGATGATGCTTAGTAGCACTTATTTTTACATTTAGCATGTTATGTTATTTTGTGATATTTGATGTAGTATGTTAAATATACTTTGTTTGTGCTTTTGTGATTTTGAACATTCCGGCATGTATAATGTTGCTATATTTGATTCTTAAATTTCTCTTTATTGTCATAATTTATTTAGATTACATAATTAATTTAACTCTTATCTCATAAAATTGAAATTAAAACATCCCTTTTAATAAAATTTAACTCTTAAATTTCTCTTTATTTCATTTCCTTGAATATTATATATATTAAAATAATTAAAAAATACAAAACCGAATAATTCCGAATAGTCACCCGAATACCGATTATTCTCTATTCAGTGACCCCTCCGACAGAATACCGAATACCGACTTCTGCAACACTGCTAATTACATAGAGTAGACAGAAGAACAGAACGATATATAAAAGCTACAAAAATATAAAATATATCTCAACAACTCTCAGTGGTTAGATCTCTACATGCTTACACATTATGCACCTTTGTTTGTAGAGTAAAATAAATTGTACTTCACATTTTTGTCATTCATTGATTATTCATACATTGTGGATACTTGTTGATTTAGTAAGATTCTCATATGCGGTCGATTCGACGACTGTTGATCCGCCTTGTGGATTGACAAGATCCTCGAAGTAAACCCCTTACTCAATCAGGTAGCCACCATCCAACGTAAAAAAATAGTCAGATCATTCAACATGGATTTGATAAGAATCCATATAGTCAACCGTATTTAAAGTAGGAGAAGGCTTTTGTTTCATTATTCTCATTAGCTCTTCCAAACGTAGAGGGTGCCGATGAAAAATTAGCACTAGAGCTCTCTGACATAAGGATTAATCATGTAACTCATGTGAGTCATATTAATATTTTAATTCACTAAATATACAAACTTCTTCGGGGAAATTATGCAATTACTCTAGTGAAAAAGAACTACTTCCACAAACATATGGCATTTCATTTTTGTAGGGGCTAACTTATTAAGGTTTCTTAAACCTGTCATCCAGACAAGATGATAACAAAGTGATGGGAAGTCGAACACCTTAGCTTTACACGGGAGATTCCATAACAGTGGTGATGTTGAAAATTGACTAAGCTCGTGCATATCGGAGGAAGAGTCATAAATGTTGGGGATATTCGCAACTAATTCATCACATGATGACATATAATAACGAGGTAAGAGTGATAATGAAGAAAGAGTTGAGGCTTACAATGGTATGGTGGTTGATGCCCATGAAGGGATGACATGGTGACGAGAATCCATGAGGTAGTAGCGACAACTTGTCACCCGTGAGAAGGCGATCAGGGTAGGAGGATGGTGATAAAAGGTTAGCGGCACAAGTACAAATGTACAAGGTCAAGGGGTCAACACTAGTAGATGATGGTGGAAGCTGGCCAGTAGGAGGGGCGAAGTGCAGGAGGCAATGATGACGGTGCTCGTGCATTAGCAGCTACAATAGTGGTTAAGGGAGGTGATGTGCTAGAGATGAGGCAAGGTGGTATTGGCAAAGGAAGGCGATTTTTGACGGGACTAAATAGGAGGGAAGCAATGCTGGTTAGGGAGGAGGTCAAGCATGCGATGTTACTTGAGGAGGGAGGATGAGGATAATTTGCAAACAAACTATCTGACGAGGGTAAAAGGTGGGTTTCACTAGCTTAGTGGGGAGAGTAATATGGATGCATCATAGTTGAATGCGTCGAGAAAATTGGTAGCAAGAACGGATTTAATGATAGCGGTTACGGAAGAAGCAATAATGAGAAAGTGGAACAATTTGCAGTGGTGGTTCAATGGAGACAATGATTTGAAGGTGGCAATTATTGGTGGTAGTAACATGATGCAAAAGGCCTAAGAATATAAAAGACTAACTCAAGGACTTACCTTCACTCATCATAAAAAAGATAGGTGAACATGGTGGGTGAGGATCATCATATCACAGGAAAGAGGTAATTTGTTGATTTACATAACAGATGCACTGCGGATTTTTCTACGAGGAATATTGAAGGTGGCGAGGGAAGAAATAACGGTGAATATAAACGAAAACATGCAGCTTGCATAGGATTTCGGGAGGGGATGCATGGAGAATATGCAGAGGGGAGGGAATGAGACTAACCTTGTGATTGGGAAGAAATGGGGCTGAAGCCCTTACCATCTTCCTCACATGACTCCCCTTTGTTTTTTCCGTGTACCTCCAAATGTCATTGCATACCTTACCCATTTCCCCATCGTCTAACCGAACACCCACATCTCATCCTGGGTACCTACCACAACCTGCAACTAGGTCGGCAATATTGAGGCATGAATCAAGTATAATGATAGGTTCGTGGGCCCATGGCAGGCCTCATGATTAGTGAAAGCTACATCTTTCATTCAAAGCTACCTTCCAAAACAAAAGTCGTGTTGCAATAGTTATCAATTTTTCTAATTGATGTTATCATACTATATTTTAGATACATATAAACCAGAGGTTAGCATCCTCTACAACGTACAAAAGCACTTTTTGAGAAATGTGATAACACCTTCCATGCAAGTCATGCCGATTCTCTAAAAGGGAGACTGATGCTTCTGAAGACTGACGGTGGCCGGTGACCAAAGTTTCACCCCTAGACTTGACAGTATCGATGATAAGAAATTGCTAGCAATTTATTTGTGCACTTTGGGGTTCACACTTAACACTCCTCCGTAGGCATAGAATGCCAACGAAAGATATTTTTGTATATTCTATGCATTCACCAAATTTCTACTTGCCAAATATAACCTCGATTGAGGATTCATTGGATGTGACAGAAAACTTTGGTAATATGCCAATATGGAATCTTTCCCGTAGTAGGAATAGTAGTACAAGTAGGGGGGTACAACGGCTCTTTTATCAAAAAGTTTGCATATGTGAAATTAGAATAAAAAGTCTATATGGAACATAATCTAATCTCAACCCAGCTTTTGGGTTTTTCTGTAATTTGCACATTTTAAAATCATCTCCAGGCATATCTTGGCTATAATGTGGAGATTAAGAACAGGTGGAGTGGACTTCGAACTATATGTATTTCAACAGGTTTACATATAAAAAACAAAGATATTCAAGACCAAATTTATATAGTTGTTATTATGACAAGTTTTCAAATGCAAAAGGATGGCTTCTCAAGGCCTTCATCTTGAGAACTTGCAATGCAATTATATACTCTGGAAATCTTCTCACCCCCCCTGTCCACAGCTCACCCATAAAGAACTAAGAGAGATGCGACATCTTATGTATATTGATGTTTTTATTAAAAAATGTCATTTGATTTTTATGACCAAAACTTGTAGAATTACACAATATATAAACTTCATAAAAACATGGTGGGCGTATGTGTGAGTGTAGAAAGGTCAGCCAATTAAAGAAAACAAAATCCAATCCTTGTTTATCAGACTGATGGCATCATTCAACAGGGAAGCCAAGTAAAAACTTAACAAAGAACAAACTCCTAAGATAACTTCTCAGCCTTCGAATGTTTACCTGCAACTTCACAAGCCCGGCTCGAAGTGGCTCGGCATATCCAAGCTGCTTTGCAAACGCATCAGCCTGTGTGACAAAGAAACTTGTAATTTGCGTTTCTGAAATAAAATCACACATGCACAAAATTATGACGAATACAACTAACTTAAAATCATAAATAAATTACCTGAAATTCAAATCTTCGGCTAATAAGATTTAGACCAAAACTTGCAAGATGTTGGAGTGGTATAACAGTATGCTGCAAAATACATTAAGTTTTAACAAAATCACAAATACACATTGTTAGAAAATGGGAACGCGGAAGCGTATCAAAATAAAAGAATAAAATATGAAGAACAACAGGATTTAACATGGAACCCTACTCCCTAAGGAGCATGATGAAACCATGGGAGAATGCCTCAAAGGGCTGACTTATGCATTGCACTTTCTCGCTAGATACAGGGGGTGAGGGGCTTCTTATATAGCCCTCATCGAGTCTCCACATCTCACAATTGATAGATGTGGGACTAAACAACAGGATGTGGTAAATGGATCTTGGAGTGATCCATTTGCCCATCTCCCACATAAGTGACGCATAAACAACATACTCCAACACTTCCCCTCAAGTTGGAGCATGCAATGCTCAGCTTGGACTAACAGAAAAAAAATCTCAAACTCACGCTACAAAACACTACGGACAATATCAACTCAACGTGCACAACTGTCGGTTGTTGTCGAGGATATTGCTTCTCATGCCACGCAGGTGAGGAGGAACACTGGTCTGGAGTGTGAGTCAAATTGAGTGTGCTCTGAACTGTGCATGTCAGAGTCACTGCAACTGAAATTGAGTCTCTACTTGGAGAACTCTGGCCCGTCACAACAATGTATACAACTGCTTCATCTTTGAAAGGTCCGAATAAAGAACGTAGCTAATTATCCATATGTAGATCTCTGAAGATGGGTCTCTCTCATAGGGACCTCAAAGTGGGTTCTCTCTCATAGGAATCTCGAAAGGATCTCGTACCGGAGTTCACGAACATTGGAGAATGGAGTCTGAAAGTCTCCTCGTAGGAGAACTGGGTCTCTCCCATCTGGCTCAGAGAATGAGATCTCTACTCTGAAGTCCCTATGAAACCACATGAAAACCCTAGCCCACATGGCATAGGGAATGGAATATTTACTCTGGATCCCTATGGATCACATGAAAACTATGGCCGAAACACAAAAGATGGGGGGCCACAAACAATGATGGCATACATGTGCACATCTGAAAAGAAAACCGCATACATGTGCGTGTCTGAACTGAAGACTCTGAACCATCTGAACATCGATTTTGAAACCGTGCATCACACTGTGGACTCGGAATCTAGACATCGAGTCTGAAAATGTGCATGGAAAATCTTCATCTGAAAAATTGCAGAATTTGAAATCTGGTAGGCCATGCATATGGACTGTAGAATCTGAGTCTGGAAAGGAATCATCTGGCAATCAGGCATGTTGTAGAACTCTACATAATATTCGCCCATTCTCCCAAACTTGTCGGAAAACAATAACGTCGACCAAGTTGGGAGAAGACAAGCAAATGGGGAGAAAAACATGAATAAGCCGATCTTAATAATTTTGTTGGCTTTTCGAATCATTTTTTAAAAAGATTTTTTAGTCGTTCATTTTTTTACGGCTTTTCCTTCTTCTTTTTTCGACCACTCTCTTTTTTTCCTTGAACACGGCCCAAAGGGCCCAAACTCTTCGCTCCTCCCTTTTTTTATTTAACACATGGGAGCCAAAATCTGCAGCCCTCTCTCAATATTTTTTTAATAGGAGAGCAAGCCCGTTGGGTCAAAATAAGAAAGGACTTATTAGGGTTCCCATCGGGGAACCACTTCTCTCGAAACAACACGCAGCCCCCGATGGGGAATTCTCAATGGCGCTACCGCTGCACAATTGTCTGGAGCCCCTTCTCAATGAGGCTTTTCCCGTCGCTGCCACCACAGCTTGGCTTGAGGGTGATGGGGCTCTTCCTACTGGAGCTTGATGCAGGAGATGGGAGTCTGGTCTCCTGCCTGGAGTCGACCTGAAGAGAAGCATCGATGGGGCTGGCTGTCGGCGATGGGGTTCGCGCGAAGGCGGCACCCCCTGGAACTTTGAGAACCAATCATTTGCCGCATGGGCCTGGGCCTGGGCCTGGGCGATGTAGTGTTTGTCGCATAGAGGGTTTTCGTCGCGCGATGGATCTTTGAAGGGTGCCTGGGGATCGTCGGGGAAGATGTCGTAGGAGGCATCACCTACTTCTTCTCCTTCTTTGGAAGCCCTTGAACTGGGTCTCTGCCGCTTGGAGATGTGATTAGGTGGATGAGGGTTGCGTCTGGAAAAGGGCATCGTGCCGCCTGTGTTATGTGGTTGGAAACGAAGAAGAACAGTGGTCCCAAATCTAGGATTATGGAGATGAACCCTAGTACATATGAGTGACGCATGGATCTGGATAGGGCGGTATCGAGTTTCTGCCGCCTGGATCTGAACAGATCTCGAACAGTAGTTGAACAAGATAATCTTCAGAAACAACCGAATCTCGAATAAATCAGATAATCAAATCTCAAATAAACAAAATCATAAAATCCTCGAGAATCAAACCCGCTCTGATACCATGTTAGAAAATATGAATGTAGAAGTGTATCGGAATAAAAGAATAAAAAATGAAGAACTGTGGGATTTAATGTGGTAAAAAATGAAGAACTGTGGGATTTAATGTGGAACCCTACTCCTTAAGGAGTGGGATGAAACCACGGGAGAACGCCTCAAAAGGGCTGATTTATGCATTGTATTTTCTCACTGGATACAGGGGTGAGGGGATTCTTATATAGCCCTCACAGAGTCTCCACATCTCACAATTAGTAGATATGAGACTAACAAGATGTGGTAAATGGATCCTGAAGTGATCCATTTACCCATCTCTCACGTAAGTGATGCATACACAACATATTCCAACATCATAACTAAATCATATAAAGACAAGTGGAGCAAAGAAAATAGAAGATGTAAATCTACAGATTCAACCCCAAAGAACTTAATATGGGCATTACAATTTTTTATAGCATTGTATGAGCTGACCAATATGCCAAAGACCTATAAAGACTTGATGATAGAGCATTCTATTCGCGTTTGGACAAGCTTCTCCAAGTTAAAAAAAGATGATGCTTCGGTTAACTCCAAGTTTACAGACTTACCAAAATCTTTTACAAAATTATTGCATGATTATGTCAACAATGGCACAATTACATGTTTGACAGGACCAGGGCCTAACCAGAGAATGTTTTACTCTTTACTAACTTATTGGAACTCGTGTTGTTCCTAGGAAATGATATTCCAAAGAAGACGTAATGTTTATTCAGGTTGCAATCTTTTTCCTATTTGGCTCATCCCATAAAAATGGACAACTATTAGCCTTTTAGAATATGCAAGAGAGAAGTGAGAAAGCAGGAGAGGAGTGAAGGGTGTTGTAACATCCGAATTCGAATAAACTGAAGCTCCTGTCAAGAAGAGGTTGCTGCATGCAAGTTTGGATCTCCAAATTAGAGATATCAGAAGATACAAATCCCTCTCCTCTTTTCTCTCATTAAAGCCAATGTTGGAGCTTCTAATTCAGTTTTTTCCCTTTTTATGTTGTTGTCCACCAGCTATTTTAGCTAGTGCTGCATGTTAAATCAAGCAACAAATACCCTCCAAACTTGAAGGATCAAAGGTACAATCTTTCACCTCATAATAGACTAAAATGTGTAGAAATACATAAATAGCAGCAAAAGAGGGTTCAGCTTGTACAAAAACATGGATGCAGCAAGAGGAGGGGAAGATTGTACCTTTGGGTCCTCCAATTTTGGAGGATCAAAATGCATGCAGCAGCTGAAGAAGATTGCAACAATTGGTGGTTGGAGCTTCCAGTCCTTGCAACAGCAGAAGATTCTTTAGCTGCTAGAATGGCAACAGCAAAGGGGGGGCTTTCCAGCAGAGATTCCAACAAGGGGGCTCTTTTGAGCAGGCAGCAATTGTTGCTTGGAGTGGTTCCAGCAGCAACAGGGATTGTTGGATGCTCCAGCAGTGGGCCTTGGATGGAAGACGTAGCAGTAGTTGCAGCAATTAAGGCAACAACAGTTGCAGATCAAGGAAAAGAGGGTTGGGCTTTCCATCTGCAGTTGATAGAGGAGGGCAGCAACTTCCATCTTCAGCTGCTTGGACATCAACGGAACTGGGAAGAGGAAATGCCTGGAGAGAGCTTTTTCCATTGGAAAAACTAAAGGAATTTGGAAATAAAAGAAGGCTTTGTGGTGCTATAAAAAAGGAAAAGAGAGGCCTTCTCTTATTGCCAAGTGGAAAGAAGAAAATGGCATGTAGAGGGAGTTGTAAGCAGAGCTGGAATTGGAATATTTTTTTTATTTTTTTTTACATTTCTCTCTCTTATTTAGAATACCGAAGTTGCCCGTATTCGTGCCTCGAGTCTCGGATTTCGATGTGCAGTCGTCTCTATATGACGATCAAGATGAGTATAATATTCATATACTTCGGATCAAAGATGAATCCTTGAAATTTCCAAGATACGATCTTGGTTGGTGATTAAATTTTGTGATTTTAAAATATCAAATGACCTCCGATTAATGAACGGTTGATTCCGTTGGTCTTATTTCGTCCAATCGGATTTTTAGGTGGTCTCGTTTTGTTTCACGATTTACGATTTCATGATACGACTCAGTGACACGGATTACGATGTGATCGATTTTTAGTCAATTTCACCCGAACGACTTTTGAGTCCGAAAGGGAAAATGACATTAAAAATCAATGATCACAGATGTCATCAATTGCAACTAATTACCATATTGTATCCCAAGCAGAGAAAAAGCACAGTTATAAATATTCGCGAATATCAACTGTTGGAGTATTCGTGTGTGCGCCCATTGTGTTGTAGCAGGGTAAATGGATCCTGGAGAAGATCCATTTACCCCACCCAGTTGTTTAGTCCCACATCGTCCAGTGGTGGGACTTAGAGGCTCTGAAGAGGCTATATAAGGAGCCCCAGACCTCCTGTACTCATTGAGAAAAAGGAATAAAGTACCCGCCCCTTTGAGGGCTTCTCCCGTGGTTTCATCCCGCTCCTCACGGAGTAGGGTTCCACGTAAATCCCGTGTTCTTCTTCTTGTTATTTATTTTGTTTCCATGTTTACGCTTCCGCTTCCGATTTTCTAACATGGTATCAGAGCGGGTCGATTCTCGAGGATTTTCAAGTTCTTATGTCTTTATTCGAGATCCGTTTTTTAATTTTCTGTTCTTGGAAATTGTTCCATGAAGAATATTATTCTGAATTTTTTGTTCGTGATGGAGTTCAAGATTATGTTCTAGGGTTTCAATTTGAAACCCTAATTTCTGAAGTTATGGTTTGTTCGCCGCCACAGTGGTTTCGATCTGTTCATCTCCTACGGGCGGCTTCGATCTGTCCAGAATCTCCATCAAAGAACTCCGAGCCTGCAGGAGAGCCCTTGCGGCTCCTCGCGTGATATCAGGCGATCCTCCAGTACTGATTGCCATGCACGGGTGGAAAGGAGGCAGCGATGCATCTCCTCTTTGGCCTGCATCTCGGGTCACGTAACAGGCGGCTGCAGCCTCCAAGTCCAGCCACCCTATCTTTCATCAGTTCCATCTTCGTCGCATCAGGATAACCAAGAGGCGGCAGCGCCCCCATCTCTAGGGCGAAAGCTACCTCCAGGCGGCAGCCCCTGCCATGCAACCCCCGCGTGATGCTCTTCCTACCAAGCAGAGATCTCCTGGCGCCTTCGACCCCAGGCGGCATCCCCTGGTTCCCAATCCCCTGGCGCGATCTCCTTCAAGCTCCAGGCGGCACCGCGACATCTCCCGCAGCTCGCGCGCCCTCTCGTTCCTAGGGCATCGCTCGACGACATTTGATCTCCCAACAACCAGGCGACCTAGGCGAGCACCCCCCTTGGCGATCTTGAGGCGCGGCGCGAGCAGAGAACCCCTATCGGGGGCGGCGTGCGATGAAGAAGAGCCCCCACCCCCTCCAGGGGCGGCGGTCCTGTTGGTTCCCATCGAGGGGAACCCTAATGGGGGGCGGTTATTTGTGTTGCAGTTCGGCCCAAGTGGGCTGTGGTCAAGTGGGCCACTTGTTATTAAAAAAAAAGGGGAAGAAGAAAAAAAAGAGAGTGGCCTGATAAAAAAATGGGGGAGAGAGAAAAATAGAAGAGGGTTGCATATTATAAAAAAAATGTGTGTTTTTAAAAAAAAAACGGCGCGTACATCGAAAAAAAGAGAAAAGCCGTACGCATTTAAAAAAAATTGAAAAGCAGTAAAAAAATTTGAAACGGCTTAAAAAAAATGTTTCAAAAAAAATATGACGGCTTAAAAAAATGATGAAAAAGCCGTAAGGAATTTTATGTGAATTTTATTTACCCCTATTTATCTTGTCTTCTCCCAACTTTGTCGATGTTCATTTTCCGACAAGTATGGGAGAAAGGGGGAGTATATGTAGAGTCACATGTCTATTCGGTTCAGATCCAGATTGATGCAGATTTCCAGACCAATCAGATTCCAGACTCTACGGTTCAGATCCAGTTTCAGACTCGACGATTGTCTTCCGAGTCTTCAGTTTCAGACACGCACAAGTGTGCGGTCATTGTCAGATGAGCATAAGTTGCCATCATCTGTTCGAGGTCCCCATCATTCTTCTTGTTGTCAGGCCAGAGTTTTCATGTGAGCCATAGGGACTCCAGAGCAGAGGACCATTCCCTTGAAGGCAAGGGTTTTCATGTGGTATCATAGGTACACCAGAGCAGTGCACCATTCTCTGAGCCAGATGGGAGAGACCCAGTTCTCCGACGAGGAGACTTCAGGCGCAGTTTCAGACTCGATGGTCAGACGAGTCTTCAGTTGACTCACACTCCAGCCCGTTCGTCCTCCTCACCTGCACGACATGAGAAGCAACGTCCTCGACTGCAGCAATGTGCGTGTTGGGTTGATATTGTTCGTAGTGTCCTGTAGTGTTGAGTAGAGTCTCTTTATGTTTGTCCAAGCTGGGCATTGCATGCTCCAGCTTGAGGGGGATTGTTGGAGTATTCGTGTGTGCGCCCATTGTGTTGTAGCAGGGTAAATGGATCCTGGAGAAGATCCATTTACCCCACCCAGTTGTTTAGTCCCACATCGTCCAGTGGTGGGACTTGGAGGCTCTGAAGAGGCTATATAAGGAGCCCCAGACCTCCTGTACTCATTGAGAAAAAGGAATAAAGTATCCGCCCCTTTGAGGGCTTCTCCCGTTGTTTCATCCCGCTCCTCACGGAGTAGGGTTCCACATAAATCCCGCGTTCTTCTTCTTGTTATTTATTTTTTTCCATGTTTACGCTTCCGCTTCCGATTTTCTAACATCAACTATTGTAATTAATGAAATCGATTCTTACACAGAACTAAGGCTTCTAGAATCAATCTTTGTATGTTATAACTGATTCTGGATCGATGAATGAGCTTCAAGATTCTTGCTTCAGTGGGTAGAGTTGCAGAGGTTCTAGATCCTCCCTATCACATCCATGGACCAGGTGGCCAGTTGTTCATTATAAGACGGATATTCAGAGGGTTACCAGTGTTGATTGGTGGTCACGACATGATCGCAGACAGTCTGCTACTACTACATCTTGACGAGTTTGACCTGATTTTGGGCATGGATTGACTGACAGCTCATCATGTCTGATTAATTAATTCAAGAAGACGATTGTTTTCAGGATTACCGGACTTGCCTGAGTTCACTTTTAAGGGTACATTACATGACTCCAAAATGAAGTATATTTCAGTGTTGAGAGCTTAAAGACTCATAGATCAAGGATGAGACACATTTCTAGCATTTGTCCGAGAGACATCTGATGGAGAGCCAATGGCTCATGACATCCGCGTAGTGCCATATTATCTTGATATGTTTTCTAATGATTTGCCAAGTTTACCATCTAAGAGAGAGATTGAGTTTGAGATCACATTACTGTCAGATCTCGATGGCTCCTTATCGCATAGCATCAGTTGAGTTGAGAGAGTTGAAAGTGCAATTGCAGGAGTTACTTGACGTGGGTTTCGTGAGGCCAAGCACTACGCCTTGAAGTGCTCCCGTTCTTTTGTCAAGAAGAAGGACGGATCGATAAGATTATGCTTTGATTACCAACAACTGAACAAGAAAACGGTGAAGAACCATTATCCTATGCCACACATTGATGGTTTGTTTGATCATCTACAGGGATCTTCGATGTTTTCAAAGATCGATCTCCGATCTGACTACCATCAGCTAGGGACTCAAGAGTCGGATATTCCAAAAACATCATTCAGGACTCGATATGGACATTATGAGTTTGTTGTGACGCCGTTTGAACTCACAAATACACATGCAGCATTCATGGACATGGTGAACATGATTTTCTGTTCATACTTGGACAAGTTTGCAATTGTGTTCATCAATGATGTTCTGATATATTCTTGAAATAAATGTAATCATGCAAATGATCTAAAGATAGTCCTTGACATACTTTAAGAGCATAAGTTATACATCAAGTTGAGTAAATGTGAGTTCTTGTTATCCTAGGTCCTACTTTCTTTGGCATGTCATTTCTGCAGTAGGTATTGCAGTGATCCTGCAAAGATCGAGGCAATCATGTCTTGGGAACAACCTAAGACAGTCACTCAGATTCGAAGCTTCCTTGGACTAGCGGGTTATTACAGACGCTTCGTTAGTAGTTTTTTCTGAGTCATTCTTTTCATGATACGATTGACACAGAAGAGAGTTCCTTTCATTTGGAATGATTCATGCGAGCAGACCTTCACGACATTGAAGGAAAGATTGACGACTATGCATATCTTTGCACTTCCTTCAGGCACACAGGATTATGTCATATATACAGATGCTTCAAGAAAAGGTTTAGGAGTAGTTCTGATGCAACCGGGTCACGTGATTATTTATGCATCACGTTAGTTGAGGCCGCATGAGCGGAATTACTCCATCCATGACTTGGAGTTGGTAACAGTTGTCTTCGTTTTGAAGATCTGGTGTCACTATCTCTATGAGATCAATTTTGAAATTTTTACATATTGCAACAGCCTGAAGTACATCTTGGATCAGAAAGAGTTGAACATTGAGATAACGTAGGTGGCTTGAGTTACTGAAGGATTTTGATTACACGATCTCTTACCATTCTAGTAAAGGAAAGGTGGTGGCAGATGTGTTGAGCAGGAAAGATCATGTACATTCGACAAACTATTTATACACGTGGGATATGCTCGTAGCTTTAACTGATTGGCATCCTCATAAGAATACGTTTATATTTACTATCGTGTCTCTACAATTTAACAGTCTTTGGGATCGTATAGTAGAAGGATAGAGGACAGATCCTTAAATTTGAGACAGCTATATACGTCCATCAAGAACAAAGGTGATGATTTTATGCTGACTGAGTCCATTTTGTGGAAGACTGGTCGGGTCGTTGTGCCCAACGATGAGCAGTTGCACATAGATATTCTTAATGTGGCACAACATGAGAGACCATCAAGGATATTACAGTCTCTCCACATTCCCAAGTAGAAGTGGGAGAGTATTTCTATGGATTTTGTCACTGGATTGCCGAGAACACCACGTGGTCACGATGTTATTGGATCGTTGTTGAAGTGACCAAGTCAGCCCATTTCATACCTGCCAATATAACGTACACTCCATCTAGGTTGGCAAGATTATATCTATAGAACATTATCAGACTTCATGATATACCACGTAAGGTAATGTCTGACGGAGACTTGAGGTTTACATCGCACTACTGGCACCAATTCGTGTCAATACTTCAGACAAAGCGGGCGCACTCCGCATACCATCCACAGACCGACGGACAGAGCGGGCACATTATTCAGACACTTGAGTATTTACTAAGTGCATGTACTCTAGATAGGAAAGGGCCTTGGAAGGACACCTGTCGTTGGTAGAATTCCCGTACAATAAAAGTCATTATTCCAATATTGGTATGGCATCATTCGAAGCCCTATACGGGCGGAGATGTCTCACACCTCTCAGTTGGCATAAGGTAGGTGAACACGCTCTTTACTCCGTAAATTTCTTGGAGGAGACTGCGAGGGTTGTTAACTTGTGAGGCGAAGGCTTATGACGGCTTAGTGTTACCAGAAAAGCTATGCATATCGTCGGAGAAGAGAATTGAAGTTTCAGGTAATCTGATCATCTTCTCTTAATCTATTCAAATATGACTTATCAATATTCAACTTAGTCTCTCATACTGATGAAATTTATATAAACACAGGAAGGAGATTGAGTGTTTCTACGAGTATCTCTCATCAAGGGAGTACAGAGATTTGGTGTTCATGGCAAGTTGACACCACGATATGTTGGACCATTTGAGATTATTACTCGTATGTGTAAGGTGGTTTATCGAGTAACCCTTCCTCCACATCTATCAGCCATACTTGATGTCTTTCATATATCCAACCTAAGGAATTGTGTGCACGATCCTCGCTACGTCATCAGCTACGAGAACCTTGACGTGGAGCCAGACTTGATATACAAGGAGAGGCCGGCACAGATACTCAATAGCATTGTGAAGAAGATCCGCAACAAAGAAATTCTCTTAGTGAAGGTGCTATGGCACCGATATGATGTCAAAGTGGCGACATGGAAGACTGAAGCAGATATGCGGGCAAGATATCCGCAGCTCTTTTCAGGTAGTCATCAAAACAAGCCCATTTAATTATATATATTGAAAGAATACGGCTTGTTTTTTCCCTTGAGGTTTTTATCGGTTAAAAACCCTTTGAGGTTTTTACGGCAAGATTAAACCTAAATAAAACACATAGTGACCTTGACCCGAGTCTCGAAGACGAAACTTCCTTTGAGATTTTTATATTTGCAACATCCGGATTCGAATAAACTTAAGGCTTAAGCTCCTGTCAAGAAGAAGCTGCAACATGAAAGTTTGGATCTCCAAATTGGAGATATCCGAAGATACAAATCCTTCTCCTCTTTACTCTCATTAAAGCCAATGTTGGAGCTTCTAATTCAAAATTTTTCCCTTTTTATGCTGATGTCCACCAGCTATTTTAGCTATTGTTGCATGTTAAATCAAGCCACAAATACCTTCCAAACTTAGAGGATCAAAGGTACAATCTTCCCCCCTCCTCTTACTGCCCTCCACGCATGTATCAATCTATTAATTTGCCTCTTAAATTAGATAAGAATATGAAGTTTTACATGGAGATCATCAAAATTTTATATCCATTATATATGCTCCAAATTCTTAAGTTTTTGAGGATAAAAAAAGTTGGTGTTGAACATGCAAACCAAGTATAAATTCATATCTATAATGTTACAGTTCTCATGCTTAAAAGATATAAATTTGAGGGAGAATGACCTATATTTTGTGCTAAAAACAGTCTATTGTTTATACACTAATCCCATGATGAAAAATATGAAAATTATGGGGTGAATAGCATGTATTTAGACCTGAAATCAGATCACTGTTATTCACAAATTTTAGGTTAAAAATATGAAAAACTTGGAGTGTTTAACATGAAAATAAGATCAAATTAAAGGTCATTAATGAGTCATTGTTCATACCTTGAAATGGAGAGAATTGGGGGATAAAATGGCATGATTTGAGTCCAAAATCAAACCTATACATGCTACAGTTTTCATGCTCAAAATGTAAAGAATTGAGTATGAAATTCTTCTATTAAGATCTACTTTCAGACCATAATATATTACAGTTTTACATGCTTGAAAGGAGTTGATGTTTCACATGTATTTTTACCCAATTTCAAAACATTGTTATGATCTGATTTCATGTTAAAAATATTAAAGACTGAGAGTGAATTGCATGTGATTGGAGCCTAATTTCAGAACATGGATAGTTACAAATGTTATACATGAAATATGATGTTTTGACTATGAATTAACACGCAATTTGAGTTTAAATTTCACACCAAATAGCCACAGATTTCCATGTCTGAACGATGATCCAATTTGGGGGGTTTTGTATGAAGATTTTTTCTCTCTAAGAGTTGATAAATTATGATTCTTAGATCTGAATTTAAGATCAAATTACAGCCAAATCTTGGACGAGTTGCATGTATTAAGATCTAACTTCATGATAAGATGTGAGGATTTGATGGAAATTTTCACACCTGAATTTAAAAGATTTGGGAGTGATCACTAGATAGCCTCCAAAATCTTTACAGATTTCTCAATCTTTGCTTCATATATACCTTCATATAAGAAGGCTTCTTCATATCAAATTATTAAGTGGCCAGTACTTTACAACGACACTAATATGATCCCCCTATTAAAAAAAAGAACAAACATGATCTCCATAATAGCTTAGTGGGCTACATGAGAAATTGCGCCAAAGTAGTTTTTGTTCGGGATATTATAAATGCTTTTCTCTCTTCTGCTAAAATTTGGGATTCATGTACATAATGCAATTTCTATTATTACACGTTAACTTGTATGGATCTTTTTGCAAAGTAAATTGGTGACACATTGTTAGTTCTGTGGCTTATTAGATAAATGTAAATGTCTTTCAAAAACGCGACAAAATAAAAATTTCCCTCATTTTCGATGCTTAATGCGATCTCTAGCGAACATGATACTACGAGTGTTGTGTAAACGGGTATCTCGGATCTGCGGGAGCGGGCGTCACAGGCACTAATCCATGTTAGGCAATAGAGATGCAAGGCTCGCCCTGCCTCCCTTCTCCTATCTCCGAGCGGCGTGAACATCCAGGCGCATATGCCTCTAGGTGTTCCTGGCGATCCAACAGGCGGCGCCGCCTCTCATCTCCAAAGGCGGCGCGCACCCAAGCTCCTCCTTCTCAGGCGGCACCCGGCGATGTCGCCCAGATCTCAAGCGTGCGCATCCTCTTCTCCAAGCGGTCGGGAGCTCCCTATTCCATGGCGGCGTACGAACAGAATCCACAAGCGGCGTGCGATGCCACCTTCGGCCTCTTCCTCCGAGATCGCCTCCCACCTGCAGTGTTGTGGGGATCGAAAGGGCCCCCAGATCTCCCCCATAGGCGGCGGCGTGGTTTAGAAAAGATTCCCAATGGGGGAACCCTAAATGGTGCTTTAAAAAAATTGAAAAATCCAAGGGGGCTGCAGCAGACAGAAATAAAAAGAGGGGAGGTTATTTGTTTGAGGGCCATGTGGGCCATATCGTAAAAAAAAGGGGGGGAGGAATGCTGCATTTTTTTAGGGCCAGAATTGGGCCGAGAGATTTTGGTTAAAAAAATGAAAGAAAAGAGGCGCGTGCAAGAAAAAAAACCGTACGCAAATTAAAAAAAAGGGGGAAGAAGTTTTCTTTGAAAACGTCGCATACAAAGAAGAGTCGTATGCAATTTAAAAAAAATTGAAGCAAAAGCCGAAAAAAACCATCAATATCGGCTAAGAGTTTTCATGTTGTCTTCCCCATTTATGTTGTCTTCTCCCAACTTGGTCGGCGTCCATGTTTTCCAACAAGTATGGGAGAAAGGGGGAGTATATGTGTAGAGTCACAGGCCAGTTTGTCAGTTTTTCCAGATTCCCCAGACTTCATATTACAGGCCATTCAGATTCCAGACTCTACGGTTCAGATACAGTTTCAGACTCGACATCAGACATCTCCGAGTCCAGTTTCAGACACGCACGAGTGTGCGGTCATTTTTCAGATGAGCATAAGTTGCCATCATCAGTTCGAGGTCCCCATCATTCTTGTTGTTCTTCGGCCAGAATTTTCATGTGAGCTATAGGGACACCAGAGCAGAGGACCATTCCCTTGAGGGCAAGGGTTTTCATGTGGTATCATAGGTACACCAGAGTAGTGCACCATTCTCTGTGCCAGATGGGAGAGACCCAGTTCTCCGAAGAGGAGACTTATTTCAGACTCCATTCTCCAGCGACCGTGGACTCCGAAGAGGATTGCACAGCCACGGCCCTTTTTCAGTTCGGCCCTTTTCAGAGATGGAGCAGTTGTCCACATCATTGTGGCGGGCCAGAGTACTCTGACGAGGAGACTCATTTCAGTTGCAGTGACTCTGACAAGCGCAGTTCAGAGCACATGCTCTCCGAAGAGGAGATTCAGAAGACTCACACTCCAGCCCGTTCGTCCTCCTCACCTGCACGACATGAGAAGCAGCGTCCTCGACTGCAGTAATGTGCGCGTTGGGTTGATATTGTCTGTAGTGTCCTGTAGCGTTGAGTTGAGTTTATTTCTGTTTGTCCAAGCTGAGCATTGCATGCTCCAGCTTGAGGGGGAGTGTTAGAGTATTTGGTCGTGCGCCCATTGAGTTGTAACAGGGTAAATGGATCCTGGAGAAGATCCATTTACCCCATCTAGTGTTTAGTCCCACATCGTCCAACGGTGGGACTTGAAGGCTCTGGAGAGGCTATATAAGGAGCCCCAGACCTCCTGTATCCATTGAGAAAAAGGAATGCAATATCCGCCCCTTTGAGGGCTTCTCTCGTGGTTTCATCCCGCTCCTCACGGAGTAGGGTTCCACGTAAAATCCCGTTGTTCTTTCTTCTTGTTATTTATCTTTTCCATGTTTCGCTTCCGCTTCCGATTTTCTAACAAAGCAGTTTGTAACTAAGGACCTTGGCAATCTCCGATACTTCCTTAGATTAGAGTTTGCCAGAAACCAGCGTGGTTATGTGATGGCCCAGAGGAAGTTTGTTACTGATCTTCTTGAGACAAGTATGACTCAATACAAGCCTGTTGCTACTCCTATGGATTCAAGTATGAGATTATATGATGATGACACTGAGGAGGTAGACAAGAGGAGATACAAGGAGCTTGTTGGGAAGCTCCTATATGCGACCATAACCTGACGAGACATATCCTTTGTTGTGAGCAAGATGAGCCAGTTCATTAAGCAGTCCAGGAAGGTTCATATGGATGCGATCTAATATGATTTTGAGATATTTGAAGAATTCACCTAGTATTGGTCTTATATTCAGCAGTGGTACATCTCTTGAGATGACAGCTTGTGCAGACGCAGATTATGCATAATGCCCTGAAATAAGAAGTCCACTTCTCGCTTTGCCATTTTTATTGGGAGCTCACTCGTATCATGGAAAAGCAAGAAGCAAACAGTGGTTGCTAGATCGAGTGCAGAATCAGAGTACAGGTACATGGCACAGGGAAGCACATAGATGATGTGGGTTAGATCTGTCTTGACTGACCTTGCTGTTGAGGTTCCTCTTCCCATGCAGCTTTTATGTGATAATCAAGTGGCTCTATATATTGCCAATATTCATGCATTTCATGAACGAACCAAGTATATAGAGGCAGCTTGCCATTATACTAGAGACATGATCCAAAAAGGTCTCATATCCACCTCCCATGTTTCTACTGGAGATCAGATGGCGCATATTTTCACCAAGGCTCTTGCTAGAGGTCCATTTCAAAGGTGTCGTTCCAAGCTGAGCATGATAAACAAAAATGCTCCAGCTTGAGGGGGAGTGTTGAGATATTTGTATCTCTTATTATCTATTTCTAATTTCTATTTTTTATGTCCTTCTCATGTAATTAACTCATGGCTTTTCTCCTATATAAGAGAGCCTTAGGGTGTCTTACAATGCAAGCAATTCATTTCCTCGAACATTCTTTGTTTCTTATCTTTGATATTACGCTTCCGCACTATAGTTTTCTACATGGTATCGGAACGGGTTTAATTTTCGAGGATATATTTTATGTTCGTGATTCAATTCTTGAAGAGTATTCTGAATATATTCTTGAAGATTATTCATGTTCATCTATTGTTTGAAGATCTGCTCATGTTTATGATCAGTTCAAGTTCTGAAGACCATTTAGGGTTTCCAATGAAACCGTAAATCTGCAAGGCAGGCGGCGCAATCCATGGCGAGGGTTCCTCTATCGAAACCCTAACTTCCACGGCAAGGTTCTATATCCCATCGCGTGGCGGCCAGGTGCATCGATACAGGCATCTCCAGGTCTTCATCTTTCCTTCAAGGGTTCCAGGAACCCTAAATCTATACGTCACCAACACAACCAGAAGCCCATGTATAAGGCTCTCCTCAAGATCAAAGATGAGTTGATGCTCCTAGGGATTATATCTATGTTGTTGGTGGTGTCCCAAGGTTTGATCCAACGCATGTGTGTACCCTGCAGCTCGATGGATCACATCTGCAATCGAAATCCCCCCCATTGGTGCATCAGGCGATGCCTATCCAGGCTCCATCGCTCCAAGACACCCTCCAATGATCGCAAATCTCGTCACCAGTGATGTTCATACGAGAGGCGGCAACATCATCCACCTCCAAATCTCACACGAAGCGATGAGAGATGCCGTGTGCAAAGGCCCCAAGAACGCAAAAAGGCTCTAGGAGCGCAAATGCTCCATGCACGAAGAAGCCTCCAGTGTGTCACCTTCTTGCGCACCTCGCCACCAAGCAGCGCCTCGCGTGAGCCGATTTCCTCCAACCACTCAGCGCTCGGCGACACAACCTCCATCCACGACTTCGAAGTGGTGCTGTCAGCAACAAACTATCATCCCCGCGTAGACGGCGTGCAACCCCTCAGTGATGGCTCCCCCGACTAAAGGGGCAACGGTAACTTCCCAAGAGTCCCATCGGGTGCCTCCAGGTTACCTGAAGATGGCCAAGAGTTATTTAAAGGGAAGGGGGAGGCTTATTCCAAGCCTAATTGGGTTGTTTTATTTTTTTTAAGGAGGGGAGAGGATTGCAGGCCCAATTGGGTCGTGGCTACATCCGGTTGGCCCATTAAAGAAGGGAAAGGGGGAGGAGCCCTAAGTTGTATTGGGCCTAAAGATAAAATTTGGGGAGACCAAGGAAAAAGAGCTCCAATTTGGAGGGGAGGGGGGGCAAGGAAGATCCATTGGTCCGTGAGTTTTTTTAAGAATCGTACAAAAAATGCACGAAAAAATGGGGGAAAGCTGGAAAAACAATGGAATGGCTCATTATAAAAAAGATAGAGATCGCTAAGAAAAAAGGAGAATAGCCGAGAAAAAAATTGAGATTTTTGCCCCTCCATCTTCATGTCTTCCACCAACTTGGTCGATGTCATTTATTCTAACCAATCTGGAGAAGGAAAGTATTATGTAGAGTTCTACAGGTCAGAATTCAGACTCTACATATTGCTTTAGAGTCTACATATCAAGATGCACAAGTGTCCATTTATTTGTTTGAGAGGTCCCCATATCCATCCTGTTTACGGCTCAGGGTTTTCATGTAGACTATAGGGACTCCAGAGTAGATATCTCATTTGTGGAGAGAGATATGAGAGAATGCAATAAGTTATCTATTCATGAGGTTCAAGAATTCTCTTATATAGAAGAGAAACGTGTTGGGCAAATTACACAGTGTAGACAGAAAGAAAAGAGAATATATAAAAAGGATAGAAGATAACTAATATCTCAACACTACTCCTCAAGCTGGAGTGTAGATATCAATCAAGCTCAGCTTTGAACTTTTCCTAAAAAAAGCTCAGCTTGGAACAACATCTTTGAAATGACCCTCTAGCTAGAGCCTTGGCGAACACATCTACTGTATGTTCGCCAAAGATGACATGAGAAGTAGAAATTAAACAATTCTGCATCATGTCTCGAGTGTAGTGACAGTCTACCTCGATATGTTTGTCCTCTCATGGAAGGTTGGGTTGTTGGCAACGAAAAGAGCAACCAAGTTGTCGTATTGGAGGTGCATGGGAAGAGGCACCTCAACACTAGGTCAGTCAAAATGGATCTGACCCATATCATCTCTATACTCCCATGTGCCATAGCTCTGTACTCTGATTCTGCGTCAGATTTGGTGACCATAGCTTGCTTCTTGCTTTTCATAATACGAGGAGCTCCCTATGAAGAATGCAAAACCAAAGGCAAACTTCCTGTCCTTGGGACATCTCACATAATTTGCATCTGCACAAGCTGTATCGGTAAGGGTAGTGCTCCATGATCCGAGTCATTCGGCTCAGTGCAAAGGATACATATGGCCTAGTAATGGTCACGTATAGGAGCTTCCCAACGAGCTCCATGTACCTCATGTTATCTACCACCTCAGTGTCTTTATCAAATATCTTCATGCTCGAGTCCACGGGAGTGGTGGCAGGCCTACAATCTACCATGTCCATCTCAGAGAAAAGATCTATAGCGTACTTCCTCTAGGTACCACAAGCATGGTAAACTATATCGTGATATATCGATGATATATCAGACAGGTGACCGATATATCATCGATATGGCCGATATTTGCCCTTACAAGGTCATTTCCTTCACAAAATCTGGCTGATTTGGGCAATATGGCATCAATATATCGATGATATCGTATTGACAAGTAGGCGATACAGATACCGATATTGATATCACTACCTTGATCACAAGACCACGTTCATTCTTGGAAAACCCAAGTACAAGGAAGTAATGTAGAGTGCCAAGGTCCTTGGTTACAGACTGCAAACGAAGGAAAACCTTGTTAGTGACTTAGATTTTGTTAATGACTCAGTTGCATATTTGTTTTGTAGCTTGATTAACTTTTAAGGTAGAAGCTCGTAGGAGTTCTTTGTTGAAAAGTGTAGAAAAGCTAGAAGCTGACTTAAAGCCTAAAAGTGAGTCTAAAAGACTCAGTTGGAAGGTTCAAGATTCAGAATCAGGTTGATGAAAGAATAAAAGAAAGACTCAAATCCAAAAGCTCAAGTTTTAAAGACTTCAGATGCAGATGTGACATATTACATAGTTCTTATTTTATGCTAAAAACAATCATATAGTTTTTGCATATTCCTGATCATCAAGGAAATTGAAACCAGAATCATCAATTTCATATTTTTCATTTTTGAACATATGATCGATCACTTTGACAACCCTGATCAATCACCTATGATCGACCATCTTGTTTCTCTTGATCACTCAACCTAGATCAACCATTCTTTTGAACATGGTCGATCACTTTTTGAAATTCAGACTAACGATCAAATATGATCGATCACCTTGTATATATGATCGATCATTTCATGGATTTCGGAAATCAGAACATTGGACTTTCTATTTCTAACGTCAACGGCTCTTTTGAGGCCAACCCTATATAAGGGACCCTATGGCTCATTGTTTGAGATACATTAATATCCTACTTGCAAGTCCTAGATGGCATAAGGCAATTATCCACCAACTTAAGTGGAACTGCCTACTCTATCATGAAACCGTCCTACTTTGACGACACCAACTTCTCCTACTGGGCAAACCGCATGGAGATTTGCAAGTAGTACATTGATTTCAGAATGTGGGCATGCACAACGAAAAGCTTTGTGAAGCCAATGCTAGAGGAAGGTATATAAGAACTCACCGATGTTGAGATCAAGGATCTAGAGAGAAATGCGAAAGCCATGAACCTATTGTATTGTACTCTTTCCACGGACAAGTACAATCGTGTCTCTCAATCGAAGACAATTCATGAGATTTGGAGGACACTCCAGATTATGTATGAAGATACGTGCAAAGTCAAGAGCTCAAAAGTTACGATACTTACCAGATAGTATGAGAATTTCGAGATGAAGGAATGAAAATCCACCAAAGAGATTGTTAAAAAAATATAATGCAGAAGCTTGATCAGAGAAAATAGAATAAATATTTGAGGAACAGCGGATTTTTAACATGGAACCCTACTCCATAAGGAGCGGGATGAAACCACGGGAGAACACCTCAAAGGGTTGATTTGTACATAGAACTTCCTCATTGGATAAAGGAGGTATGTGGCTTCTTATATAGCCTCCACAGACTCTCCAAGTCACACCATTAGTAGATGTGGGACTAAACTCTAGATGTGGTAATGGATCTTGGAAGGGTCCATTTACCCATCTTACATATGATGCATGTACTCCAACACTGCCCCTCAAGTTGGAGCATTTAATGCTCAGCTTGGATAAACAGAAAGAAATCTCAAACTCAGGCTACAGGACACTACGGACAATATCAACTCAAGGCGTACAACTGTCGGGTGTTGTCGAGGATGTTCTTCCCATGCTAAGCAGGTGAGGAGGAACAAACGGGATGGAGTGGGAGTCAGATTGAGTGTGCATTGAACTGCGCATGTCAGAGCTATTGAAATTGGTAATGAGTCTCCATTTGGAGAACTCTAGCCCTACACATGTAGAAGACTGGATCATGTGGACAACTGCTCCATCTCTGAAGGGCTGAACAGAAAAAGCCGTGGAGATATCCTCGTCGGAGTCCACGATCATTGTATAATGGAGTCTGAAAAAGACTCCTCATCGGAGAACTAAGTCTCCCCCATACTGGCTCAGAGAATGGGATCTCTACTCTGGAGTCCCTATGAAACCACATGAAAATCCTATCTCACATGGCATAGGGAACGAGATCTCTACTGTGGAGTCCCTATGGAACACATGAAAACTCTGACCAAAATAAAAGATTGGATCCACTGAAAAAATGATGGCAAACATGTGCATATCTGACGGGAGTCCCTCTCTGAAGAACTCAAAGAAAATGGGTCATGCCTCAAACTTGGACTCTGAACCAATCTTCAGAGTCTGAAATGAACCGTAGAGTCTAAATATCTGGCTGGTCTGGAATCTGACATCTGGATATGGAACAGACATGTGACTTTACACAATACTCCCCCTTTCTCTCATACTTGTCAGAAAACAATGACATCGACAAAGTTGGGGGAAGATAAGATAATGGGGAAAAAATCACATAAGCCAGTCTCATTTTTTTCAGCTTCATTTTTATTTATTTTGAGTTGTTCCTTTCTTTACAACTTTCCTTTCTCGCATTTTTTCGTTTGAGTAAGTTTTTTTGTATGCACCTTTTTAAAAAAAAACTTTTTTTCTTCATGAGGCCAATCTCTCTTTTTTCTTCAAAACAAGCCCTTTTTCCGTCTGGCCTCTCTCCATTTTTATTAATTTTTTTTATTCGGCCCACTTGAGCCCTTATTTAGGGTTCCTCGATGGGAACCCCTTTGCTCTTGAACCCGCCGCCCCCGATGGGGATAGGGCTCCACCGCTGGAGCCCCTAGATCTCGCAAGGAGGAGCACCGCTTGCTGCTGGAACTATTATTGGAGCACCGCTTGTGAAGTGCAGATGGTTGTCGAAACACTACCCTCTCAATCGGTGACGCTACTTGTTCTTCACAAAGGGGCTGGAGCTTCATCCACCTCCGCCATTCTAGTGTTCCTTACCGCATGTACTTGGTGGCGCTTGGGGATCAGAGAGGAGGTCCAAAGCCCACGCCTAGATGCAAGGCTACTTGTTGGTACTTGGTAGCCTCTGACGACGTCGAGGAGGGGGCCACTAGAGCGCCACCTAGAAGTCGCCGCATGTTGGTAGCCTCCGCTTCTCCAGCCAGTTGGTAGCCGTTGTTTCTCGTGATCGTCTCCGACCTGTTGGTAGCCACCGCCATCGTGAGGGAGATCTAGTTGCTGGAGCTCGCCAAGGAGGAGAGGCAATATCTGGAGGGCGATGCTTGGAATCATCTGGGGACAAGCGTAACCAAAAGGGGGAGAGGATGAATTGGGTAATACATGATTGAGGATGAATTGGGTGATACATGATTACTGGAAAGTACTTCATCAAAGGAGAGCTAGAAAGGAAAGTCATCGACTAGCTCTCAAGTGAATGGGAACAAAAAGTGACAACTATAGAAAAAGCAAATGCAATGGAAAATATCGAGATGAACGACCTCATAGGAAACCTGATGGCCTATGAAGTCAAGAAGAAGAACAAGAAGCCAATCGAGGAGGCAAAGAAGAAGTCCCTGGCTTTCAAGGTTAGTTCACAAGATTTATCTGATGAAGAAATGAATAACAAAGATCTTGTTCTACTCACAAGAAAATTCAAGAAGTTATAATCAATCTCAATTTTAATATAAATAAAAAAGATTAAATTAAAGTAATCGATTAAGGACGAAAAATCGTAATTTATCAAAATTCTCAAATTCGTGATTGCAAAGAGACCCTTGTGTTTCTTTAAATAATGGTAAAATTCTACGTTTTTAGCCAAAAGGGGGTGGGGGGACACGCTATGGTGTCTGCCCCAAATATATCAAAAAAGATGCGGAATTATAAAAAGACTTATAGTAGTGGAGACTCAAGAAGAGTCATCGTATGAAAAATTACATTTTCGGAATAAAAACGCTGAGAGACAAAGAGAGCATCATTCCTATCTAACCAAACTGCCCAAATAATTACTATAGGTATTGTTGGGAGAAAATAGAAAGATGATTATTCATAATAACCCTACGCTCTCTTATATAGAGTAGAGACCTATGGGTAAATTACATAAGATGGATACAAAGAAATAAAATAAAGAAAAATTACATATAGAATATAGAAATATCTCTATACTCTCCCTCAAGATGGAGCATAGATGTTGATCATGCTCAGCTTTAATGAACACTTCTGAAATGATCCTCTGAGCAATGTCTTGGTAAAGGTATATGTTGTTTGCTCTCTTGAACTAACATAAGAGGTAGAAATCAAGCCCTTCTGAATCATATCTCTAGTATAATGGCAGTCCACCTCAATATGCTTCATTCTTTCATGGAATGCAGGGTTGTTTGCAATGAATAGAGCAGCTTGATTATCACATTGAAACTGCATGGGTAGAGGTATATTTATATGCAAGTCTGCTAACACTGCTCGAACCCACATCATTTTTGTACTCGCTTGTGCCATAGCCCTATACTCAGATTCAACACTTGATCTAGCCACCATCGTTTGTTTCTTGTTTTTCCACGAAACAAGAGAACTGTCAACAAATACTGCAAAGCCCGAAGTAGATTTCCTATCCGTAGGGCATCACGCATAGTCTGCATCGGCACATGCAGAAACAGAAAGAGTTGCTCCTTTCCTTAATAGTAATCCAACACCTGGAGAGGACTTTAGACATCTCAATATATCCATATGTACATGCCGAGGTTGCTCCATGAACTGGCTCACCCAACTCACTGCAAAAGAGATATATGGCCTAGTAATAATAACATATAGGAGCTTCCCCACCATCTCTCTATATCTCCTCTTATCAACCTCATATGTACCATCATTATATAACTTCATGTTAGTATCCATAGGAGTAGTAGAGTGTCAACACCCAATAATGCTCGTCTTAACAAGCATGTCTGTAACATATTTCCTTTGGGTCATCATCAGACCCTGCGCATTCCTAGCAAATTCTAACCCTAAGAAGTACCTTAGAGGGTACCCAGATCCTTAGTACCAAACCGACGACCCAGAATATCTTTTGCCATCTTAATCCCATGCACATCATCTCATGTAACAAGTATATCATCAACATAAACCATGATAACAGTACCTCTGGTGTCCTCTGCGCAAACAGTGAATGGTCTGCATTTGACCTCTTGAACCCTCGCCTTTCAATCAGATCCGAGAGCTTCTGAAACCATGCCCTTGGACTTTGCTTAAGGCCATATATTGAATTATGGAGTCTACAAACCTGTTGACACTCCCCCTCAGCAGCAAACCCTGGAGGCTACTGCATGTGCATTTCCTCCTATAGATCTCCATACAAAAAAGCATTTTTATCATCTAGCTGAAACAAAGGCCAATCATGTACCACTGCAACTGAAAGGACACGTAGAGTCGAGTGGCGTGCAACTAGAGAGAACGTCTCCATATAATCCACACCATATATCTGATTAAATCCTCGCACCACCAATCTTGCCTTGTAACGATCAAGGCTCCCACCTGCATGATGTTTACTAGTAAACACCCACTTGCAACTGACAACAGACGACCCAGAAGGAGCAAACACCAAATTCCAAATACCGTGTGATTGCAAAGCAGCCATCTCTTCCTCCATAGCTAAATGCCAGCGACTATCCTTCAAGGCCTTCTGATAATTTCGTGGAATGTCCACGGCAGATAGAGCAATTGCAAATCTCTTAATTCCCATGTCAGGTGATGAAAGGAGACTTGGGAAGCAAGGGGATATGAAGCACGAGTACGTTTTTGCTTCCGAACTGCAATAGGCATATCTAGGTCATTAGGAGCCTCCTCCATTCGTGTGCTAGTCTCCTGCAATGATCCCAAAACAGATATATCTCTACACCCATCGTTAGAAATCATGTTATCAGAACAAACCTAGGGCATGCTGGAGGACGAATGCAACAAAACCAAAGATACGATGAATAAGTGAGAACAACTCCTTCTCAGAAAAAGCTATAGAGAAAGGAATTTTCTCACCCAAGACAGACAATGGCATACAATTTACCAGATAACATGCCGTAAAAACAACATTATCCCAAAACGAATGTGGGACATGACATTGAATGAGAAGCGCCCGAGTGACATCAAGTAAATGGCGACGCTTTTTCTCTGCAACACCATTCTACTGAGAAGTGTAAGCACAGGTCGTTTGACGAATAATACCATGGGATGAAAAGAAATGTGATAGAGCACGGGTACATAATTCCAAAGAATTATCAGTTCTCACAAATTTCACTGAAGAAGAGAAAACATTCTGCACTTCATTGATAAATGTTTGATTACATCCCCTACTTCAGATTTATTTTTCAATAAAAAGACTCATAGACGAGAAAAATCGCCAATAGCAACAAGATAAAACCCGTGTCCTTGATGCTCAGGAACATGACTCGGACCCCAAGGGAGCTACTGCTCCGACGACTAGGAAAAACATACCGGTGATGCTTCCCCAACTGACACACCTCGCACTGGAAGGAAGACCCTGGTGAAATCTACGGCAATAAGTGACACATCTTATGGAGATGGAGGTGACCAAAACGTAGGTGCCAAGTAAAGGGAGACACTAATCCTGTAGAATGGGAGGAGACACCTGCATAAGAAATCCGGACCAGACGATATAGACCACCCTGCTCACGACCACACCCAATCACTTAACCCGCAAGAATGTCCTGAAAAACAAGAGATGATGGGTCAAAGATAGCCCGACAATGCAAATCCTTTGTGATCTGACTAAATGTGCTAAGCCTTCTCCGACTATAAGTAGGGTCGGCTACATGGATTCTTGCTCAAATCCATGTTAAAAGATTCGACTATTTTTTACGCTGGCCGTCGACTACCTAACGCAACCCCTGCAAGAGTGGGATTTGAACCCTGGTCTTTTGTATGGTAGAAACACTGGTCTTTGTGATCTGACTAATGGATAATAAATTCATAGAGAAATCGGGAGCATGTAACACATTCTAAAGACGCATCGAAGGCTTCAAATTAATCTCCCATGTCTGGTGATCGAGGAATGAGTCACATCGGCTATCACCACAGTTCTCTCTGGTGGAACATGTCTATATGTTGTAAGCTGGTCTCTATCCTCGCATTGATGATGCGTCGCCCTCGAGTCCATAATCCACTCAGTAATCTCTGATCCATTATAGGATATAAAAGCACAAGTACTACATGAATTACTAGTCGTAGCAGAAGTACTAGCAAAAGCAGAGGCTGCTACATCTGAGTGGCCTCCTGGAGATGCTGAAGAAGCAGGGGGTATAATATCTCATAGTCTAGCCACGAGGTCATCAAATCTCTGGTTTGAAGCAGGAGTAATTGAAGGCTCGACATGTTTCGCTACACGGGCTGATGCCGAAAAACCAATGTTCAGGAAAACAGCTGAGTATACCGCATACTCGACTGCATACTCGGAGTCGGATGCCTTGGCGTGCCGAGTATGAACTAATCAGCTTCTAGGCGGGTCAGGCCGCATAAGCGGCCGAGTATACGGTCTAGGAGACCGTTTATGCGGTCGTTTTTCGAATAGAAATTAAAAACCCTAACCTTAACTCAAACTAGGACTAACTTAACCTCACGCGTGACGCAGCCCATACCCCTTCCCAGTTCACATCCCAACACCCGACCTCGACCTGACGAGCCCCAACTCCCTGCCTCCGTGATCCATCGCCTCCATCGCTTTCCAGCTCCTCGACGCTCGCCTCCATCGTCTGTGGCTCCGCCAAGTCGCCAACACCTCCAGCTCTGCACCTCCGACTCTTCGATCCTCCGCTAACGCCTCCACAACATCCGCCAACACCTCCAGCTCCGCCTAAATCCTCCACCGATCACTTCTACCGCCTCCAAGGCTTTGCTCAATGCTCACCTACATCGCCTCCGCGCCTCTTCCCATCGCACACGAGCCCCCTCGCTCCCCTTGCCTCTGCCAGCAATTGTGATCCTCCGCCACAGCCTCCACGGTCTCCGCCTACGCGGTTGCACCAACTGTTCATGAGCCCCCCTCGCTCCCCACGCCTTCGCCAACACCTCTTGTCCTCGTCGTCGCCTCTACAACCTCTGCCAATAGCTCAACGGCCTGTGTCAACACTAAACCTAGGTGAAATTTTTCTAAATATTGGCTTATTTGTTATAAAATCAGATGCTTGACTTTTTATTCTGTCAATTTAACACTAAATGTCGGATTTTTAGTTTAACTGTTTTATTCTGTTATTTAATTAAATGCTTAACTTTTTTATATAGTCATTTATTGTGTCATTCATAAAATATCTGAAGTTATAAACAAATTAAATATCTTTTTTTTAATATGTCGTTTTAATGTGTCATTCTATAAAATGTGAAGTTCTGAACACATTAAATGTCTCACTTTTTAAGTCTGTCATTTAATTTATATAAAAAAGTTTGATTGTTTTTAATATTTGATCATGATGGCAGCAATGGCCTCTCAACCAAATTCTGAAGTTGTTGGAGATGCATCATCGAGCCGTCATGTCCCGTCGGGATCTAAAGATCCCAATTGGAAATATGCATTCCTCGCATCAAAGACTGATCCAAATATAGTCACATGTGCATTTTGTGGCAAGATTGTAAAGGGTGGTATAAATAGAATGAAGCAGCATCTAGCACAAGTCAAAGGAAATGTAGCGTCTTGTCCAAAGGATGACTTTGAAATAAGAAAGGAAGTTAAGGATTACTTGGACAATATACAAAAAAAGAAGTGTGATAAATCGAAAGATTTGCAAGAAATGAGGTGTAACATCCGGATCCGAATGAACTGAAGCTCCTGTCAAGAAAAGGATGTTGCAAGCAAGTTTGGATCTCCAAAGTGGAGATATTCAAAGGTACATATCTCTCTCCTCTTTGTTCTCATTAAAGTCAATGTTGAAGTTTCTAATTCAGTTTTTTTTTATGTTGCTATCCATCGGGTATTTTATCTATTGTTGTATGTTAGATAAAGCCACAAAATCCTTCCAAACTTAAAGGATCAAAGGTACAATCTTTTCCCCTCTCTTGCTGCTTTCCATGCATGGTCTTTACACATTTTGAAAGTAATAGGTTGCTTGAGTGTTGTATATTCTAGATATGCTATAACTGGGTTACCATATATTATAACATGTTGGGAACAAGGGTCTTGTAGTAATCTAAAGCAATGGAAATTTGACTCTATAATACTTGTGTATTGCATGTGGCCGAAGATAGATTGCACTCTCATCTAAATTCTAATTGTATATTCCTAGTTAATATAATGTGAATACATAAATAACATCTCAATACTAATAATAGAAGTACAAATGATTTCCAAGAACATTTAAACCATTGTGAGATATACATGAGGGTCGGTAAAGGCAGTGATATCATGTTCTGCACAAGGGTCATTGGAACTAGAGTTTAATGTAAGGATATACAACACTAATGAAGCCTATAAAGAAGGTCATCATACTTATCTTTTGAGATGGTATACATAGAATCATGATATCATCAACATCTCAAAAGACTGTTTGATGAGCTACAAGTTTATTATGCTTTAACCAGCAACAATCTTCTCTATGGCCACTACATCTAGAAAAGTAAAATAATATGTGGCTCATCTCGATGTAAAACAATCACGGTTGTGGGCATGAGTGGACCTAATCTGTCCCTCCTAGAAGAAGCAACCATGGCAGAGGTGGTCTCACCTTTCTTAGGTGTATGAAATAATATAGATAATATACTCAACTTAATATGTACCTCCTAACTAGAAGAAATCTTTGATATGGTAATCCTTTGTGACAACACGACCTCATATGGAGATTCCAGATCCGGAAGAAAAAGATCAACAATCAGTGGATATCTGAACAGTCCATGTGTTGCACATATACAGACATGTGTGTAAGAATTTAGCCTTTTAAAATTAGAATTCCTAGCATAGCAGTATTCAACTAAAGGTTGGGTATTCTGCTTCATTTTAAACATTAGACAAATCTGCATAATGCAAGCAAAATTCTTCTCTTCAGAGTATAGTCAACTTAAGAATCTGCCACATTTTTTTCATGGTTTTTGATGCACAATATCTATACTGTTGGAGCATATTCCATTTTATGACATAATCAGGAGATTATTTTCAATGGAGCATATTCCATTTTATGACATAATCAGAAGATTATTTTCAATATTAAGTATTCTGAAAACTGTTAAATATATTGTTATCAACTTATTTGGATTCTTAATCTCGAGAACAATCACAGAAGGTCTATTTCAACCTATTGAAAATGACGAAAGATAAAGAATTTAACTATGATCCAGCTTAATGATATCAAGATCGCGTAATTAACCCGACATATTTTTTTAGCAAGGGTAGGAAGATACAAAGTAGCTAAAGGGGTATAACTCTTGGCTGGGAGTTTGATACATCCAATTGGGAGGGTTTCTCAATATCTCTTAGTAATAGTGATAAAGAATCGAAAGATGGCTACGGTGGATAAGTAAATAATAATCTAAATATGTTAGCATTATTAGAATGACTTGAGATCTAGTGGAAGAGAAGATTCAGGGTGAAATTTTGCAGTGCCAGGAAGGATTGCATCGACCATCTTTTCATCTTTTGCTCATCATATTAGGGTATTTTCATACAAGAGACTTATAAAAATTAGATCAAGAGTTTTGCCACTAAATTACGAGTTAAATAACAAAAGTAAAATTTCTACATTAAATTAAATTTTAAATTCAGTTCCAATAAACAACTTATGATCTCGTGGTTTGAAAAAGGAGTTCATTGAGATATTTTCATAAATCTAGATCAATAAGCAAGCCGCCAATTGATGAGATCATCTATGATCAATGACTGAAGATCTTTGTGATCAATCATTCAAAATCACTAAAGTATGAATCACTATTCAATATAATTATCAACAAGATACCTAGATCTGTAAAGTTGACTACATCAGAGTTCAAGAGAGGATGAGAAATTAAGTTAGTGATGATGATTCAATGATAACTAGTAATTAAAAGTGCCAGTCATGGTAACCTTTACGCCTGACTGTGCGAGGGGGCGGTGACCCTCAGCTGGGCGGAAGATTAGGAAGCCCAGTTAGGGCAGCGGCCGCTTCGTGCGCGGGTCTAGGATCCCAGTCTTTTTCTCGGTTTTTCGCGAGCGCTCGCAGTTTTTACGCCTCTCTGGGATCCACAGGTTTTCTTTTAAAGACCAGTTTCGCTGACCCTTGTTCTTTAGGGTACCTAGGCTGGAGGACCCTTGGTTTTAGTTTTTTGAGCTCGTTAGCCTGTACCGATCGGGCCGATTTTTCTTTTAGAGCGACTTTTCTAGAGAGTCTCTCTCACCCGTCTCAGTGGCGTAGTTTTGGAGTAGACCTATCCCTCTATTGGACCGCCCTTCCAATTAGAGGGCGAGACGGAAGAGCCTCTTTTATAGGCTACTTCACCGCTTGAGTTTTATTTATTTTTCGCCAACAGACTTGGCGATGCTACATCTGAATCATCCATATATACATCTGAATCCTCTATGGCTACCTCTAAATCAGTTACAGTTGAATCTGAAAAAGATACATTGAAATTGGATTGAGTCACAATTGAGTTGGCTAAAGTTGAATTACAGTTGAGTTGGTTTCCGTTGAACTAGTTACTTTTCTGCCAATAATTCCTGGCAAAGAGAAAAGACCATATCATGAAAATCATCCTTATCAGACTATCTACTAGGCTTGAGAAAAACAACAAGAAAAGAATCAAAACCCCATATCCATCATATACTCTTACTATGATCAATCCACAAGATTCTTAAACATCTTTATAAGCATTATAGAGATAATGATTATATCAGAGTCTCATCATTCATATTCTCAAGACCAGTCAAACTTGTATTATAATTAATAGAAAGGCAATGACTTAAATATGGACCACATGATATTGGTATATAAATGATTAATGTGGGTAATTAGTGTAGGATGAGTAGACTGGGGTTTTACATACCAAACAACTTGAAAGCCTGTTTCATTGCAAGTAGCTTTAAATTTTAATTGTCAAGGCCAAATTACTTGCTTTCTTTTGGAATCACAAAATTTTCTGTTATTTTTAATTAATTAAGATTTACTCAACGTTTGTTGATGTTCTTTTCTCCCTATTCCATGGATTGCAGGCAAAATACCTGCGCCGTTGTATTGGGAGAGTTGAATGTCGGTTTCTGAAGCAAAACATAGCAGGTATGTATGTTATAGTTTGTTCAAGATATTTATGCTTTTATTTCTCTTCTGATAAAATTGGGATACATGTATATAATGCAATTTCTGTTGTTAATATAAACTGATATGGAAATTTATGCAATATAAGTGTGACATGTTATAGTTCTGTGGCCTGTTGTTAACGTGAATGTCATCCGTATAAAAAAAATTTTCCCTAATTTCCAGTTCCTTAATGCGATTTCTAGAGAATATGATATTACGGATGATGTGTAAACGGGTTTCCCAGATCCGAGAAGGAACGGGCCTCACATGAGGGATGAAGTTGCCAATTTATTCATGGTTTCAAGTTCTACTCCACATGAAAGAGAAGAAAAAGGCAGAAAGAGTCAGAATCGACTGAAGAAGGTAAAATGCATCAAAGTTCAATCAAAGATGCATTTTGTAAGAAAAAACGTGCATGGGTCAATAAGTATGTAGCCAAGTTCTTTTATGATTGTCAAATTTCATTCAATACGGTCATCCACAAGTCCTTTATTCGTATGTGTGAGGCAATTGGTCAATATAGACCTGGATACAAGCCTCCCTCTTATTATGAGATCTAAGAGACATTGTTGAATGATGAAGTTGAGGAGACTAAGGAGTTCATAAGCAGCCATAAGGAATCTTGGAAGAAGGGTGGTTGTTCCATTATGACGGATGCTTGGGCAGATATGAGGGTAGGAGCATCATGAATTTTTGTGTGAATTCTGAGTCGGGCACATGCTTTTTAAAGTCTGTTGACTCATCATCTGAGTCCTACATTGCAGAGTATATATCCAAGTTGGTGGATGAAACTGTTCAAGAGGTTGGAGTAGATGATGTTGTTCAGGTCGTCACTGATAATGCATCGGCCAATTTAGCTGCTGGAAGGATACTTAGGACTAAGTATCCAAGGATTTTTTGGTCTTCATGTGCAGCTCATTGCATAGACCTTATGTTGGAAGAATTTGGTAAAGAACCCAAGGTAAAAAATGCAATTACCAAGGCAAGATCTCTCACTACATTCATCTATAGCCATGCGAGGACCTTGAGCTTGATGAGGCAATTCACACAAAAGGGAGAGATTGTACGGCAAGGACAAACAAGGTTTGCTACTACATTTCTCACTCTACAGAGCGTGATGGACAAAAAGGAGAAGTTGAGATTGATGTTCTCGTCTGATGAATGGAGGCAATGCAAGTGGTCAAGGACAACGAAAGGAGAAATGTCTTCATCTATTGTTTTCAGTGCTGCATTTTGGAACCAAGTGTCTATGACCTTGAAGATCTTCTCTTCCTTGATTTATGTTTTGCGCATTGTTGATGGTGATCAAAGACCATCCATGGGATTCGTATATGGTTCAATATTGGATGCTAGAAAGGCAATAATGTCAGTGTTCAAAGACAATGAAGCACAATACAAACCTTTTATCGACAGCATTGATTCAAAATCAAAGGGTAGATTGGATAGCCCTCTTCATCTTGCTGCTTATTTTCTTAATCCATATTATTACTATAGAGATAGTAGTGTCAATGAAAAGGGGGGCTATGTTGTGGATGGCTTCATGCAATGCATGGAAATTTTTTATCATGATTTGGAAATTCAAGATGTAATCACATCAAAGGAGTTGATCTCGTACAAAAATGCACAAGGATCTTTTGGCAAGCCGTTAGCTATGAAACAAAGATCGACACCCGACGACCACTTTAGGTCGGGTATTGTAATTATTTCATATTAATTAGCATTATCAATTTAGTTTTTTATAGGATAGTTTATTCCTAAAATTTCTCATATGTAGATAATTGGTGGATGTTGTATGGTGGAGAGTGTCCTCATCTAACAGCTACGGCAATGAGGATTTTAAAGTTGGCATCCTCCTCTTCTTGATGTGAAAGGAAATGGAGCATTTTCTCATCGGTAATTCAAAGTCTGTTGCTAATACTTGTCATTTATAAATAGTGAATGTAATGATATATTGTTTCGATTGTAGATTCATACAAAGAAAAGGAATAAACTTGAAATCAAGAGGTTGAATGATTTGGTATTTGTTAAATTTAACTCAAGATTTAGAGAGCGTCAGATGACAAAAGGAAAGGATCCATTAGTTTCCAAGGATCATAATAATGTAAGTGAGTGGATTGCGGAAGGAGGAGAGGAAGAGGTATTTCCAGGATCAGAGGATTAACATGGAACCTTTTAGCTGAGGCAACTGGTGCAGAAGATCTTGTGCAACATAGACGAAGTCAAAGAATTGTTGATGCATCAAGGCCTACTACATTGGAAGATGATGATGAAGCCGATGAGTTTGTAACTGATGAAGAGAGTGGCGAGGACCATATTCCTCAAGTTGAATTTGAAAACGAATGGCAATCATAATGAAGCTTTTGGATGCTTTATGTTTTTGGATGCTTTATTTTTTGACATCATTTTGAATGTCCTTATTTTGAGAGCATATCTGTATTTACTGAAAACACTTGGAGGAATGCATGTTGCCATATACTCTTTCAATTGATGTTTTTGCTCATTTAACTCTATATTACTTTTTATCCCAATAGTTTTGTTCTGTTTACCTTCAATTCTTAATTATTATAAGTAAGAAATATAATATTTAGAGGATATTAACATAATATTAAAAATTTATTTATATTTTCAATAATAAAAAATACCAAACCGCATAAAACTACATACTCGTCGCATACTCTCCCGCATACCGCATACTCTCTATGCAGTGACCCCTCCGACTGAATACCGCATAGCGCCTTCCTGAATATTGCGGAAAACAATGTTTGAAGTAGCATGTATCCTCTGAATGACCCGGACGATGACAGTATGTAGAGGGCTGACGAATGCGACCTCCTCTACCATGAGGTCCACGTCCACAAAAAGATGAACCTTCTCTACCTCAGGAGGCTGCCATTGCTGAAGAAGTCTGGCTAGTGGCGGTGGATAAAACAGTAATCCTGCTAAACCTACGAAAAGCTTCCTCCATGAAAGGAATAGCAGCATCCGCTAGAATTTGGGAGCGAGCGACATCATATTCAGGATCGAGGGCTGCTAGAAATACACCAACCATGGTATCAATCCTATATGTCTTTTGCTGCTCTGGAGTGGTCGTGAGAGGCATGAAGATGTGGAGATTCTCAAACATCCCATGTAAGGACGTATACAATGAATAAAGAGGCATCCCATTCAGCTTGATAGTGAATATATCATGCTGGAGTTGGAGGATCTTGGTATCGTTCCTCGCCTGAGAATAAGTTGCAGCAAGGAAGTCCCGCGTTGCCTTAGTAGTGGGCTGATGTAACACATCATTGGTGATCTCTATCGTCTACAGCCCAGGAAAGCCAAACTTTAGCGTATATCACCCGCCTCCCACGAGACGTTAACCCCAGCTTTCTCCGCAGGCTCCTCCTCGGTAAGAACGTGTTTCTTACCGTTAGACTTCATGGGGCTCATGAACTACATAGCACAGAGCTCATAGTTGGTCCCGTCCATCTTTACAATAGGCATTGGACCTCTGAAAGCATCTGTGGCGGGTACGTCGACTTTGTTTTCTAACATACTGCCGGAAGAGGATTACTAGGGTTTGTATGGTAACTGGGTTGGGTTGGAGTAACCTCATGTGAATAGTAGTTGTTTGGATGGTTAGGAGGGTTGGAATGAGGAATGTGATCATTGTAATAGATGTCACATTGATTTGTGATGGAATTCCAACCCAAGGATGCGGGGGGGGGGGGGGGGGTAAATCAGGTTGCTACGGGGTAACCTGGTAACCAAACGAGCTCCTAGGGTTATGTAGACCAACGAATGAATGTCTACACAGATATGTGTGGATTTGAATGCATATGTAGAATTATACACTCAAATCCATTAGCCCAACCGAAGGCTGGTGATGGGGCGACAGAGAGGCAGTTGGCGGCTATGAAGACCGACGACCAAGGAGGTGCGGTGGTCGCGGCGGAAGCCGCTGCTCAACGGCGGGGGTCGTAGGGGGAGGCGGCGACGGGGACTGGGGCCCGTGGCGACGAGGGTAGGGGCCGACGGAGGCGGTAGCGACCTTGGAGAGCCGGCAATAGTGGGGGCTGCTGCTCGAATGGGCGGCAGCGACGACCTTGGAGTGACAGAGAGGCGGCAGGTGGGATAGGGTTAGGGTTAGGGTACGGTGCACAGGTCTAGGACTATGGCTCTAATACCATGTTGGGAGAAAAAAGAAAAATGATTATTCCTGATAGCCCTAGGCTCTCTTATATAGAGGAGAGACCTATGGGTAAATTACATAAGATGGATACAAAGAAATAAAATAAAGAAAAAGTACACAGAGAATATAGAAATATCTCTACAGGTAAGAATAGCGCAGCTCTGGAGTTGTGCTTTGATAAGTAAAGAGTCCCATAACAATCCAAGCTTCAACAATTCGACCAATCTAGGCCAAGTTCCTCCCAAATTAGGGAAGCCTTTGGGTATGATTGCATCACCCAGCCAATGGGTGGCAAGGATGAATATTGCTTCACCATTATAACTTTCTTAAGAGTAGTGAATCAGAAGCCAGAGATTGTTGGGTGCAACTCCAATGAGGAGCCAAGTAGGAATGCCCTCTTATCCCACAGTTCCGCTACTTAGTTAATGGCAAGCATACTATCAAGTATGACGTGTAGTACTTCCATTGGATGTAAGAATGATTCGGTCAAAGGCTTCTCAACTAGGAGTCAACGACTTTACTCAAGCCAATTATCTACATGATAATCCCAATAGAAGATGGCAATGGCGAGGAATAGAGGATAAAGTTCCTTTTGGACATCTATGACCGAACCTCTAGATTCAAATAGATCCACAAAAGTTGACCTTTGTTTCATTCAATCTTGGTAGTGAGGAGATGGCAGAATGTGCAGATATTATTCATACTATCAAGTGTTCCTTACTATTAACATACCTTAGGTTAGTAGTGCTTGAGATTGTCGTTCATACTATCGAGTGCTCCTTACTATTAACATATCTTAGGTTACTAGTGCTTGAGATTGTCGCGAAAGGGGTGGATTAGGCACTTCATGGCTTTGGATCTAAGTCAATCCACCCGGC
Source organism: Ottelia alismoides (assembly GCA_037367405.1). Taxonomy (NCBI): domain Eukaryota; kingdom Viridiplantae; phylum Streptophyta; class Magnoliopsida; order Alismatales; family Hydrocharitaceae; genus Ottelia; species Ottelia alismoides. The sequence goes on along the minus strand of JAZKJV010000851.1, from coordinate 231,301 downwards.
TTCAACTAAATCTCGTCACACGCTATTAGTTTCTCTGAAGAGATCATAATGGATGGTTTATTTGACAGCTATCCATCTAGGGTCATGGACAATCAACAAATTCTTACCGGCGGTTCGTCTTGTGGTGTCCCTCTTTGGATATTGCAATAGAATCTTTGGATGACCATGTATCTCAAGTGGCCATCCTTCGTTTTTTTTTGAAGTATAAAAGGTAGGGGGAAACACTCGGTGGTGTCCACTCCAAATTTCATCCTTCGTTTTTTAATGAAATATTGTATATCAATAAGCCAAGTATAAACAGACAGTCCAAATCCAAAATGGCAAAATGAAAGCAAGAAATCGCACCCTATATGTGCAGACAAAATAGCCCATTATCTAATTTGTCACCAAAATGATCTACAGTGCTAGCGCCAATCAACATGGCTTCTCATGCGTAATAGATAAATTACAAATAAGGTGACCATTTTTAAGTTTTCGATTAAGAGATCAGACTTTTAATTGAGAGGGTCAATTTCAAAGTAATACGAGAAAAAATGTAGATACATCAGACGTGGATATAAGTATTTTTTATTGATATTTCAAAAGCCATCTTACGTAAATCTATTTAAATAATTCCCTCAAGAAAATTATTAGGAGAATAAGGGAAAATGTTATAAAAGAGATAAGTGACCAAGAGGACATAAGTTCGAGTAGTGGAAACCCCTTGACAGGATGCAGAATTTTGTACCCAACTGTTATTTCAACATCACGGCTTATACTCTAATCACATCCTTTTCTAAAAGCTCAAGAAACACGCCTATCTCTAGGTTGTTAAAAGATATGTAACACGAGGCATGATAATAAAATACCTGGAAAATAATAAGACCAATTAGTACTGGTTGAGTATTAAAGCCAAAGCTGCGAAAGAGATCCTTGGAGTTTCTCACAAGTGTGTAACCTCCAAATTGCAATAACATTAGCACCTGCAAAAGTTATACAGTTGTAATCAGTATTGCTAGATAATACGATAAAATTGTATATAAAAGGAGGCCAGCTTCCCTATGATATCCTACCTGAAGGCCAACAAATGAATATAGAGTATGATTCAATTTCCAATGCCCTAATTCATGAGCAATAACAGCCACTACTTCCTCTTCATTTTTGCACTGCAAAAAGATCTCTATCAACAAAATCATCATTTCACAACAAATGATATTAAATAAAGATCGTCATAATGAACTAGGAAGATCGTCGACTTCTTGTTTTCATGAGAACTACAGATGGTCAGCAAGATAAATTGTCACAATAGACACTGAAGACCTCAAAACCTAATTGGAAAAAGTTTTTTCGCATATTCATTGGGATCAACTACATGGATTGCTTAATGGAAGTCTATGTAAAAGACACCTTTGTCAAACCAGAGACCATAAAAAATATATTCAACCTGGAACAGTCAAGAATAACAGACTAGTAGTGTGTAAAATGTTCTTTCAGGGTTCACCTTAAAAAGGATTATAAAGTTTTCTAGCATCAAAATTAAGGAAGATGTTCACAGGGATCCAGTTAATGTGAAGGCCGTCAGGAAGATGCCTCCACAAGAACCTAAAACTGCAAAAAACAGCCTATTGCCTCTAGTTTGGTTGAAGATCCAACTCCAACCATGCAGATCACTGAAAAGCCATTCTATATGCAGTTCAAGAAAGGGAAAGAATTCAAGTTGAGCAAGGCGTAACAGAGGTTTTCTCAGTTCTCATCTATAAGGCAGCGTAAGAGAGGCTTTCTCAGTTCTCATCTATAAGGCTCAAAATCAGGGGACATCCATGGCAGTATAACTACCTACAAGCCAGAAAGACAGCAATCGTTCTCAAACAACATAACTAGGCAATAGCTCCAGGTATCTACCTATTGAGTGGGTTGCTGGTGTAGATTGCACAAAGGTGGGGGTGAATCGGTCGATTGCAAAAAGGTACTTAGTTGGGAAAGAAAAGATCAGCACTTTACAAGGTTGTAAAAACACCAGGAAACTTAGGGATGAAAGTACACTTTTTGATCAATGATCAATGCCAATTTCGAGAAGCACGCACTATCAGGCTCATTTTGCAAATGATGTTTTCTAATTTTTAATCCATCATAAAGTTGGCACTGTGGAAGTATTAAATGGGTATAATTGCCAACCAGCTAGCACATCTTTCCTTATTTCATTATTAACAAGGGATTACAGAACTCCAATATGAAGAAAGTCCAGAAAAAATTCTACTGCAGAGAAGGCTGACTCTGAATTAGGGATGCTCTATGTTGACGGAATGTCTAATTTCTTGAGGTTCTTCTGTAGAAGCAGCGGAATTGCCTCTTGAAGACATGACAACGTTATGCGATTCATGCTGACTTCCCATGCTCCTGTGATGTGATTATATATGAACTACCAGCAGATCGGTGTGCTTCAAAATGTCACTAATATTGAATCAAGAAAGTCACTGATGACTGCGAACTGATTGTCTGCTGAACCTAGAGTAAGCACAAAGTAGTGAGTTTTTTTGGAAGAAAAAAGGGCCTCCACTGTATAGGTGTGTGCCCAAGAGTACAAAGTGGTGAGTTTAAGGTCCAAGAATATTACCGGATAGCAAAATACCAGTGAGAAGAGTTAAAAAATTGAACATATATGTAAACTCAGGAGTACGGACACCCTTCAGTCCAAGTACAAACTGGAAGTATTGTTGTTCTAGGCAAAAAAGGGGAAACATGGAAAGGTGACCACCCCAAAACTATAAAAAAATGGTGAAGCCTTCTTCCAATTTAAGTAGGGTCCACTATATGGATTCTTGCTCAAATCCAATTTAAGTAGGGTGACCACCCCATAATTATAAAAAAATGGTGAAGTCTTCTCCCACTATAAGTAGGATCGTCTACATGGATTCTTGCTCAAATCCATGTTGAAAGATTCGACTATTTTTTGCGCTGGTTGTCGACTACCTAACGCAACCCCCACAAAGGGGGATTTGAATCTTGGTCTTTTGGGTGGTAGTCACACTGCACTACTACAAGACCATTTAAGTGGGTTTGCAAATGGGCGCAAATGAGGACTTCCCAGGTGGTCACTCAACCTAGTACTACTCTCGCCCAAGCACGCTTAACATAGGAGTTCTGATGGGATGTGGTGCATAAATGCTAGTATAGTATGATCGCACCCACCACCCCAAAACTATATTATAAAAAAATAAAGGGTGCAAAGCTGGGACTTTGTAAGAGTCTTAGCATGATCCGTTACATTTTCCACACACAAAACACTGAAATATCATGGCATTCCAAGCAAACCAATGCCCACAAAACAACGGTTGGCTTCGGAAGCACAAAGACAGGTCGGAAATGAGCCAAGTACAATGTTTCTCAACATCCTTCAAGGTTACGAACGCCCAGCCAAGATATATTCTCCTTCGCCCAAATATTCTCTACCTTGTCATACGCAAAGATAAGGTGGTCTACCGTCTCAATCTCCACCCACATTGGGAGCAATCACTGTCATTGCCCGAAAAATCTTAATCCAAAGCTCCTTAGTCAGTAACCTTCTATGCTACAAGAGCTAAAGATAGACCTTGACCTGATGTGGAATGTGAATATCCGAGACGAGACTACAATCACGAACCACATCACCACCCAAGAAGCTGGAGGTCTGTCCAGAGCCTGATATGTGTGTCACTGAAAACTCCACATCCTACCATCTCCTGTAATCCTAATACTCTGCAAGACCCTCTAGAGCGTAAGAAACTCTACCTCCAGAAATGCATGCGAACATTGATCTGAAAATTCAGACCAAAAAGTTAGGGGCCAAGTCCCATCCACCCATGCATCGGACACAAGCATGTCCTGGTTTGAGGCTAATGCAAATACACGCGAGAACCTCTCGGCCAAAGACCCCCCCAACCCCCATCAATCCAATCATCCTTCCAAAAAGAAAAGGAATGATTGTCACCAACAATCAGAAGGAGGTACATGGGGAGTTGTGGCAAGATAGAACAAATCCCCTTTCAGAAAGATGATACCAGGTAATGAGTGCGGACACCAAGGAGCATTGGGCATGGAAGGACATCGATATCGGTATCGATATCGGTACCATGTCGATACCGATATATCGCCGATATATCGACGCCATATCGCCGACATCGGGATTCGGCTTGCCTTTTTTGCATGTCGATACCCGATATCGGACATATCAGCGATATATCGGTGACCTGTCGATACCGATATATCGCCGATATATCGTCGATATATCGGGATACGGCCTTCCATGGCATTGGGTGTGCACCGCATAGATGATAGATCCCCATGGATCAACCAGCAGCACAAGTCCTCATTACCGCCAAGAAATCTCGCATGTGATTTCATCAAGAGCGTCCTATTCATTATCTCCAAGCGAGGGATACCAAATCCCCCATCCTCCTTCAAAAGCGTATTAGTAGCCAATTCCACCAAGTATAACTCCTGAGTGTTCTGACTTATGATCCCCAGAGGAATCTCCTCATGATCATCTCGATACGATGTTGAATCCCACCGGCAAAAGTCTGAAGAACAAGAAGAACACAGGAACTGTCGCAAGAACTGCCCTAACAAGCACAAGATGTCCACCCCGTGACAAACACGACAACCTTCTATACATACAGCTTCCTTTCTATTTTTTAATAGCCACCAAACCAATCTGCAAAGCACAGTCTGCCATAAACAAGCGATAGCCCCAGGTATTGTTACAGCATCAATCCAATAATAGTGTCCAACGCCAAGCCACAGCCAACCTCATCTTCCTCCGAAAGACCAAAAGAGATGAAAGCAAACTTGTGTCGGTTAATTTTCAGTCCACAAATCCCAACAAAAATATCCAACACTATAGTCATTACTTTTGCCTCCTCCATCCCTCGTTCTACGAAGAAAGTCAAATCATTAGCATAATAAAAAATAGGGATGGAGATGTCACCATGTATATAACCTGCAATCAACCCTGGCCCACCACTTGAACCACAATACAAATAAGAACATCAGCAACCACTACAAAAAGCAAAGGTTCCAATGGACCTACCGAACTCCATATTTTCTCCAACCTCCTTCTAGATGTTCATTCACCGCTAGCTTATTAATAATAAAGTATGGAGAGGTGTGCTAGCTGGTGACAATCATACATTTTTCATGCCTTCAAACTGGAAGTACTTTTAGTTGAATAGAAATAACCCTTGGTCATATGATTAAAAAGATATCGAGGTTGAAGGTCCCCATCTAATAAGTCGACATTAGCATTGCTTTAGATACATCATAATGCATACCGAGGAGTAGGTGTGGGGGTTAAAATGAAGAGATTGCACATGTGATCAAACACAAAGGGGGATGCAGTGTTTCCGTTCATTTGTACGTGTCACTCTTCTAATACATCACATGGCCCAGTTAAGCAGGACCTATTGTGCAATTCTCCAAAAGTGGCTGCAGAGGGCTTCCAGATGCAATTATACAATAATTTCAAAATTTTAAGAACTTTAGAGCCGTTATGTCCAAAGGAAGAGGTAGCAATACCTTTGAAACCATGGGTAATAGCTTTGACTATAGCAATGGCAACAACTTTAATCACAAGAGGCAACAGTGACACAACAAAGCAACTTTCATATCTGAGCATCAAACCCAAAAATTTTGTGGAATATTGTGTGAGAAAAAGCAACAATCCCCATAAAGGTTGTGATAATGTGAAGAACCCCATCAATGGAGCTAGGCCACAGACCAACATATCCCACTAATCCAAACGCGCAACTTCTCATATCTCTCTAATCAAAGTCCCGTAATCATGATAGTAGCAATTGTATAGAAGCTATTGACAACTGGTTCACAACAAATGGATTGACAAGGCAGGGCCACAACCATGTGAAACGGCTGTATTGCAATGACGAGGCAGTGATACCCATTTGTCGCAACAGTGAATGAGAAGCACAAAAGGCTCTGATGAGCATCATATGGGCTATTTGTAGCTCATAGCCCATCATACTAAGTTGTGGGACTAGAGATTGGAGATTGGAGTTGTGCAGGAGAAGAAGTACCCCTAAAGCATCGTGGTTGATGCCGCAGTTCATGGATGCAACCAACATCAACCAGAAATGCCAATAGTATCAGCAAGGATTGTATAATTGATTAACCATCCACGACACTAGATGGTTTAAAGGGATGTAACAAGGACAATTTAATGCATTTTTATACTAAGTGGGAATATCATTATGTCTTTGATGTCTCAATTTAACCATCTAATGCACAACCAATCTCTTATTCTATGAACGCTTCTTATATTCCACTCTTGGAAAGCAGCACCGACCATTGAAGAATCAAGCTGAGAAATCGATGTTGGATCGATAAATACAAAATTTCCAGGGGAATCACAAGCACCAAAAAACAAGGGGTAAAGTTTTTAGTCGCAAAATAACCATGCAACCATGGATTAAAACAACTCCTTCAGCGAAAAAACCAAATCTAATAAAAACCTTGACCGGAGTCTTCTCGACTCACTTTCAACCAACTGGAGTGGTTTCTCAAGGGCATCTCAACCTCATTTACACATTGCAATTCCAAAATTATACAATCAAACTTATCTTCCCAGTTCGAAGAGGGGTTCCCACAAATCGGGCACCTTGTACAATGTAACAATGAATGCAACTTTTAGAACCATAAAGAGTATGCAATCCCGTATGAGCTCAAAGTAAATGATCTTACAAATCATCAAGCACACAAAAACAACTTCATTGAAGCAAGTGTTAGCTGATGCTCTTTCTTTCTCAAATTAATGCTCTTTCTTTCTCAAATTAACTGGAGTTGACAAGTGTAAGAGACTATATTTTAAGGCAAAAAAAGATGGGATTAGATGTTTGAGGTGAGTGCTAAAATATACATTCATATGGTCCCCATGAGGTATAAATTCCATTCACCAAAAGACACTTCCATTCTCATTATCGATTTCCAAATACAAGGTCGAGGCAAAGATATCAATTACCAATTACTCCAAAGATTAATCGACTGAGAGAAAAAGTTAGTCAAAAAACACATTAGTTGACTGAAGAAAAAACTAGTCGGTGGAAAAAATTTTAATCAAGTTTTGACACAAACTTCATTAGTCAATTGATCAATCAATTTTTTATGGTAATTGATCGATCAGATACGAGTGAAAGCCAAACTAGTCGACTAAAGCCATGAGTCAGTTAGTTGAACGAAATAGGCAGGAATATTAAGGGATGGGCAATTAGTCAACTAAAAACTTTTTAGTTGACTAAACCATATATATGCCCATTGAACAGTAGTCGGTTGAATGGTTGTTTGAGACAATTGTTGTGTAAAATACTAGATGGTCGATCAGACCTGGTCATTTGACGAAAATTAGTCCACTAGGCAATCCCACTAGTCAATTGATGAGAAAATTAATTAGTTGAGAAGTTGATTAGTCGATTTAATGAGCCCAGAAACATGCTAATAATATAGGCAAGGCTTTAAATGTCGTATTGCATTTTCGTTTCGGTAAACCTGGAAAGAGAAATTTGATGGAATTTCGGTGAAATGGCCATAAATTAGGGAAATTACTTGAAAACTCGTTGTTTTCTAAAATCAAGATTTTTAATATTCTTAAACTCAATAAATGAGATAGAAATACACGGTTTTTTGCTAATAGTAAGATATTAGCATGATATGTTACATTAAATTTCCATCCAATCGCACCAACAGTCAAAAAACCTCACAACAAAGGACTATTTGAGTAACCAGCACTGTAGGAGGGGGAAATTTGTAGTGTTCCTAACATCCCTAGAAAGCCCCTTAGCCTCCTTGTGGCACATATATCATAGCATCCATAGCCAGGGCATCAACAGTCATAAAAAGTAGGGACCATATTCATACCTTCCTAGACTTTTGTTCACAGACATCAAGAAAAAGTTTGTAGTTTCATACCTCTGCATCCACGCGGCCTATAAATCCAAGAATCCATACTTCAAAGAATTGACCGGAACAAGAACTATCTCAAAGTGGCATGCACATTGTTGAAATCTACTTTCCATAGAAAAGCATATTATCGACATTTCTCCCATGAAACAATCACGTCAGATGCAGAAAAAAGCTATACAGTATGGAGTACCCCCTGATAAATGAGGTGAGGATGTCCCCCCGACATCTCAAGCAAACAAGTCGCATGTAGCTTAGTGATTATCAAGTACATGGGATTGAAAAGGAAAATAGGGTGGTGCTCCTCTACTCACTCACGCGGCCTTCTTTGATAATAGACAAATTGGGACCATGTCAAGAAACTCCAATTATGCATTTCCCTTAATGTACTCTCGAATCATCGCCATCACGTCACCCCTAACCAAATGCAATCTGCATTGAGGAGGTGATGTCCCCCACCATCTCATGCAAATAGGTGGTGCAAATGAAAAATCCCAACAGTATAGAAATATGTGGGAGGAAGAAGAAAATGTGTATGCAACGCGGGATTTTGGTGGAGAAATGTAGAGATTGCATTGAGAGAGAGAGATGGAACAGCATCATAGAATGACCCATAATCTCTTTATATAAAGGGGTGAGAATACAAAATAAAAGGAAACAAATAAAATAAGATCCTAACAAACCCTAATTATCCTACTAAATAACTAGTATGTGATCTTGTTATTTAAATAAAAATAAAAACTCCAATAAACTCCAATGGATGCAAATAAAACTAGCCCTAACCTTAATTGAATAAGACTCTAATTGGACAGACGAAAAACCATAATTTGATAAAATCCCTAACTTTAGCCATAATTTCTAATTATGTGTTGCATTAACAGTCTTCCTTCGAATATCTCCTGGTGATTTGATTGAGCTCCCGAATCTGGGCGTGAATGCTTGATCGTGAAGATTCCAAGCCCGTGATGAACAAACATATGAGTCTACAGTCAAGCCCAAGTTGTTGTTGTGGTCCTCGGAGAGTTGGCATCATATTGGAGAAGATAATAATTGAAGAACTGATGTGTTGCCATCGTATTGGAGAGGATAATAATTGAAGAACGGATATGGTGCATGTGATGGCGTCTATAAAGATGCAGCAATCAAAAAAGATGCAGCAATCATCCATGAATCATCAATGGCAGCTATCGAATCATGGTTGAAGAATCAATGTGGCATCGTTAATCAACAATTGAACAAAGATATTTGAAGATGCAATGGAGAATGAATAGCACAAATTAAAGATGAGAGGGGATGTGAGTAATAGGCTCAACCATAGGTTCCTTATATAGAGATATCCATCTTCCTACTACTGATTGGAGAAGGTGGGTGTCCCCTTATTTCCTTCCCAACACTCTTCTTAAAATATTCTCGTGGCGCCCCGAGATCCGGGTTATCCGTTTACACAGCATTCACAGTACTACATTTGCTATCGATCACATTAGGCTATAGAAAATGAGGGAATTTTTTTCGTGTTTGAATGACATTCACAATTTAATAATATACCACATAACAATAAGTGTCACCAAGAGATATTTGCATTAATTTCCATAAAATATTACATGTATAAAAAAGTGACATTATGTATATGTATCCCATAATATAACAGAAGAGAGAAATAAGCATTTACAATATCATAAACAAAAGCTATAATATGTATACCATCAAAAAAAACGAACGTCTGAACTGCGGAAACTCAGGGTCCAGTTGTCGGACTACTGTGACGCATGTGCTTTACCTTCCATCCATGTTAGGAAGAAAAGAATGTCAACAAAGGTTGAGTACAATTTAATTTATTAAAAATAACAGATATTTCAGTGGTTTCAAAAGAAAGCAAGTAGATAGGTTTAGACATTTAAATTTAACAAGCTAATAGCATGGAAGTTGGTTTGCAAGTTGTTATGCATATCCAACAACTCGGGTTAAGTATGTAAATAATCAAAGGTCGTCGTGACCCAAATCACCAAGCGCGGTCAATCGAGAAAATTAAATTTTAAACCACTCAAAATAAAATAAATCAAACAAGACAAATGTAAATTTTAACCACTCAAAATAAAATAAATCAAACAAGACAAATGTAAGCGGTCTTTCGCTATTCTTTTTACCTGGTATAGCGACCAGGGTCGAACACAAGGAGCACGTTTGAAAAACTAAGTAGTCAAATTTCCAAATTAATTTTTAGTTGTTTTTCAATTTTTTATTTTTTTTTAATTTTTAAAAGACGAATAATATTCACAAGTGATAAAAACATTTAAATTTAACAAGCTAATAGCATGGAAGTTGGTTTGCAAGTTGTTATGCATATGAATTCCCTTGTTCACTCACCACCTCAACTACTTATACTTAATACTTTCATTTATTTATCAGATCCACATTTGGGTTATCATCATTTTATTATTTATAAGTCTTGTTGATGGGTCTTAGTAAGTATAGATGATGTATCTCATGTTCTGATTCTTTTCTTGTTAAATTTCTCAAGCTTGGTGGATAGTCTATGCTCTTGGTCCGTGAGAGACCTCACACTATGATTCTAAGGCAAGAACAATGCCTTAGGGTTGGAGTGGCCCCGTAGGCATGTGATGGAGTGTAATGCATCCTAACTAAGCTCCCAACATGTCCACTAGCTTCACCCAGCAACCGTAGTAATATCTCTTATATAGATGATTTTACGCCACTAACTTCACCTGACATTTGTAGTAATAGCTCTTATCCTAATATAGATGATTTCTGTAACACGATTCATTCCCTCATCAGGACCTACTTGCAGAAATACTAAATAACTCAAACGTCACGGAGCCTTCTAAGAGACCCTTCCGTCTTGCCTTCCCAGTAGAAAAGCTATGCACGAGAAGGCTAGGAACACTTCAAAACTACGCCCCTGAGACGGATGGGAGAAACTCTCCGGTATGAGTCACTACAGTTCGGCCTGACCGGTACGGGAAAAACAAGCTCGTAAAACAAAACCAAGGGTGCTCCAACCTAGGTACCCTACTGAAAATAGGGTCAGCAGAACTGGTCAAACTAAAACACTTGAATACCAACGAAGTGTAAAAACTGCGAGCTCGCGAAAAATCGTACAAGAGATTGGGATTCTAGAACTGCGTACTAGGTGGTTGCTGCCCTAAGTTGGCTTCCTATCTCCTGCCCAGCTGAGGGTCACCGCTCCTCGTACAGTCAGTTGTAAGGGTCACCATGACTACCACAATTAATTATCATCACTGAATCACCATCATATTCACTTACTTGATCACTCAATCCTTTCTCAATCTCTTTTATGGTTAACTTTACATATCTATGTATGCTATCAACAATCTTATCAATAGTGATCTAAATTTTGTAGATTATACTTAAAGAATTATTATTAGTCATAATGATCTTAGAACATCTTTTATTGGCTTCAAAGAGAAGGGTATTAATACCTATAATTATATTTATAATATCCCCTATAATAAAATTAGTGACCTAATTATTGATCCGAATTCTATAAACCAACTCATGCAAAATCCCCAAATATTTTCATTTTTCAAAGCATGAATTTTGAAGAATATTCATTGATCTGAATCAAGGTCAAATCTATTCAAAATTGTTAGAGTATTTGGTTGTACGCAAGGTTTTAAAAAACGAAAGGCGGAACGAGGCGTTTTCCCTGAAAGCGAGGCGAGGCGTAGCCTCGAGGCGGTCGAGGCGTAAGCCTCAGTTTATATAGAAAAATACTTACAAAAAGTATAATAAATATATTTATGATGAAATTATCTTAATTGACATACATATAATATATAACATTGTAATATATGATGAAATTATGAAGATAAGAACGTGAAAGAAAGGATATGTAAATTCCATAAACCTATCTACTAATTTTCTACCCAATCAAAAATAGAATCATTAGCTATAATTGTCATTAAAATATCAAAGACAAAGTATTTTTCACTAAAAAATATTGTGGTGCATAAAAAATTATGATTAGATGTATTTGTTACATGACTAATATGTAAAATATGACAACATTGACATGCCTTGAATCTAATCTTGTTTTTTCTAGTTGGTATATTACGTTTCTCATTATGTCACCTCACTTAACACTAGTTTTTCTTTAAACTTTATTGATTGTGTATTTAAAAGTGTAATATTAAGAATTCCTTGGAAAAATCAGACAAGTTTAATGCTTAATATGAATATGAACAAACTTAAAATTTCAAGCATTCATCTTTTAAATATATATCCTATACAACTATACATTTATAAGCGTCTAAAACTACCAATAAGACAATTTAAATCTTTAAAAAAAGCTTTAAATTCCAGAAAACGCCTCACAGACCGCATCGCCCCGCCTCAACTGCCTCACCGCCTCGGACCGCCTCGACCTTCTGAGGCGTACGCCTCATCCATTCCATCTGAGGCGTACGCCTCGAGGCTAAAAAGCCCCGCCTCGTTCCGCCTCGACCGCCTCGAGGCTAGCCTTTTAATACCATGGTTGTACGCCCTATAAGTTGTAACAGGGTAAATGGATCCTGGAGAAGATCCATTTACCCCATCCATGTGTTTAGTCCCACATCGTCTAGTGGTGGGACTTGGAGGCTCTGGAGAGGCTATATAAGGAGCCCCAGACCTCCTGTACTCATTGAGAAAAAAGGATGAAGTATCCGCCCCTTTGAGGGCTTCTCCCGTGGTTTTATCCCGCTCCTCACGGAGTAGGGTTCCACGTAAAAAATCCCGCGTTCTTATTCTTGTTTATCTTTTTCCATGTTACGCTTCCGCTTCCGATTTTCTAACATGGTATCAGAGCGGGTCCGATCCTCGGGACTTTCATGTTCATATTTGTTTTCGAGATTTGTTTATCAAACTCAGTTCTTGATATTCTTGTAATATCTGCTAGTTGTTGGAGAAGAATATTATTATGAGTTTTTCCGTGTTTAAGAACCGAGTTCTGGGGTTCATATCTGAAACCCTAATTTATGGCCATGCGGCAAATTCATCCCAGTCCTCGTGCGCCGCCCAGGCGGCACTTCATCTCCAGATTTCCAGATCGCGTGTCTCATGGCGAGCTCCTGCAGCCTGCAAAACGTGAAGGCCCCTTCGGGGGCGATGAGTTTTTTTTATCATTCAGGAACCAGGCGATCCCCTGCAAGCGTTGATTCGCGCAGGCGGCGCGCGCAATCGCGCTCAATCCAGGCGGCGATGCCGCATCAAGAAGCATGCGGTGATGCTGCTCCTCGTGCGTGCGCCTCCAGACGCTCCCAGCCGCGCCAAGGTGGCGCTCCTCCTCCACGTGTGCGTGCCTAGACGCGACTCCCGGCCGTTCGATCCTCCAATGTCGCACGCGCACTCCAGATGGTTCCCTCTCCAGGGCGGAGCGCGAGACCCCAGTTCTCCATGCGGCTCCAGTGAAGCCGCACCTCCCAAGCAGACGGCGATCCCAGGTCCCGAGCCCCCGCCTTCAAGCCGCAGACCTCCCAAGTCCAACAGGCGGCGCCACCATCGAGCAGCGGCGCCCTCCAGAACGAAGGCGGCGACGAGCCGCACATCTCGCGCAGGCGGCGCGAGCATCCAGGCCCCTCCAGATTCACGTCCCATCCTTCAACAAGCCCCAGGCGGGCTCCTCTTCCCAGGCGCATCTGCGCGCACCCCCGCAGGCGAAGCCCTCTCGATCTCCTGCGCGTGCGATGGAACCCTAGCGGGCTCTCCTTCAATTCTCAAAGTGCGACGGCGGCGGGGGCATTCCAAGGGGTTTTCCACGTTGGGAAACCCTAAGGGGCCATATGGATTTTAAATTATAAAAAAAAAGGAGGGGCTATTTCTGGTTATTTATTGTAATGCCCTAGGGCTACGGCTGGAATTTTTTTTGAGGGGTTACTACTGTATGGTCCAAATGGACCTCCTGTTCAAAAAAAAAGAGGGGGAAGGGAGAATGAGTGGGCCAAGTGGGCCACGTTAAAAAAACAAAAAAAAACAGGGAAAGAGGCGCGTACACGAAAAGAAAAAGCTGTACGCTGTAAAAAAAGCCGCGTACAAAGAAAAGTCGTACGCAATTTCAAAAAAAATTTGCAAAAGCCATTAAAAAAATCAAACGGCTTATAAAAAAAGTAAATGAAAAAAAAATGATGAATGTTTTGAAAAGCCGACAAAGTTGTGATCGGCTAAGTGTTTGTTTTTGTCCCCATCATTGTTGTCTTCTCCCAACTTGGTCGACATCCATGTTGTCCGACAAGTATGGGAGAAAGGGGGAGTATATATGTAGAGTCACAGGTCTTGTATTCCAGATCCAGATTCAGATACCAGTCTGCAGACCAGCCAGATGATCAGACTCTACAGTTCGGTTTCAGACTCAACGATCATTGTTCTGAGTCTCCAGTTTCAGACATGCACGAGTGTGCGGTCATTTTCAGATGAGCATATGTTGCCATCATTGTCAGAGGTCCCCATCATTATTCTTGTTTTTTCGGCCAGAGTTTTTCATGTGAATCATAGGTACACCAGAGCAGTGCACCATTCTCTGAGCCAGATGGGAGTAACCCAGTTCTCCGATGAGGAGACTTTTTCAGACTCCATTCTCCAGCGACCGTGGACTCCGACGAGGATTGCACAGCCACGGCTCCTTTTTCAGTTCGGCCCTTTTCAGAGATGGAGCAGTTGTCCACATTATTGTGGCGGGCCAGAGTACTCCGACGAGGAGACTCATTTTCAGTTGCAGTGACTCTGACAGGCGCAATTCAGAGCACATGCTCTCCGACGAGGAGATTCAGATGACTCACACTCCAGCCCGTTCGTCCTCCTCACATGCACGACATGAGAAGCAACGTCCTCGGCTGCAGCAATGTGCGTGTTGGGTTGATATTGTCTGTAGTGTCTTGTAGCGTTGAGTTGAGTTTCTTTCTATTTGTCCAAGCTGAGCATTGCATGCTCCAGCTTGAGGGGGAGTGTTAGAGTATTTGGTTGTACGCCCTATAAGTTGTAACAGGGTAAATGGATCCTGGAGAAGATCCATTTACCCCATCTATGTGTTTAGTCCCACATCGTCTAGTGGTGGGACTTGGAGGCTCTGGAGAGGCTATATAAGGAGCCCCAGACCTCCTATACTCATTGAGAAAAAGGAATGAAGTATCCGCCCCTTTGAGGGCTTCTCTCGTGGTTTTATCCCGCTCCTCACGGAGTAGGGTTCCACGTAAAAAATCTCGCGTTCTTATTCTTGTTTATCTTTTTCCATGTTATGCTTCCACTTCCGATTTTCTAACAAAAATCATCCAAATATACATTTTTAGACATGATTACAATGGTCAATAAGTGATCTGAAATTTATTTAAATCTATGCCAAATTCTCCCAATCTTTCATCCTATTTATCAAGAAATGTGTATCCTAAACAATGGATTTTAGAGTCAATTGCACATAAAATACCCCCAATTATCCTTCTTTCAATCATGAAATATGTACCGAAGGTAGCTCGGATTTCATGCCAAATTGCCCCCAAATCTTTCAAGTTTTAAATCGTAATTTTTTTTGCATAAACAAGGTCTGCAAATATGTTTAATTATATAAAATCATCCCCAAATATTCATCTTTCAACTTGAGATCAGGGACTACTTAATGATTTGAAATTAGGTTTAATTACATGCAATTCACCCCTAAATAGTCATCTTTCAACTTGAGATCAGGGGCTATTTAGTGATCTGAAATTATGTTTAATTGCATGCAATTCACCCCGAAATTCTCCTCGTTTAAGCATGAAAATTGTAGCATATAATGTTCTGAAAGTAAACTTGATCGGATGCTAATTTACCCCCAATTTCTCATCTTTCAAGCCTATAATACATTTAATGGTCTGAATTTAGTACTAAAAACATGCAAATCACCCGCTATTTTCATCTTTCAAGCATTGTAATCTGGAGCATATGGTGTGGTCTGATTTTTAAGTCAAATGCATGCAAGTACCAAAATTTTCATCTTTGAATTTTAGATTTCAGAAATCCAATCTTGTAATTTGAATTTGGAATTAATATGCTATGAATGGAAACAAGAGGGGGGGAAGGTGTACTTTGAATTGCTCCAAATTGGAGGAAAATGGGGCTTTATCAGGGCTTGCATGCAGCAGCACAGATGCTAGATTGGTTGCTTGCAGCTCCAGCTAGAAGAAGGGAAGCAGTAGCTCTAATGGGAACAAGAGGGCTGCTATGGGCTGTAGCACCTCAGCTACTAGTCGAGTCGGGGGGGGGGGGGGGGGGGGGGGGGGGGGGGGGGGGGGGGGGGGGGGATAGCCGACTCGACTAGGCCTAGTCGGGCCAACTAATCAACCGACTTTTACATCAAGCTTTTATTTTTTATTTTATTTTTTTACGTTTTTTAAAGCAAACTTATTCTAATATAATTAATGTTATATTTAAAGTCAATTACTTCTTTAATTTCATTATGAAAGTATAGAAAATGTACAAATCTATGTATAAAAAGGATTTATATATTAAAAAAATTTAAAAAGTCAAACCGACTAATGGTCGACTAAATCCAATTAGTCGCTCGATTGTCGATTAATCCTTAGTATGTGACCCCACCGACCGAGTACCAACTACCGCTTTCTGCAACCTTGGCTGCTGGAGAAAGCAGAAGCAACTGCTTCTTGGTGGCTTGTAGCTTGCAGTTGTAGTCGAAGGAGCAGCAGCTCCTGTTGTAGCCGTTGGTCAGCAACAACGAGGCAGCAGGGAGCAGCAGCTCTAGTTGTTGTCTTAGCTGCAAGAAGAGAAGGGGTTGGGGCCTTCGTTGGAAAAGTGTGACGTCCGTTGATCCAAGATACCTGTTTACACAGCACTCGTAGTATCACATTTGCTAGATATCGCATTATTTCACCAAAAATGAGGGAAAATTTTTCGTGTTTCAAATGACATTCACAAATTCACCTATTCAACCACAGAAGTAACCAATTCATATTGCATAAACTTCCATATAATGTTACTTGTAACAAAAGAAACTGCATTTTTTTAAAGCCAAGAAAAGGGGAAACATTCGTAGGTGTTCACCCTAAAAATATATTTAAAAGGAGAGAAAAGAAAACAGTTACACAAAGACGCACTAGGCGAGCTACGAGTTTAACAGACTCAAAACATGGGTACAAACACTTTCCTTGTAAAACCTACGACTAGAGAACAACAGCCCATTCCTAGCCAGCCAAATTGACCAAATCAATGCGAGTGGCCGAAGCAACTCCCTCCTCGGTCGATGCCTGGCAGCAATCAAGCCACCACAGAAAGCCTCAACGCTCGCGATGCTCACCCAACCCAACTCCGGATCGTCCCAAACAGGTATCACAGACGGACAGGAGAAAAAGAAATGCTCCAGAGTCTCGATCCCACCACTGCACAACAGGCATCTGTCCGAGAACACACCTAGTAATCTGGCACAACGGTCTCGCATCATCAGTCTCATCCTCCTGAATAACCAAAAGAAGAAAGCGACCCTCGCAGGAAGGCCCAGCCCCCAGAAGAAATCGCAGTCTCTAAACAGCTCCGCCAAAAGAGAGGGAGGGGGCCTGCAGATCGCTGTGTAAGCCCTCCTCACGGAGAAAGAACTCACGCGCCAAACCCATTGGTCCCGCTCCACGGAGGGCCCCTTCGCCTCCCTAAGAAAGTCTAGCAGCCACAAGAACTCCTCCAGGCGCTGATCCGAGAAATTAGAACGGAAAACCGGCATCCAATTCCCATCCAACCAGCAAGAAGCAATCCGAACATCCTGATCCGCCGCCAAAGCAAATAGACGAGGGAAGCGCAAACAAAGACAACGCTCCCCCGTCCGTTCAGTCGTCCTTCCAAAAGGCGAAGCTAAGCCCATTCCCCAACACTGGTCTGAACAAAGTCTGAAAGTTGGGAGTGACCAACTGAATAGCCCTCCAGAAAGGCGAGGGCCTCAGCCCAAGCGCGTCATCCGCTGCAACCCCCTCAGGGGCCGTCCCAGTGACCGCGTAGATCCGCCGAAGAAGACTGGAGCAGAGGTCCTCCCCGCTTCCCCAGATCCTGGCCACCAACTTCAGCAACAGGGCCTCATTCAATTCGCCCAGCCAAAAGATCCCAAGCCCGCCTTCGCACTTCTGGAGAGTGATATTGTCCCAGTTAACTAGGTGAATTCCAGGACCCTGCCCGTTTCTGCCCCACAAAAAACGCCTCATCAGACCTTTCAATCTCCTCCTAATGCCAACCGGCATAAGCCTCGTGGAAGAGTAGTAAACCGGCATAGCGGAGAGCACCGCCCTCAAGAGTACCAGACGCCCCCCCTAGAAAGGATCGCCGCCTTCCAACCCGCGAGCCGTCTCTCTACCTTCTCGACCAGCGGCAGCCAATCAGCCATCTTCGATCTCCCCGTGTTCAGCGGCAAGCCCAGATAGTGAATGGGAAACCCGTCTCACTCGGTAGCCAACGCCGAACCACAAAGACCCACCACCTCCTCACTCATAGAAAACGGGACCACCTTGGACTTGCCAGTATTCTGCATCAAACCTGACATGTCACCTGAAAATCTCCAGCACCGTAGCCATGCCATTAGCCTCGTCGAGGCTACCTTCAATGAAGAAAATGGTATCGTCAGCGTACTGAAGAAGCGGGATTCTCAGGTCATCCTTCGAGTAACCGCACGTAAGCCCAGCCTGTTGCACTCTGCCAATCATACAAGCAAGAACGTCCGCCGCAATGATAAAGAGCAAGGGAGCGAGAGGGCATCCCTGCCTCACCCCCCTCCGCGGCTGGAAAAAACCCCCCTCCGGACGTCCATTCACGAGGACCGTCATAAAAGCCGTAGTCACGCACCGCTTCATCCAAGAAATCCATACCTCAGGAAAGCCTCTTCTATGTAAAGCCGCCCAGAGAAAGTGCCAGTCCAAGGTGTCAAAAACCTTTGAGAAGTCCACCTTCCATAACAGGGCCTGCATGCCGCCCCTCTTCCAATCTGCAACAATCTCAGACATCATGACCAAGCTGTCTGCAATCTGCCTTCCCGGCACGAAAGCCGTCTGAGAAGGGTAAATAATGTGCTCCAGGACTCTACTCAATCTGGTCGCGAAGACTTCAGCCACAATCAAATACAGTGCATTGGAAATTGTGATAGGCCGAAAGTCCTCGATCCTCTCCGCTTCGTCCCTCTTCGGAAGAAGCACAACCAGCGCCTTGTTTACCCGCTCAAAACCTGCATTGTCATGACAGCACTCTACCACTACATCAAGCACCTCCCTACAGACCAAGTCCCAAAAGTCCCTGTAAAAAGAAACTGGAAACCATCCGGGCTTGGCGGGCCATCGCCGTTGAGATTCCACACCGTCGTCTTCAGCTCCTCTAACGTAACCGACTGAGTCAGGCTAGACGCATGAGCGTCCGACAAGCGCATCGCTCCCAAGCCAGTCCCACCTCCAACGCCTGCCAGCCATCCTCGATGAGAACTCGTGAAAGTGGTCTGTAATCGCTCTTCACAACTCCTTGTTCCCCTCTACTCTTACCCCGTCAATGAACATCGACCTAATGACGTTCTCCCTCTGCCTCCCACTGGTTACTCTGTGGAAGAAGGCCGTGTTCGCGTCCCCTTCTCTGAGCCATCTGTGTCTGGATCTTTGCCTCCATTTGGTGACCCTCTTTCTGTCCTCGTCAAAAATTTTCTTTTGCGCCTCCGTCCGCTGCCTCAGTTCGTCCCCCAATAAGGGATGCTCGTCCTCCTAGGCGTCGAGCATGCTGACCACGCCCTCCGCCGCGGTCCTGGTCGCGTGACGAACCTCCCTCGATTCCCGCTTAAAAGCGTACAGCCGAGCCTGCAAAGAGTGCAACTTCTGGATGAATATCGCCGTAGCCGATCCCGCCATAACGACAGCATTCCAGTGCGAAACCACCAAGTCTCTGAATGAATGCACAAGCAACCAAGCCTTCTCGTAGCGGAAGAAGTCACGTGGGGGCGGAGGATCGCCGGGGTCCCATAAGATTGGCGTGTGATCAGACCTAGTACGCGGCTTGGCAGCAACGAACGAGAGCGGGAACAGCTCCAACAGCTCCGCCGACGCCAAAAACCGATCGAGACGCGGCCTGAAGCTGGCGTTACGCCAAGTGTATCTAGTGCCAGCCGCATCCAGAACCTCCAGCTCCAGCGAACCCACCACTTCTACGAAAGCCTCAGAGCCGGGGTCCTGACCGCCCCGCAGCCGCGGCCTGTCCGAAGAACGCAAAGTGACATTGAAGTCCCCCCCCACGAACCAGGGGATGCTTGGGAAAACCTCCCTAGCGGCCCTCAGGTCCGCCCAAAGCTGTTGCCTCGTCAATACCCGGCACGGACTGTACACGCAGGAAAGCGTAAACATCACCCCCGAGCGAAGGCACTCCAGCAGAACCGTCAGAACGTGCGTCCTTCTCAACTCCGCACGCCGGGCGAGAGCCGAGCCCTTCCAAGCAATAAGAAGCCCGCCCGCAGAGCCCACTGCCTCAATACAATCGAGTCAAAATCAGTGATCGAGCCTGCATCGAAAGACTGTCAGTCCATGCTCGTGAGCGAGCCCAGCTTAGTTTCTTGTAAGAACACCACATCGCAACCCCACTCCACAAACTTAAAACCCAAGACTCTCCTCTTCTCCGGGTCGCCCAGACCCCTTACGTTCCATGAGAGAATCTTCATCAGGAACCAGTAGTGACCCCTCCCTCCAAACTCACCACCCCTGCGGCCCTCACAACCACCAGCTTCAGCTCTGAGACTGGAGTAGGCCCCGCCGCTGCGGCCCTGGAACGAGATCTCCTCCGGTACCTCTTCCCAGACCTCCGATCACCCCCTCCCTCTCCGCTAGGAGAAGCCGACAAGGCCCCAACGACCAGAGCGGGCGCATCTCCCTGGCAAGCCGCCACCGCGCCAACCGACAAGCAATCAACCTCCGCGTCGAGGATATGGCGGGCCACACCCCCCCCCCCCCGACAACGGGCGGAAGCCCCTCGCCTGGGCCTGCCTCCATAGCCCCACCGGTAGTGTCCACGAAGCTTGCCAGGGCCCAGCACAGGAGCTGGAATCCTGGGGCCCCCACGCCAAGGGAGCCAGAGAAGGGACCGCGCAAAGCATCCGTGAAGCCCAGCCCAGAGTGGTTCGGGCCCGCGGATCTGAAGAAGTCCGCCTCCAAGCAAACCGCACCCGGGTGCGGCGCACCCGAGAACGCGACCCGAGAGAGGACCGGGTCCGAGGCTCCGCACGCAGCAACTAGAAAGTCCGCCTGCAGGATCCGAAAGCGTTGATCCAAATGAAGTCCTGCCGGGTCCCGCTGAGGAAACCGAATCGACAGAGAATCTCCCGCCTCCAATGGTTGAGCAATCGACGCCTGGGAACCACGAAAGCGGTGTGTCTCCCAAAACGGCGGAACGAAGTCCCACGAAGAGCCAGGCGACGCCTCTTCACGAGGAGATCGTTCCCCTTCCACTGAAGAAGGCCAAGCGACGTCTCCTGAACGACCAAGCGACTTTGCCTGAGAAGGCCAAACGACGTCACCAACATCCGACATCGTTGGCCAAGCGACGTCGCCTGCAACCGCCCTGCCCGACGGCGGAGGCGATTCGAGGAGCCGGACATGCAACCTAAAAGAAAAGCGACCAACGTGCAGCAGTGCCTTTGAGTTGGGGGAAGACCCCCAAGGACACTCCATAAGGACAACTGCCACCTCCGGGTCGCTGCTCGGCGCAATGCCATCCTCCAGGACCTCTAAGACCGCGCTCAAGTGCCTTAGAGCCGGTCCCAAAGCATGAATCGAACGCGAGAGGAAGGGCACCCCCCGCACATGCGCCACCCGAATGACAGGGCAATCAACAACCCCATCAGCAAACCTCGGCGGCCTCCAAACAATAGCACCGTCCGACCTCGATGCCAAAAGCACTACCTTCTGCTGGGTAGAGAGCCCACAAACACAAAGTCCACCCGGTCCCAGAGGGGCGACGTCACCGTTGAACTCCCCGCCGAAGCAACGCGAGAGCTCCTCCTCAACCGCCCCCAGGACAGGGCAAAGCCGCGATCCCCGACAAGACTCCAATCAGCAAGCCGCCGACCCCCTTCTCACCTCCTGAATCCCCCGACTCGATTGGGGCCATCTCGCCAGCTCCCTCAACCGCCCTCGCGCTGCCATCAGATACGCCAAGAAGCACCCCTTCAAAAGAACCATGGAAGCCTCCAGAAACGGGAGTCACCCCCGTCGCCTCCCCGCAATGGCTTTGGCGATGGCCCAGGCCTCCACAAGAGAAGCAGCGAGGGGAAAGAGAGCAAACCGAGGCAATGTAACCATGTCCTCCACAACGGAAGCAGTAGCGCCCCGGCTTCCGATGAGACACTGCCTTCCAACCATCGCCAAACTCCCCGCTACCTCCATCACCGGCATCCCCTCCCTACGCACCTCGAGCTTCCCTCCCGAAATCTGCCAGACCAACCTCTTGACGCAGCGCCCCGCCTCACTCCCGAAATCGAGCCACCTTCTCAACTTCCACGCGATAGATGTCTCGCCACACTCAAGCTCCCCTCCTCACTCTCCTTCTCTCTCCTCTTCGCTCTCCCCTCATCCCACCAAACTCTTAACTCTGCAACAAAAGAAGAGATGGGGCGCATTATATGCATGTATCTCAAAAGAAACAGTATTATATGCATGTATCTCAAAAATGTAGCAGAAGAGAAAGAAAAGCATTTATATTATCGAAAAGCATTTGTATTATCCTGAACAAAATCTAAAACATGTGTACCGTCGAAAGTAACTACGGAAGCCCAGGGTTTGGCTAATGGACTATAGCGATGCAGGTACTTCACTTGCAATCCATGTTTTAGGGAGAAAAGAATATCAACAAAAGTTGATCACAATCTAATCAATTAAAAAAAAAACAGATAATTCAGTGGCTCCAAAAGAAAATAAATAGACAGGATTTGACAATTAAATTTAACGAGCAACTTGCATGGAAATTAGTTTTCAAGTTGTTCTGTATGTGAAGCTCCTGACTTACTCATCCTACCTCAATTACTCATATTTAACATTTTCATATATTGATTATATGATCCATATTTAAGCTATCGCCTTTGTATTATTTATGATTCATGTTTGGTGGATCTTGGTAATGTGGATGATGAGTCTCTGTTCTGATCTTTGTCTTTGTCTAATCTCTCGGGCTTAGTGGATAGTCTATGATCTTGGTCTGAGTGTAACCTCACATTATGACTCTAAGGCATGAAGAATGCCTTAGGGTTAGGGGGCCTCCGTAGGCATGTGATGGCGTGTAATGCATCCTAACTAAGTTCTCAACACATTCACCAGCTCCATCTAACAACCGTAATTTCCAGTATATAACCGTATAAGATTTCAATTCTTCCCCATCCTATTTCAAATTCTTTAATTTATTAAATGCTTATTATGATGGAGATGATCAGATCTCTTTCTGATGTTTATGAATCATGTAGATGGATCTTAGTAAGCGTAGATGATGTGTCTCGTGTTCTGATTACTTTCTTGTTAAATTTCTCAAGCTCAGTGGATAGTCTGTGATCTTGGCATGGGTGAGACCTCACACTGTGACTCCAAGGCAATAAGGAAGCCTTAGGGTTGGGGGCCTCCGTAGGCATGCGGTGGGGTAAAATGCAGCCTAACTAAGTTCCCAACACGTCCACGAGCTTCTCTAACCATCGTAGTAGTAGATATTAGTCTGACAAGGATGATTTTCATGATATAATATTTTCTCTTCTCCAGGTCCTACATGCGGAACAGTAACTAGCTCAACTATAACCAAGCTCAAATGTAACCAACTTAAATGTAACCAACATTCAACTTTAACCATCTCAACGGTAAGTCTATGGGATCAAATTTCGTCGAAATTCGGCCGAAATTTGGTCGAATTTCAGTTTCGGTGGGTTACCTAAATTTGGCCGAAATGGCCTATATCGCTCGAAATTTGGGGGCCTTAGTTCAAAAAGACGACTGAACTGACCGAAATTTCAGCCGAATTTCGACCAAAATTCGGCAGAAATTTCATTTCGGTCAGTCATAGAAACGAAACCGAAATCCGACATTTAAGGTATTTACGATAACCAACTCAATTGTAACCAACTCTCAAGCACAGTAACCAAAACTCAAGCAGTGAGGAAGCCTCCGAAGGGAACCTTCTGTCTCGTCCTCCCAGTGGAAGTGTGATCTAGGAGAGGGTTAGGCCTACTCTAAAACTACGCCCCTGATATGGGGGAGAGAGACTTGCTGGAACAAGCCACTCCAAACCCGGCCCGACAGGTACGGGCAAACGAGCTCATAAAGAAAATCAAAACCGATGGCCCTCCAACCTAAGCACTCTAAAGAACACATGGTCAGCGAAACTGGTCAAAAATAAAACATGTGGATATCATAGAGGCAGAAAACTACGAGCACTCGCGAAAAATCAAGAAAATATTGAAATCTGAGACCCGCATACTAAGCGATTGCTGCCTTAACTGGGCTTCCTATCTCCCGCCCAGCTGAGGGTCACCGCACCTTCGCACGGTCAGGTGTAAGGGTCACCATGACTAGCACTCTTAATTATCAGTCATTACAAAATCACCATCACTGACTTGATTCATCATCCTTTTTCAATCCTTTCTGTGGTTGATTGTACAGATCTAGGTCGGGTGTCAATAATTCTGTGAATAGTGATCTATAGTTAGTAGAGTATACTTAAAGGATTAACTTATGAAGATGATCGATCTTTGTTGTCACAGATTATCATTTCTAAAAATCATGAGATTATCAGCCACTCATTGGATATGGACCTAAGTTCAATTCAATGCAAAAATTTCCAAACTTTTTTATTTAACTCCTAATTTAGTGGCATGATTATTGATCGAAATTTTATAAGTCCATTGTATGAAAATACCCTAATGTTCCTATTTTTCAAATCATGAGGCTAGAAGCTTTTTTATTAGACATGGATTCAAGTTTAGATTAATGCAAAATTTCCAATTCTTCTTATTTAGTCATGAGATTAAGTTTTACTCATTTAAATCTAAATTTATCTCAACTTGCATGCCAAATCATCCCCAAGTCCTTAAATTTTGTCCATGAGATCAGTGTCTAATTGGTGCTCTTAAAACTCGACTTGATTGTGTACAACTCACCTTAATTTCTCCTCAATCTACATGAAATCAGTAGCTATTTGGTCTGATGTTATACTAAATTTGCATGTTGAACCCCCAATTTCTCAACATTTCATTATGAGATCAAAGCTTAGAATTGATCTTGGTTTAATCTTTATATTCTCAATCAATGTTATTAGTAACAGTAACTTACATGCTAAAACCTTCAAGCTTTCAACCATTAAACTCTAAGATCAGGAGTTATAGAATTGGTCTGGATTAAGTATTCATTTCACGATTTAATGACTTTGAACAGTCACAGATCTAATAAAAAATCCCTAATTTCATCTTATAAAATGTGAAATCATGAGCTAAAAAATGATTTGAATTTGGAGTGAATTTTACAAATGTGTGACTTTGAGCAGTAACAACTTATGCAAGAACCCCAAATTTGGATCATATTTCAAACGTGGAAATCCGTGGCTTATTGGTTTGAAATTTAAACAAATAGCATGTTAATTCATCCCTAAATCATCATATTTCGCGTATAAAATCTATAACTATCAATGTTCTGAAATTAAGCTCCAATCACATGCAAATCACTCCCATGTCCTTAACATTTTTAACATGAAATCAGATCATAATAATGTTTTAAAATTGGGTTAAAATGCATGCAAATCATCGTCAATTCCTCGTCTTTCAAACATGAAAACTGGAATAATTATAGGTTTATCTTAGGTCCAATTGTATGCAAATTACATCATTTTTATCCTTAAATACTTAAGAATTCAAGAGCATACAATTGTGGCATATTTGTTAGTCTGAAATTTAGACTAATGTATGTAAATCACCCCCAAACTATCATAATTTAAGCAAGCAAACTGCAGCATGTGATGGCTGATTTTTGTACAAAAATGCATGCAAATCATCATCAATTTATCATCTTTTATGCATGCAAATTGGAATTCTTATAAGTCTGATCTTAGGTCCCATTTGTATTCTAAATTACCTAAGTTTTATCCTCAAAATTTAGTAAATCAGGAGCCTATTTAATGGATCTAAAATTAGGATAAATTCCATATAAAACTTCTTATTTTTATCTAATTTCAGAAGCAAAATGATGGGTTTGAATCATACATGGAAGGTCCGATTTGTATGCTAAATTACCTAAGTTTTATCCTCAAAATTTAGTAAATCAGGGGCCTATTTAATGGATCTAAAATTAGGATAAATTCCATATAAAACTTCTTATTTTTATCTAATTTCAGAAGCAAAATGATGGGTTTGAATCATACATGGAAGACAGCAAGAGAGGCGGATGATTGTACCCTTGATCCTCTAAATTTTGAAGATAATTTGGGCTTGATTTAGCATGCAACAGCAGCTAAAATATCTCCTGGACAGCAGCACAAAGGGGGGGGAACAGCATCTTGAAGCATCCAATGGAGCAGCAACACCTGGGGAGGGGTCTTCCAAATCTTGGGAGCAGCTCCTGGCAGAAGATTAGCAATATGGCTGCAGCTATTGGCGGCTAATGAGCAGCTTTGGTTGTTGCCCAGTAGCTTGCAGCAGCTTCAGGAGCTCCAGGCAGGGGCTTTGGCAGGAACAAGGGAGGTAGCAGCTGCAGGCTGCTGCTTGGAGTAGCAGCAGCACCTCCAATGGAAGCAGCAGTCGTCCTTAGACAGCAAGCAGCAGTAGCTCAGAACCAAAGAGAAGCAGCTCCCAAAGAGAATAGCTGGAGCACACTTCTCGGCTGGAAAGGAAGAGAAAAGAGAAGGAATTTGGGGAGAAATTTGGGAGAAAAGGGGGAGGTTTTGGATGCTATAAATAAGAAAAGTTGATAGGCTGACAAGTGGAGAAAGAGCAAGGGCCATGTGGAGGGACAGCAGCTGTTGTCTGATCTGGAATTTTGAAATAACTTTTTAAAAAAAACATTATCTCTCTCTTATCTGGAATACCGAAGTCGTCAGCATTCGTACCTCGAATCTCCAATTTTGATGTACAATATCTCCTTTCGATCGTCTATGCATAGATGACCAGACGATATAAATTTCACACTTTTCTGAAATTAACGAAATACAGTATTTATTTGTGATTTAAATTATCAAACGACCTCCGATCGACGAACGGTCGATTTTGTTGGTCTTATTTTGTTGAATCGAATTTTCTAACGGTCTCAGTTTGATTTGGGGTTTGGATTTTGCAGCTTTTTCCGATGACACGCATTACGATGCGATCAATTTTTTTATTACATCCGAACGAGATTCGATATATGATCTACAGATCGATCTGAGTTTATTCAATATTAATTGAATATTAATTGATTATGTAAACCATTAATCGGGTCGGGTTCAGTTCATTCCAATCCAGGCATCACAAAGAGAGAGAGAGAGAGAGAGAGAGATGTGCAAGAAAGAAATAAGGGATTGGGAGTTATAAAAAGAGGAGGGGAGATGTGGTGTTGACAAATGGAGGGAGAGAAGGCCCCACATGTGGGATACTGGAAATTGAAACTATATTATATTTTTTTAATTCCAATCGCTCTCTCTCAAGTAAAATATCAGTCATCCGCATTTGCACCCTAAATCTCTGACTCAGATGATCAATAGCTAGTTTCAACCGTCTCTGAATGACAATCAAAATGAGTATAATATTCATATACTTCTGATATGAGATGAGTTCAAAAATTGCCGAGATACGGTCTTGATTTGTGATTAAATTTTGTGATCTTAAATGATCAAACGGCCTTCGATCGACGAACTATCGATTTCGTTGGTTTTATTTTGTTGAATCAAGTTTTACGATGGTCTCGATTTGTTTTGTGGTTCGGACCGTGTTGTGGCTTTTTCCTGGTGAGACGAATTATGATGCAATCGATTTTTGATCGATTGCGTCCGAACGGGATTCGATCTACAGATTGATCTTGGTTTATTCAATATTAATTGAATATTAATTGTTCACGTAGACACTTAATTGGGTCGATTTCGGTTTCAGATTTGGGTGATTCGGATCTAAGTGTCACAATTCTCTTGTAAGGAGAGAAAGCGTAAACGTTCTACCCCTTTACTTGTATATATGACTGCAATTGTTTTTCTTTGAGTGTTCCCCTTTGGGACTTTTAATGTGAGATGATACTCTTAAGGTGATCTTTTTGCGGATGCACCTATTACACTCGCAGTCTCTATCTCTGAAAGAGATGAGAATCTATTATGTAGTGCATCTACATAAATAATTCAAGTATTGAATACATCATTAGTCTGATCCTTTGTAGGAACTACCTGTAACAACAACAACAACAAAGCCTTTTCCCACAATTAAGTAGGGTCGGCTACATGGATTCTTCGCCTCCGTTCAGATCTATCTTGGGTCAATCCCGGGCTTATATCCACAAAACAAATATCCCTTCGTATGGTCTCTGTAACAACGAACTTGCAAAATGGATCCGTATATTATAAAAAGAATAGTTTCATAGAATCGAATAAGGGGTTGAATGTAAAAGAAATGAGAGATGTTTTACAGGTAACAGATGGGATAGATCATAGCTAATGAAAGTTACCATGGGATTTGATTTCCCGCTGAGGAAATATCAGAAGCCCGTATTTAGGCTCTTTTCATGCGAAGAACGACTCCTAGATGTGCGATTAGTACTGTAGCAACGGTGACGCATCTTAGGTTAGGGCTTCTCTTCTGGCGCTCGAAGCACCCTACCCGACGGTGGCAGAAGAACGATGTGTTGCTCGATCGACAGCAATGGTCATGACGAATACAACAACAGCGGTGACAGGACTTCACGGTGCGGCTATGGGTTCGTTTGCAAAGCGTGCAATGCACTGCTCGCATCGGTAGTTGCACATGTGTAGGAATTGAGGACTTGGAGAAGGTGTTGCTTCACGAGGAGAGGTTGTTGGCGATGTACAAGTGGGATTGGGGTCAATAAGTTTTAGGGTTGGCATAGTGGTTACAATAGTGGTGGCGATTAGGCGAGAGGTGGTGGCAGGGTTGCACGTAGTATCAGAAATGGTAATGATGGTTTTGTGGATGGTGGTGGGGTTGTGGGAAGGTGTGTATAGGTGTTGGTGGTGGAGATGTTGGCATCATTAGAGGTGTTTGCACCGGTGAGAAGGTGGCAATAGTGTTGGGCTTTAGGTGGCAGTAGGGATGCGATTGGAAAAAGCTATGCAGGTGGGGAAGATGATGGCAACAGTGGCGGTGATGATCGAAAACCTCCTGAACAGCAGCTTCAAAGGTGTATCCTTTTTTCTTTAATTGTTGTTTCAGAAATTCTAAAACCCTCAAATCTCGCAATGATGCCACAAGTTTGACCGAATCTAATGTATTGTTGCAAGGTTTTCTTTAGCCTTAGCCTATGTTATACGACCTATTGATCGCAATTCTCTCGTTTTGTGCTTGCATGAACACATGGAGGGATCGCCAAATCGTGAGGATTGATTATACGCCATGCTCAGATAACAACTGATGCAAATGAAAAATTCCAACTGTAGAGAAATGTAGAAAATGGGATGAAGAAGAAGAAAATGTGTTTGTAATGAGGGATTTTAGCGGGAAACGTAGAGGCTGAGTAGAGAGATATGGAGAAACTCCAGTTTTACTATAACTTGAGAGGCAATTCAGCCAGAGGGTCACTTAATAAAGACTATCCGGTATTCTGGAGAATATTCGAAATTATTTGGTTATGCATTTTTTAATTATTTTAAATATACAAACTAAGTCTAATATATATGCTTATATATACATACATATATGGTCATCAATCAATAAGATCCCAAAATAACAGTACCAATTAACAAGTTACATATATGGAGCTTTAACATTTGTAGTAATACTGGGATAATTGGGAACGTTTAAAAAATAAAAAGAAAAAAAACAGCAGCCTATTGCAATATTCAACTGAATATTCGATCGAATACCATAATATTCAGGACGAATATTCTGGTTGGACCGAATATTGACCGAATAGCAATATTCTATTCGGTTTCCCCATAGAAAAAGAATATTTGGTTGAATATTCGATCTACTCGACCGAATATTGCAATAGTGATTGCCTCATACAATGACCCATAACCTCTTTATATAAGAGGGGTGAGATTAAAAATAAAAGGGAAGAAATAAAATAAAATCCTAATAAATACTGATTATCCTCTTAAACTTACTCAACCAACTAACTAATCGAATATCAAAGGAGATCTTGTTATTTTATCAGTTGTGCCCCTTTGAGATATTGCAATTTCAGTTATGCCCCTCCCTTTTTTGGAATATCAGTTGTGCCCCTACCTTATTGCAAAATTCACAATTCTGCCCTTCTATTAAGGTAAAGTAGGGGTATAACTGATATTACAAAAGGGCAGAACTGTGAATTTTGCAAGAAGGTAGGGGCACAACTGGTATTTCAAAAAATAGAGGGGTATAACTGATATTGCAATATCTCAGAGGGGCACAACTGATAAAAACCCTTAAATAAAAATAGGACTCAAATGGATGCAAATAAAACTAACCCTATCCCTAATTCAATCGGACTCCGAGTAGATGTATGAAAAATCCTAATTTGATAAAAATCCCTAACTCTGGCCCTAAGTTCTAACTCGTGTTGCATGCAATTCATGCAAATGAAAAATTCCGATGGTAGAGAAATATAGAAGGTGGGAGAAAGAAGAAAGCGTGTCTATAACACGGGATTTTGGTGAAGAAATGCAAAGATTGTGTAGAGAGAGAGGGAGAGAGATATGGAGAAACCCCACTATAACTAGAATTTCCTTATACAATAACCTATAACCCATTTATAATAGAGGGGTAAAATTACAAAATAAAAGGAAAAAATTAAATAAAATATTAATATATCCAAATTATCCTCTAAAATTGACTCAACTACCTAACTAATTGGAGATCACAAGTGATCTAGTTCACAACAACAACAAAGCCTTTTCCCACATTAAGTAGGGTCGGCTACATGGATTCTTTACCTCTATTCAAATCTATCTTGGGTCAATCTCGGACTTAGATCGAAAAAACTAAGATCCCTTCGTATAGTCGCATTCCAACACTTCTTGGGCCTTCCTCGTCCTCTCTTAGCTAGCTCAACATCCCAAAACTCGCATCTCATAACTGTTGCATCAGTCGACCTCCTTTGCAAATAGCCAAACCACCTTAAGCGATTTTCTTGCATCTTATCCCCAATCAGAGCTACACCAACTTTCCTTCTGATTGCCTCACTCTGAATATGAACTTTACGTGTATGTCCACACATCCACATTAGCATTTTCATTTCTACTACTGCCATTCAGTGCACATGTTTATGGTTCACAGGCCAACATTCAGATCCATTGAGCATAGCAGGTCTCACGACTGCCTTGTAAAACTTTCATTTGATTTTCAAAGAAAATTTTCTTATCATAGAGAACAGTAGAGGTTCATCTCCACTTTAGCCAGCCTGCATTTATTCAATTAGTAACATCTCCATCAATGTCCCCATCATGTTGCAAAATAGTTCCCAAGTATCTAAAAGAATCGCTCTTCTGAATGTTATCGTCACCAATTCTTCATTTTGATTCCTTCACCATTGCTTCCATAAAAAGTACACTCCATATATTCAGTCTTACCCTACTTATACAAAATCTTTTAGTCTCCAATGCATGTCTCCAGACCTCAAGCTTCTCATTTACTACATCTCTAGTCTCATCAATCAACACAATATCATCAATGAATAACAAACACCAAGGTATCTCATCCTAAATGTGACTTGTTAACTCGTCAATAATCAAAGTAAAAAGGAATATACTCAAAGTTGAACCTTGATGCAGACCAATGTTGATGTCAAAATAGTCAGTCTTCCTAGACTGGATCCTTACACAAGATGAAGCATTATCATACATATCCTTTATGAGGTTAATGTATAGGACAGGTACTTGTCTCTTCTCCAAAACTCTCCACAATATCTCCCATGGGATAGAATCAAAGACTTCTCCAAATCAATAAAAATCATATGGAGGTTCTTCCCATTAGCTCTATAAAACTCCATCGTTCTCCTCAGCAAGTGAATGGCTTCAATAATTGAGTGACCTGGCATGAATCCGAATTCATTCTCTTTTACTGTGGAAACTTGCCTCATCTTTCTTTCGATCATACGTTACCAAATTTTCAGTGTGACTCATCAGCTTGATACCTCCGTAATTTGAACGATTTTGAATGTCTCCTTCGTGATGTCGTTATTAAAATAAGTGATCTCGTTATTTAAATAAAAATAGATATTCTGATGAACTTACTTGGACACAAATAAGACTAACCCTAACCATAATTCAATTTGGACTCTAATTAGATAGAAGAAAATTCCCAAATTGATAAAATCTCTTAGCCCTAATATCTAATTTTGTATCACATCATTCACAAACAACTTGGTGATTATCAAGTAGATGGAGTTGGAAAGGGAAATAGGGATGTACTCCCCTTGCTCTAGTGGCCTTCTTCACCAGTAGGAAAGAATTCATGTTGGGTAACTTTAACTATGCATTTTCCTTGAGAATTCCTATATCATTACCAGCACACCCACCCTGACCAAATTCTATAACTTTTTTTAGAGTAAAGAGGATGGCATACTAAGTTGGACTCGCCACAAAAAGTATATTAAAATCCAAAACTTAATTTACATGAGATCACACCAAGCAAAGGGCCATGCAATACTCCAATTCTCATAATATAACTTAGCCATAAAAATGAAGTCATTCATAATACAGCAAATCATCCAAAGAAGCGCAAAAAGAAAGGAGCTACCCTCATGCGAGTTGCCACAAATCGTCAGTATGGAGCTCTAGAAACACGCATCATTGTCCACGGTGAGCCAAGAGATCCATTTGATCCTCCATACTTAGGCTGAATAACAACATATAAAGAAGAGGTAGTCCAAATCTTGTCTTGCATCTATAGCACAACAGGTCTCCGACATGAAGTATCTTATCACGATGTTCCTTAGTAAGCACACGGCCATGTCTGGCGAGCCAGAAGAATACCTTAATTATCTTCAGGATTTTACTTCCCCAACGATTATAGCATCATGTATGATATCCTTGTGCGCCACAATCTGTCATCCATGAAAAACATCTATGCCTTCTTTACCAAGAACTTACCATCTGCCCATGAAATGATCCCACTAGTATGTTGGGTCGTCCGACTCTTCCAACTCATTGTGCATAACCAAGAATTCATCAAGCCTTTATTATGACTATTATGAAGTCAAAGAAGGCGTCCATGTGCCCTACGCCCACACCCGATGTACCGCAACTCCTCGATCCTCCGTAAAGGCGACCAACCGGGGAAAGCGGTCCCCAAGGGTGTCATTACATGTCCAATCGTCGAGCTAAAATCTAAAAGCCCCCACTAGCCAGAACAGGTTGTAGCTTCTCAGTCATCTCCGCATAATCTGCATAATCCCCTGCCAAAGGGAGGACGATGTGCAGATGTTACTAGTTATCAACGACCTACCGATCCCATAAATTCTTCTCAAGAGTCGGCACACAAGATCTTCAGAGTTTCCCTACAAACACACCACTCACTTCCCGATTAAAGCATTATTCATGCCCTCTACGCTAAGGACACCCAATCCCTCGTTCTTCTTCAACCTCGTGACATTGTCCCTATCCACCAGATGGATCCCCCCTCTACTTCTCATCTGACCAAAAAAACTTCTCATCAGAGTTTCTCGTACGAATCTCCACCGGAAGCAGTCTAGTCGAGCAAAAAAAGATGGGAATAGATGGGAATAGATGACAGGACATGCTATACCCTAAACCCAAATGCTAGAACTATTTATAAATCAAAATCAATAAGTCATTCATGCCCAACAACCCCTCTTTCTCATGTCACCACCTTCACCTCAAACGCCACTCTCATCAAACTATTTGCAACCTCTGACATCAAGTTATGGGACACCGATCTCCAATACTACCACGATACCGCTACCTCCTCAGGCTAACTGCCTAAAATGGGTTGGAAAATCAACCCTAATGTCCTCCAAGCTACCACTTCCTCATCATCAATAATGAGATGATCAAACATATATAGTCACCTCTCATCACTCGTGTATATATCAAAGAGTGTCGTGTTGTGTCTCCCTCTCTCGACGTCTATCTCTAGTGCAGCTAGGGATTGAAACAAAAAGATGATGCCAATATCAACTATGTGACTTGATGTTCAGATTCTGAGTCTTCGGTTTGATGTGCACATGTTTGCCATCATTTGTGTGGTCCCCATCTTTGTTTTTTTGGTCTCAGAGTTTTCATGTGAACCATAGGGACTCTAGAGTAGAGATCTCATTTACTATGCCATGTGGGCTAGGGTTTTCATGTGGTTTCATAGGGACTCCAAAGTAGAGATCTCATTCTTTGAGCCAGTGTGGAAGGGACCCAGTTTTCCGATGAGGAGACTATTCAGACTCCATTCTCCAGCGACTGTGTGGGGAGAAACAAATGAACATTCTCAAATCTCTTTTTTGTGGCTATTTCTTTTTTTATAGCCATCTCTTCTTCCTTTTCTTGTAGTTGTTTCCCTTTTTTCGGCTTTTCCTTTTTTTTCCTGGCTATTTTTCCCCCTTTTTTAATAGCTGAGTCCTTTATTTTTTAGCGTACGATTTTTTTGGGTATGCACCTTTTTTCAAAAGAAAATCTTTTTTTAACAAAATCTCTCGACCAAAGTGGGCCTAAATATGCAGTAACCTCTCTCTCTTTTCCTCTTCTTTTAAACCGTAGTTTTTCCACATCCATGATCCATTTACCACATCTAGTGTTTAGTCCCATATCTACCAGTGGTAGGACTTGTAGAGTCTGTAGAGGCTATATAAGAAGCCACATACCTCCAGTATCACATGAGAAAGTCAATAGATACATCAGTCCTTTGAGGCGTTCTCCCGTGGTTTCATCTCGCTCCTTAGGGAGTAGGGTTCCACGTAAAATCCCACGTTCTTCATTGTTTTAATTCTACTATCTCTGATACGCTTCTGAATTCATAGTTTCTAACATGATATCAGAGCAGGTCCGATTCTCGAGGAGTTATTTTCATCTTTTGTTCGAGATTCGATTTTGGTGTTTTATTCCTGAAGATTATATATGTTTATGATTTGAGATCAATCCAAGTTTTAAGAAATTATGGGTTTTCTTCAAAAACCCTAATTTCTACATTCGAAGTTCCAAAGATTTTTAAAGTCCCGGGCGCTAGTTCCCATCAACCAAGAGGCGACACGGTTGGATTCCTATCAGAACACCTCCATCGAGCTTCTTTCTAGGATCTATCGACGGCGACGCAGATCACCAGGCAGAGATGAAACCACACAAGGCCTTAAATGTCGGTTTCGGTCTCCATTTCGGTATCGACCAAAACAGAATTTCGATGGAATTTCGGTGCAATTTCGACCGAAATTTCGGTCATTTCGGTCATTTTTTGTACTAGGACCCACATATTTCGGTCATTTCGGTCAAATTTCGATTTCGACTGAATATCGATATTCGACAGAAATTCGACCGAATTTCGCTGAAATTTGAGGCCATGAAACCACATGACCCATCTCCTTCGATCGAGTGGTGAATCCCCATAACCCGCAAGGCTCCAAATCTGAATTCCCCATCTCCTTCAATTGGGGAGGCGGCACCAACTGAGCAGGAGCCCCATCTCGAGAGCAGCAGTAGTGACAACGGCGAGCCCATGCAGCATGGATCGTTCCAGGCGATGGAAGGTGTCGCCCACACCTCCTCGAGCACGCTCAAGCGCTTCCTTCTTCTTCAGACAGAAGCCCCTTCGACGGCGATGGCCGCATCCTTTTCATGCGTGAGCGTAGTCGCACACCCTTCGGTTGCGCAACGTGCACGCTCCAGATGCAGGAGGAAACACTTTCCCTTCTTCGAACCCCATTAAGGGGCAGCTGCAAATTCCCAAGCGGAGCACCCTCTTAGCGGTGCCAATCTTCGTGCTCCTCCCATCATCATCGCCGCCCCATCCTCCAATCCTGTCACAGAATCAATGGCCAACGACGGGGGCTCTGTCGCACCGGAGCGGCTCCTCCTCGCGCAGGTCCATCTCCTCCAGACGATGGCGGCGGCGAGAAGAATCCCTTAACGGGGGTGGGGTTCTTTAAAAGAGGGGTTCCCAAATGGGAACCCTAAATAAGGGTGAGCCCAAGTGGGTCGTTATTAAAAAAAATTAATGAGGGAGAGTAGTTGTTATTTGAGCTCAAATTGGGTCGTGACTCTTTAAAAAAGGGAGGAGAAAGAGGCCACGCTAGAAATAAAAAAAGGAGAGGCGTGCAAAGTTTTGGGCCCAAAGTTGGAGCGATTAAAAAAAGGGGAAGGAATTTGTTTTGAGAACAGGCGCGTACAAAAGAAGAGTCGTACGCTAGTAAAATGCAAAAAACAAAAAAGAAAAGTTGTAAAAAATGAACGGCTTATTTGAAAAAAAATGATTTGAAAAAAAAATCAGTTTATTTGTTTTGTGTTTCTCTCCATTTTCATGTTTTCTCCCAACTTTGTCAATGTCGTTTTGTTCTGAGAAGTATGGGAGAAAGGGAGAGTATTGTGTAGAGTTACAGGTCTGTTTGAGATTCTCCAAGCCAGATTTTCTAGACACTACAGATGTTCAGACTCGACGATCAGATGTTTCCGAGTCTTCAGTTTGATGTGCACATGTTTGTCATTATTTCTGTGTGGTCCCCATTATTCTAGTTTTGTCGGCACAAAGTTTTCATGTGATCCATAGGGACTCTAGAGTAGAGATCGTAGTCCCTATGCCATGTGGGCTAGGGTTTTTATGTTGTTTCATAGGGACTCCATAGGCCTGCTAGATTGCCAGACTCTACAAAGATTTTCAGATTCTCCATATTCCAGACCAGCTAGATTTTCAGACTCTACAGTTCAATTTCAAACTCTGCGGATTGGTTCGAAGTTCAAGTTCGAGGCACTGCATATTTGTGTGACCCAATTTCTTCGAGTTCTCCAAAGAGAAACTCCTTTTCAAATGCACATATATGCGATCTTTTTTGTGTGGTCCCCATCTTTTATGTTTGGTCTCGAAGTTTTCTAACATGGTACCAGAGCGGGTTCGATTCTCGAGGGTTTTATTATATTCATAATTTGTTTGAGAATCGAGATTTAGTTCTAGGATTTTTGTTGAAACCCTAATTCCGTGAAGATTAAAGGAGCAGATCCTATTCTTTGATTTCCGTTAGAAGATTATTTCTGCATTCAAGATTTGAGATTTAATCTAGGGTGTTCTAAAACCCAATCCCTGCACTCCAGTTCCTGGCCGCGACAGCAAAAATCCATTTACGTGCATCCCGATCTCCTATCTTCGCCAGGCGGCGACTCCAGCGTAGCCCCTCTAGGGCTCCGCACTCCAGCACGTGGCGACCCTCCTTCACCCTTCTCCAGTCCCAGGTAGAGCCTCCACTTCGGTCGCCGCACCTCCTCTCAAGATCTCCAGGCGGCGATGCATCACCTCATCCAAGGCGAGATCCCCTCGCACGACAATAGCAACGACCAAAGGGCTTTGGAGTCTGGTTCTTGCAGCAATCAGCGACGCCAACCCTAGCTCGACCTCCAGGCGACGATGGCCACACTCCTCCATGGTGATGGCGGCATTAGGTTCTCCATGTGGAGCCCTTCTCAGGAGGCAATGGCCACATGTCCTCATGATCTCCAGGCAGCGACGACATCAGCTTCTTTCGACAAGGAGCCTAAGGTTCGGTGAGCGTGGAAGGGGCCCGATACATAATGGGGGCTCCGTTCTGCAAGTTATACAAAAAATGAAAGGGACCCAACGAGCCCCCTGTTGCCTTATATTCAATGAAAAAAAGGGTCGTGAGTATATTAAACCCAGTTTGGGCTGCAGACCAAAAAAAGAAGAGAAGAGAATAGCCGGAAAAAAAAGGAACGACAAAAATAATAATAATAATGGCAAACATGTGCACATCAAACTGAAGACTTGGAAACATCTGAATGTCGAGTCTGAACATCTGTAGAGTCTGGAAAATCTGGCCTGTAGAATTTGAATGTAGAATTTGAATCTGAAACAGAGATTTAACTCTACCCAACAAACTTAAATGTCTACTTTCTTAGATATAAACAAATATCATGTGATATATATTGTTGATATGTCAATTCATATCACATATATCAGCAAACTTTCCGCCATTTTAAACAAATATCAATGATCTATCATTAATATCGACACTATTAATTGATTTTGTTGCTTGTTTTCATGAGAGAATAAGCTCAAAAAGTACTTTTTAAAAACAATTAACCCAAGATTAACATCTACGAATACAAATCCTACATGAATATATAATCGAATCTATGTTTTTGCTTTAGGGGTGCTACCTCAGAACCCATGCAGGGAGGTCGCATCTACACCTTTTTACCCCTCCCCTCACCTCGTTGACCAAGCAGCAAGGGTTTAAATATCGGTTTCTGATATCGTATCGATACCCTGTCGATACGATATTTCGTCCAAATTTCGACGACATTTCGCCCATATCGACCATCATTTGTGAAGAAATGACCGAAAACTGCCCTCATATCGCCATTTTGCTCGAGATTTCGGTTCCTTGTCGAAACTGAAATTTCGCCAAAATTTCACCGAAATTTCGCGAAATCTGAAGGCATGCCAAGCAGTGAGACCCCTATATTTGGGGGGGGGGGGGGGGGGAGGTTCGCCCCTACTTTTGACCATCAAGATTTGTAAAATAGGTCAAGAAATATCCTCTTACATATTATGTACATATTGGTATAATACTGCTAACTACTTAGAAAGTATTAGTAATCTAACAAAATGGATCTAAATGGGCTCCAATCGATATTGATTATCTTTGAATCATGTAGAAATTTTAGTTCCATGGAGTCATCGACTCCATCACTACCCTCCTTACTGCCCACTCCTTCCTCAACATACGTCAATAATCAAGCAGAAACATACGTAACAACTTCAACTTGGCATTCAACCTCTGGGTCGTCATCAACTCCCTTACATTCATCACTATGAGTTGCCATCATATATCTGAAGTATGGCTAGAGAAGTCACAACTTGTCAAACATGAAGTAAGATATGGCATTATGTTCTCCCCCTAGAACCAAATCAGAGTATGGTCTGAGATTGAGATAGGAAGGCTCGAATGCTAGTCACTGGAAAGCACTCTGCGAAACCAACATGGGAAATGGTCCAGCCAAAGATCGCATTGTGGTCATCGCAACGCAATGCTCAATCAGGCGTAGCGGCAAACCACCATCCCTAGCTCCAACATATTCGAAAAAAACCTAATGTCGTCATTTAGACAAATCACTCCTCTAAACAATCATGTACTAGAAAGGGTGAGATTGAAGTCACCGCGACCATGTATAGCATCATGTCCATGAAAATTGTCATAGACCTCAACTCTACCTATAGCTCACCTCTCAAATGTTGTTCAATCAGCACATAAACTGACACATACAAAGACAAAGTCGTCAGAAGAGCATTGGTAAAATACAAACTAACATCACTCTTGAGCCAAACAAATCGGTTTATCATCACAAAATCTCACTTACAATCTGCAAAGAGACCACCCACCACCACCACGTACCAACACCTTCCCTGGATATCGGATTAGCCGAACCCTGACTAGTCCCATCTCTTTAACCTCCCCATGAGGCCAGCTTGGTCATTGCAATAAGATGATGTCCACTCCCCACTCTTGTACATAGTCCCTCTGGTTATTTTTTATGTCCTACTCTTGTACATAGTCCCTCTCATTATTTTCTATGCTCGTTCCAAAACCCTAACATTCTAAATTAGGGTCTTCATTAAAAAGAACTAACCCTCACAAGAACATTTGTGCTGATACGTCTAACAAGTATAAAGTTTTCCTTCCATCATACCATGTTCCAACCACGCAAGGCCCGCTCTCAAACAATAATAAACTCATCATTATCCAAAACCCTATGCATTCACCACTTTCTAACAAAGGTGAGAAGCTTAAGGTTATTCCTTATAGCTCTAGCCCCCTTCCACATCCTCGTCGTCATTTGCACCCGTGTGACGTGTCTTGTTCATTCCAGTCAACGTCAAAGGCAAGGCACTAATTGCCTACCCAACTACACACCTCCACCCATCCACAAACCCCCATAGTTGGGCACCAAGAGAACCTGGACCACCTGAGGGGCGGACTCCTTCCTAACCTTGTTCAAAATCTGAAGCTCCATTCCAAATGGAACTAAGGTTGAGGCCCATTGATTGTGTGCATCAAGATCCATAACAAGCAACTCCCAAGCAATTACTATTTGACCCTTATTTTCTTATGTCGCGTACCTAGATGCATCGTTTGAGGATCCAAAAACTTTGCATAATCCACATAATGCATTGTGAACATGGCCTCAAATATCAAATTTCAATTTCATTTCGTCTAAGCCTGAGAAAGAGAATTTCAAATAATATCACCAATACATTAATATCGCCAAAAATAATAGGAATGACTTTTTAGGCAAATCATGGAAGTGATTCTAAAATTATTCTCTGTGTATTAAGGATCCCAATGTTCTTTAGTAAATAAATAAGACATGATTGCACACTTGGTAGCTAAAAAGGAGGTGCGACTAAGAGGCTTCACTTATACCACATCATATATGGTATGTTGAAATGTGAATATATGTCTAAAAGGGTATAATATTAAATTATTTATATAGGAGTACATAATGTTATATTCACCTATAGCTATCTATACAAGGTTGATTATATATAGAGAGGAGGGTTTGATGCAGCGATAAGTGCATGCACTCCAGAAATATGATTAATAGTAACCTTTCATCTTATCTTGTCAATTAGCTTAATGCACATGTAGTTGAGTTTCGGTCCAGGACCCCTTCATTAATGGGGGCGGTAAAACCCCCATCCAAAAGAGGGATCGGTTGCCCGATCTAAAGTCGAGGGGTTATGGGGAACAAGTTCCCCCCACCCTCCAATAATGAGGGTGGTAAAACCCCCATCTAAAAGAGGGATCGGTTGCCTGGTCTAAAGTCGGGGGGTTATGGGGAACAAGTGTCCCCCGCCCCACCCACCCACACTAAGACAGGCTATATAAGTTTAAGATGGTTGCAAATAGTCGTATATAATCTAGCGGTGAATGAGACTGTACACAAATCGTGGAACTTGGTTTTTTATAAAAAGGAAGAGGGGGATCTAAGATAAAAATAACTCTTCTATAAAAAAAAACAACAAAGATTAAAAAAATAATAGGAATTAGTGAAATTGAGCAAAATCCAAGGATTTTTTTTTTGAAATATCAAAATCTTAGGATATACTAAGCATTTTCCACCATTTCGGTGAACTTGGTTGAAATTTGATGAAATATCGGTAATTTAGGGGGGAAATCACATATAAAGTACCGATTGGAGTATCAATATTGTTATCTTGGTGATAATGAAATATCAGCAAAATATCGTCAATATTCGAGGATATACAAGGCCACGATTGCCAACTAGAAAATTGATTGAATCAGATTGCCCATGCATTCTAATTCATCGCCAACTACCTTCAAAGGGGCCATTCCTTTATATGGATGTCCCTGAAAAAGGTGTATGACTCCTTTATTTTCCGTGATTTATAGCTCCAATTGCTCAACTTCCCAAATCTTCGACTCAGTCAACATTGTCATGCTCAGCCTTTTTGTCAACAACATCAAGCCATTAACAAGAGCCAACCCAATGGCTTCATAAGATTCGTCCATGACCACCACCTCAAAGGTCAAGGCATCAGCTCTTACTGGATATCATCGTCATTAGTCAAACCCCGATTCACACATCGAACCAGCATTGATCAATGTAGGGATCCCAACAGAAGGCATGCAATCAATCCACAAACCTTGATAGCAATGCCAATGCAATCTAGGGCAAAGGTTGACTTTGGCAATGAAGGGATCCCCTCCACCCTACAAGGAATGGTCGTCATTGGCGACAAACCTCGTCCCTAACCAATGCATATAGCCATGTAACGGCCACATTGGGCCCAGCATTATAACTATGCCCCTAAGCACTAATAAATTGTCAACGGTCAAACCCCCTACGAGTATATATTAACTTGATAGGTGTATTGCATATCCCTTGAATATGCCACCCAAAGTCAACTGGACCACACATGTTGCCTCCTTTTCCATATCTGAGAGAACACCACTAAAAACA
Organism: Ottelia alismoides; assembly: GCA_037367405.1. NCBI lineage: Eukaryota > Viridiplantae > Streptophyta > Magnoliopsida > Alismatales > Hydrocharitaceae > Ottelia > Ottelia alismoides. The sequence goes on along the minus strand of JAZKJV010000851.1, from coordinate 189,103 downwards.
CCACACCAAGCAGCCAATGTCAACAACCGCCCTCCTCCCTCTATTGACTCTCTTGATTCTCCGCTATGATAAACGAAAAATCCTCTCAAATAAACACTAGTTTTTCTTCCCTAGTTGTTAATATAATTATCTGGTCATTTTTCATTGCCAATTTGGAATGTATACATTGATGCATGACACATGAGCACAAATATCTCAGCATAAGGTGGATTTGTATCCTTCATAAGGTTTAATACAGGTAGAGCAGATATACATCAAAAATAAAATGTCTACGGACTAGAGGAAGGTAAACCCAACTTCATCTACAGGCTACATCCCTTCTACTTCGAAACTAAAAAAATGGTGAAGCCTTCTCTCACTATAAGTAGGGTCGGCTAAATGGATTCTTGCTCAAATTCATGTTGAAAGATTTGATTATTTTTTATGTTGGTTGTCGACTACCTAATGCAATCCCCGCAAGGGGGGAGGGGGGGTTGAAGCATGGTATTTTGGGCGGTGGGCACACTGTACTACCATCATACCATTTAAGTGGGTACCTTCTACTTCGAATCTATTCCTGGAAAATTGTTTTGAAAATAAAATACAATATCTCCAATTTAATTAAGATTCTCACCTTATCAAAGAAACCTGATATTTTCATTGTTATTTTTTTCTTGCAACCTGGATATAGAGGCTGGATCACACCTTTATTCAACATTTCCACAATGCCTTGTACTTATATATTCACTTATCAAAGCTTTTTATACCACATCTAATCTGTTCTTAAAAGAAAATATCATTACAAATCTATTTGTTACATACGTCAAATATTTCCTAAAGAAAGTTTACAAGATTTCCCATCTAACCAAGATCTTCATGCTAATAGAGAAACACGATCTTTACGATGGCTTGTACAACATTCATCACTGAAGTTCTGTGCTATGTTGAACCTACTCCAAAAAAATTGTTTTCAAAATGTTTTACAAAATTTGCATCAGTTTTAAAAAATGGAAACCGCACAATTCTGCACTTCATGAGCTTTTTCTTTGTTCATCTGAGGTATGAGATTAAATGGCCATTGTTTGATAAAAATATAGCATGTACCATACTACCATTTAAGAAGTTACAGTGCCAAACACACCTGCTGGATCAATGTGTCGTAAAGGACTATGCGTTTATTCTTGAAAAAGCCATACATGTATGCCTGTGAGTTGACAAACAACATTTTATAGGTTAATAAGAAAGAGATAAACAGGAATAAAAAATTGTAAACTGCACATCAGGCTCTACTAATCCAAGTTAATGCATTCATCATCACTCAATTTCAAGCAAACTTAGGTCATTAATTTATGGTAGGCTCCTAATGTGAATGGGGCAATAAAGGAGGGTCTTTACCTCAGGGAGTTTGGACCTAATAGATAGGATTTTTTTATTTTCTGTATATTCTCTGATAAATGATCGCTGATATCAAGCGATCATCCTTTTTCCTCTTTAGAAAAAATTAGCAGCAAATACAAAAAAAATCTAAGATAGAATAAAACTTTGCTAATTCAGGCTTTGTTCAACATGAACAATCCAAAAACTCAAGTATTTTTTGGGTCAAAAAAGGGGGAAACGCTCATGTGGTACCCACCCCATGAATGTATTAAAAAAGAGAAGGGCAGAAGAGTCGAGAAGAGATCTAGCAAGATGGATCGCATTATCTACATAAAATCTTTCAGATTTAAAAATGACCTTATTACACATCAACCAGATTGCCTCGTTACACGTCAATGCCTCGTGTATGGAATAACTTATTAAGAGCATTTTGATTTTTTTTATTGAACGTTTGTTATGACTAGATGACATGGTGTGGTTAAACTCCCTCGAGGTTGTCACTGGCGAACAAAACGGATAGTAATATATATTATATTCAATCTGCTATAACATCTTCTTTATATAAATTTTGACATTCATGTACAGTCATTTTAAATTGGGAAAATGTTCCAAGGGAGAGACCAGAGCAGAGCGAGAGCGGTCGGCAAGGGAGAGGGTTGGACTTTGGTCCAGCATCGTCGTCGTCGGATGGGTAGCTCCAATGTATGCCCAAGTCCAAGGATGCGGAAGGCGGGTCTGGCTAAGTTCGATGGGTGTTGTTTGCAGTGTGTGTCACCAAGTCACCGTGCGACCAACTGTCGGGACCCAGTTAAATGATTCACCTACGGTAAAAGCGATCACCAGAGTTTTAATTGCGGCGAGGGCCAAAGGTGGAGGCCCAAGAAATCAGGAACTATTATGGAGGGCGATTCAAGGATGACAGTTCTCGTGGGGATTGCTAGAAACGAAGAAGAGTGTCTGACTGATGCAATGGAAGACATCGGAAGGGCCATTGGGCTGACCGACAACATTATAAAAATGGACGGCCCTACGGTCTACGCGTAGGGGCTAACGGCGCAAGGATCTGAAAGTTTGTTGGCTCTTAGCCATAAGGAAACGGGGAAGCTCCACCGGCGTACACTTACGGTCGTGTGACGAGAGCTTTGTTAGCTCGAAGGAGAAGACAATTCAAATCAGAGGCCTACCACTGATGTTGAGAGGGTTGGAGGATGTGAGAAAGGCGTTGGAGAGCGTGGGAAAGGTGCAGTGGGTTCTCTCCAACGGTCTGCGCCCAGACCAGTCCTTGGAGGTCGTGGCTTCAGCCTCGGGTCACCTTCGTGCATTGCCTTGCTCATTTCTATCTTGGGTTGGCGACCGCCAGCTGTTGATTGAGGTGGAGGAGGCACCGCAGATGCTCAAGCGTGTTCATGGAAGTCCAAGCATCGAGGAGGCTCGGGTTGATCAGCATGGGTGGTTTGCTCGATCAGTGGCTGAAGGGTGGCAGAGTGAGATGCGAACGGCGGCAGCATCCGGAGAAGGCAAGCAGTCGGTGCATTTTGGGGAAGTCAAAGCGCCGCATGGAGGGTTGCTTTTTAGTGGGGAACCTTCCAGAAATGAGGTAAATATCCTCCAGACGTGGGCAACAAGCAAGACCCAACCTTTGCGGAGATATTTTGCATGGGCCCTACAGCTGCTTCAAACTTCAAAGGAGTTGTGTAATATTGTGTCGCCTTGCTTGGCCAAGATTTTCGAAGCACCTTTAAACGAAAGGGCTCCGTCGTTTACCCGATTAAGTGGCACGGGTCGGGATCCCCGTTTCATGTCTGCTAAAAAGGTTTCGGATCCGGGCTGCTGGAAGGATCCGAGCGAGGCATTAAGCGTGGTCCTCATGGACCCTCGGATCGGGGAGGATGATCAGTTTATTCTAACTGGGGAAGCGCTTTGGAGGGCTTGTGGTCCTGAGCATCTGCAACCTATGGCGGCCGTGAATCCCTCTCACCCAGACACAGAGATGCCGATGCAGAATGGAGGTCATGCTTATGAAGCCGTGGTGGTCGAATGTCGGGGGAGGGGACAGAGGGTATGGGGATGCCTGAGATCTCTTTGGGGGGCCATTGCCGTAATGAGGCCAACCTAGAGGCACACTCAGCCTTCCGTGGCGATGTCGGTAGATTTGGGAGGAGCTACATGAGAAGATATATGATGAGAATGAAGAGATGTTTTGAGGTGTATAATTGGGTGGAGGATATTGTGTCGCAGTCTGCCAAGCAGGCCTCAGTGGAGCGCTCAGCGCAGATGAAAGACGTTGAGAGGGTGGTGGACGTGGTGGAGGAAGGGACGTCTGACTCGAACCAAGGGAGAGCTATGGATAAAGCAAAGGATGTCGCGAAGGCATCGGTACTTAGGGAAGGCGGTGGTGTGAGGAATACAAGGGTTCAAGGAAACGAGTCGACGGCTGATGAGTGGCATGGTCAGGTGGTGGAGGGGATTCTCCAGTGCCTCGGCATAATCCCTCTAGTCTGGTTCAAAGTGACTCGTAAATGATTATTACCACCTGGAATGTGAGAGGTCTGGGAAGGCCGGAAAAAAGGGTTGCTTTGAGATAAATGTTAAGGGATGCCAAGTCGAATGTGGTGCTGATACATGAAACAAAAATGTCAAGAGAGATTGAATCGGCATGGAAGGAGGCTGGTGGCTTAGGATGCGAGGATGCTGCTATGTCGCATCAAAAGGAGCATATGGAGGGCTCCTGACAGGTTGGAATGAAGAGAAGCTCGAATTGCAGGATGAGGCTTTGCGGGGGAGGCAATCGCTCTTGGTTGTGTTGCGGAGGCGGGCAGATGGCACTAGGGTGATCATCACTAATATATTGAGGAGCTACTGCAGACTCGTGTGAAATTCCCCTATATCCCTTGGATTGTGGCTGGCGATTTCAATTTCATGCTTCTCGCAGAGGATAGACCGAGACTGAGGGGCGGAATGGGTATCGGTTCGAGGGAGTTGTCCACTGTGATTGATGAGTTTGGCCTTCAAATTGTCAATGTTGTTGGTTGTTGTTACACTTGGAGGAACTCGAGATCCAGATTGCGGGTTGATAGATTCTTGGTATCGACAGAGATTACGCACTTATATTCTTTGGCTAGAGCATGGGCTCTACCTAGAGCGCACTCGGATCGTACACCCTTGGCTTGGTCCTCTAGGGAGGAGGAGAAGCCAAGGACCTTTTACCATTTTGAGCAGGCTTGCCTTTTGGAGGATGGATTTAGAGAGATGGTCGTAGGCTTTTGGCGGAGCTATGATACGGACAGATCGGCCACAACACGCTTGGTTCACATACTGTCAGAACTGTGAAAACGTCTGAAGGTTTACCACAAGGATGTCAAGGCACAACATCAGGAGAAAAGGTTGCAGGCGCAAGAGGAGGTTGGCAAATGGGACAAACTGGAGGATGATCGGGAGCTAGAGGTTGAAGAGAGTGTATCGAGTCACATTTGAGGACAAGAAGACAGAAATTGAGTGGAGACAGCGGACAAGGTAGAAATGGCTCAAAGAAGGAGACTCCAACACAAGATTTTTTTCAACCGATGGCTACTGGAAGGTGTGGGAATTATATCTGGTCTATATCTGTGGGTAGTAAGGTATTCTAGGGGGCTAACGAGGTTGGTACGGAACTGAGATCACATTTCCACGAGTTCAGTAGAAGGTGGAGACATACGGTTGGGGCTGGTGTGGCACAAGAGCTGGGATGGTCTCTCCTTCGCACACGGAATCCTTGATTGCTGGGTTTTCTGAGGCGGAGATCAAAGAGGTGGTCTTCCACTTGAACGATGTTAGGTCTCCTGGACCTTATGGGTTCCCGGTATTGTTCTATAGGGATTTTTGGGAGGTGGTTAAGGATGACTTGCTGGCAGTTCTGCGGGAATTTAGGGCGGGCAACCGTGGTTTTGAGAGGATGAATAAAGCCTTGATCTTTATACTGCCTAAGCGGGAGGCACCGGCTCAGATGGAGGACTTTAGACCAATAGCTTTATCTAGTGTGTGCTATCTCATTATTAACAAGATCTTCGTCAACCGATTGAAGAAGGTGCTACCTGATATTATTTTGCTCGAGCGGACAACTTTCGTGGCCGGTAGACTCGTGGCAGATGGATTAGTCTTGCTTCTGAGATGGTGTTGGATTGGAGAAGAACGAAGAGCAGGGGCATGCTTTGAAAGGTCGACTTCTCTAAGGCATATGACTGTGTGGATTGATGTTTTTGTGGACCTCTTTGGAAAAGAGGGGTTTCCTGTGCATATGGATTGATTGTATGAAGCGGTGTATCACAACAGTGTCGTACTCGATTCTGGTTAATGGTAGACCCGAAGGGGGCTTTTTTCAACCGCAGCGGGAGGTGAGACAGGGTGCCCGTTGGCTCCTCTTTTGTTCGTCGTCGTGGCAGATGCTTTGGTCGCTATGATGAAGCCAGCGTCGAATTAGGGCCGGTGGTCAGGTTATAGTAATGAAGATATATCGATTCCCCTTCTTTAATATGTCGATGACACAATGATCTTTATACGGGGGGAGTTGGAGGAGTTCAGATGAGTTTCTCGGATCATGGATATATTTAGTGACATCTCGGGGTTGCAGATCAATATGGAGAAACAGGCCGTGGTGCTTTTTGGTTCTTCACAGCAGGAGGGGCAGCTTATTGCTGGGTGTTTGCGGTGCCCTCTAGGGAATTTGGTGATCACCTATTTAGGGAAACCGCTTGTTGCTGAGAAGTTGAGGGCGGCAGATTAGGAGCTGGTTTTGGATAGGTTGGAGGCTAAGCTAGCGGGTTGGAAGGCATCGATTTTATAAAGAGGCGGCAAGCTGGTGTTATTGAAGCATGTATTGCCAGCTATCCCCACCTTTTCTACTCCACAAGGATGCTTCCGGTTGGTGTCAGGAATAGGTTGGAAATGATGATGAGAAGGTTTTTTGGTCAGATGGGAAGCAGGAAAAAAGAGGATTTCACTTGATCTCGTGGGATAGGATCATTGCGTCAAAGAGGAATGGAAGGTTGGGGGTCATGAAAGTTAAAGGGATGAATAGGGCCATGCTGGCTAACTGGGTGATAAGATTAAAGGGGATCCGACGATTTGGCATGTAGACTTGTGAGGAGGATCTATGGCGTTGGGAGCTCAATGGAGGCGAGTCGCATCCAGTTTTCTTCGTCATTGTGGCAAGGAATTTGCAAGAGTATACCAAATATGGGGATGCGAATGCCACCGGTGCTTGGCAACGGCTGCATCTTTAGATTTTGGCTTGATAATTGGAACGACGATGGCACTTTGGGGGAGCGATATCATAGGCTCTTGGCGCTTGCAGCTGACTGTAATGCGACGGTTCATGATATTTGGCAGAATGGGGCATGGATACCTACACTTGTTTCCGAGCTTTCCGATTAGAGAATGAACGTGTTTTAAAGGATGCGCGCAGAGGTGACGGATTCGGATGACCGTACTGGAGGGAGGGACCATTTTGAATGGTGTGCTGGAAGGTTCATGGTGAAGAAAGCATACAAATTTTTCACAGAAACTCAACGGGATGTGCAAGAAGAGCTCGGAATTGATAGCAAAATTATTTGGAGAAGCATAATTCCAAAAAGAGTCAAGGTTTTCTTGTGGTTGTCTAGATATGAAAAGTTGCTTACCATGGAACGTCGAGGCAGAATTCTAAAGGATGAGGAGGTCATGTGATAGGTGCGGCAATGAGGGGAAGATATGAACCACCTCTTCTTCACTTGTGCTCATTCGACGGAGGTTTGGAGGAAGGAGAGGATTGAGGGGCTTGATACTGGGGTTTCAACTGGGTTCAGAACTCCATCCGGGCGATTTGCAGTAATGGATATGAAGATAGCTCGCATCGTTTTGCGTTCATATGGGGAATTTGGTCTGGCAAAAATGATTATATCTTCAAGTGTCCATTGGTTTATTCTGGGAATATTATGGAGTACTGTAGGCCTTTAGTTACAGCCTGGTCACATGCACTATGTTTTTTACAGATTAACTAATTAATAGAATTTTGTGGTGTGTCTCATATCCCACCCCTCTGGTTATTCAAGTCATTTTAAATTGGAAATGGATATAACTTTGATATCCGCAAATATTCATATCAGTATTCCTATATCCATTTTGATATATAGATATAAGTGTATTTACTATTTTTTGTTAATTATATGTAACAAGGTAACTCAGCCATGGCCGGTCCCAAGCCCGGGTAAATTGAGGAGGGTTGCCCGGTAGGTAGCCGACAGCCACCGCAGGAGAGATAAATTTCTAACTAGTGTTCTTTTAAGAACACTATTTAGGAATTTGTCTCGAAACCGTTCGGATAAATTCCTAAATAGTGTTCTTTTAAGAACACTATTTAGGAATTTATCTCGAATTCGTTCGGATCTTTTAATCATGGATTTAAGTAAACATCTAGATTTTGTTGGGGCGTTCCCTACTTGTGACGTGTTGCAACGCCCGATTGCAATGAGAAGTTGGCAAGGCCCGCTACATCGATGCCCGGATGTAGTTCAAAATTTGCAAGGGTTCTCGCATATGGATACTGCGAGTAAATAAGCTAGTTCTGCTGCATCGTTGCTCGGATGCAGTCCAAAATTTGCAAGGGTTCTCGCATGATGGACGCATGCAGGTAAAGAATTTAGTCCAAAAGAGGTTGCAAAGGAAGTTGCGGATATGTAGTTGGAATATTAGCACTTTGACTGGAAAATCGACGGAGATAGTTGATAAGATGGAAAGAAGGAAGATTCAGATATTATGTCTACAAGAGACAAAATGGGTTGGAGAGAAAGCAAGGGAGATTGAGAAGACAGACTTTAAACGTTGGTATTCAAGTAAAGAAAAGGCAAAAATGGTGTTGGAGTGGTTGTTCATAAGGATTTGAAGGATTGTGTAGTTGAGGTGCAAAGATCTGAGGATCGGATTATACTGCTAAAAGTGGTGCTCGAAGAAAAAAATTTATATATCATCTCGGTTTATGCACCGCAAATTGGTTTAGATGATAGGATTAAACAACTTTTGGGAGGCTTTGGATAAGATTATGCAAGGAATCCCACAAAGAGATGATTTGCCTAGATGGAGATCTTAATGGACATGTGGGAAAGGATGCTTCAGGGTATGCTAGTGTTCATGGAGGACATGGCCTTGGGAATAGAAATGAAGAGGGAAAAGTCTTTCTGGATTTTATAACACCTATGATTTTTTCATTGCAAATATTCTCTTCAAGAAGAGGGAGGAGCATTTAATTACTTATAAGAGTGGCCCGATTAGAATACAGATAGACTACTTTGTGTTGAGAAGAAGAGATCGGTTGTGTTGCAAAGACTGCAAATTAATCACAGGAGAGAGCCTGACCACCCAACATCGCTTGTTAGTCATGGATGTACAAATAAAAGGGTTAGTAAAGAAAAGGAGGGTTTCCAAAACCACTAAAACTAGATGATGGAATCTTCAATTGAAGCAATCAAGCTTCAGGGAGAAGGTTTTAAAAGACTTATCTTGGGATTGTAACGGAAGTGCTAATGAGATGTGGGAGGCAGTAGCATCTTGTATACGGAGGGTAGCCAAAAAGAAGCTAGATGAGTCAAAAGGAGGAGCTCCAGGCCAAAAGGAGGCTTAGTGATGGAGTGGAGGGGTGTAAGAGAAGCTCAAAATTAAAAGAGCTTGCTTTAAAGCTATGTCTAAGGATAGAACAGATGAAACTGTCTCAAACTACAAAATAGCTAAGAAGGAAGCAAAGAAGGCGGTAAGAGAAGCTAAGTCAAAAGCTTATGATATTTGTATAAAAATCTCGATTCTAAGGAGGGTCAAAAGGAACTATTCAGGCGGGCTAAAGCAAGAGAAAGAAAGACCAAAGATCTTTCTCAAGTGAGATGCATTAAGGATGAGGAATGTCACGTGCTTGTTACTCAGAAGGATATAGAGACTAGATGGAAGCAATACTTCCATAAGCTTTTCATTGGAGAAGGAAATAGACAGATCACTTTGGGAAATCTAGCTAGTAGTGAAAGTTACTCGAATCGTGCAAGCTACAGACGAATACAAAGGAAGTAGAGGAGGCTTTGAAGGTTATGAGACATGGGAAAGGTGTAGGACCTGATGAAATAACTGTAGAAGTTTGGAGAGTTTTAGGTGAGCGTAGTTTAACTTGGCTTATAAATTTATTGAATGTTATTCGACGAAACAAGAAAATACCTGAAGAATGGAGGAGAAGCATCGTGGTGCCTCTTTATAAGAACAAAGAAAACATTCAAAATTATTCAAATTACAGAGGTATCGAGCTGATGAGTCATACTATGAAAATTTGGGAACATGTTATTGAAAGAAGGTTGAGGCAAGTTTCCAAAGTAAAAGAAAACCAATCTGGATTCATGTCAGGTCGCTCAACTATTGAAGCCATCCACTTGCTGAGGAGAACAATGGAGATTTACAGAGCTAAAAGGAAGAACCTCCATATGACTTTTATTGATTTAGAGAAGGCTTGTGATTCTGTCCCATGGGAGATATTGTGGAGAATTTTGGAGAAGAGACAAGTACCAATCCTATATATTAACCTCATAAAAGATATGTATGATAGGGCTTCATCTTGTGGAAGGATACATTATGGGAAGACTGACTATTTTGACATCAACACTGGTCTGCATCAAGGTTCAACTTTGAGTCCGTTCCTTTTTACTTTAATTATGGACAAGTTGACAAGTCACATTTAGGATGAGATACTATGGTGTATGTTACTCGTTGATGATATTGTGTTGATTGATGATACTAGAGATGGAGTAAATGAGAAGCTTGAAGTCTGGAGACATGCTTTGGAGACTAAAGGATTTCGTATAAGTATGGCTAAGGCAGATTATATGGAGTGTACTTTTGATGGAAGAAATGGTGAAGGAATCGGCGTTATAATTGGCGATGATAACATTCAGAAGAGAGATTCTTTTAGATACTTGGGATCTATTTTGCAACATGATGGAGAAATAGATGGAGATGTTACAAATAGAATAAATGCAGGTTGGCTAAAGTGGATAGGAGCCTCTACTATTCTCTGTGATAAGAAAAATCCTTTGAAAATTAAAGGAAAATTTTACAAAGCAGCTGTGAGACCTGTTATGCTCTATGGATCTGAATGTTGTCCTGTGAACCATAGACATGTGCAGAGAATGACAGTAGTAGAAATGAAAATGCTAAGGTGGATGTGTAGACACACACGTAAAGATCGGATTCAGAATGATGCCATCAGAATGAAAGTGGGTGTAGCTCTGATCGAAGATAAGATGCGAGAAAATCGCTTAAGGTGGTTTGGCCATTTGCAAAGGAGGTCAGCTGATGCACCGGTGAGGAGATGTGAGTTTTGGAATGTTGAGCCGGCTAAAAGAGGGCATGGAAGGCCCAAGAAATGTTGGAATGAGACTATACAAAGGGATCTTAATTTTTTGGATATAAGCCCGAAAATGACCCAAGATAAATCTGAATGGAAGCAAAAAATCCATGTAGCCGACCCTACTAAAAGTAGGAAAAGGCTTTGTTGTTGTTGTATATGTAACAAGGTCTATGGCTCCTCTCACCATATTTTATATAATTGCTTTAGAATACATTTAGTATATTTGTTTTATACTAATAGCCAACAGCCAGCGTAAAAAATAGTCAGATCTTTCAACATGAATTTGATCAAGAATCCATGTAGCATACCCTACTTAAAATGGGAGAAGTCTTCACCATTTTTTATATTTGTTTTATATGTGAAGTATCCTATACATGTATATTTAAGCTCATCTATAAAGTATTTCTACGGTTATCCATATCCGGTCCATATTCGTTTTACATTCACATCCGCCAATATTAGTGTATGCATTTATATTCATACATTAACATGGATAAAGATGTGATGACGCCTTATTCATATATTCATCCTTAGTTGTCACATTTTAGACCTGATGACCATTTTTATACTCATAATTCATGAATATATGGATAAAAAGCCGGCAATTTAGTACATATGAATCCTTAACAAAACTGTATGTATAGTATTTTCCCATCAAAACACACTGCTACAGCTACACCAATTCCAGAAATCTTTTGAAATAAGAAAAGACTTCTACAAATAATAATTATATTTTGATTTGTCTACTACAGAAAGTATACATGAGGAGTCACGAATGCAGGCTATTCCTGATGGTCCATTGGTGACATGGAGAAGAATATGACTTCTACAGTTCTACTACATCCACCATTCATGCCACTGGGTTTGGAGAATAGAGACCTCTCCTACAACGTGCCTTCCATAGACATGAACCTTGTTAAATCCAGGTCTCCAGTGTGATATCATTTTTTTTTTGACACTCCAAAAAGGGGGAGACACCCGTAGGTGTTCGCCCCAGTTTATTAAGAAAGAAAAAAGAAAATACTTACAGAGGGAGCAGAAAGGGAGAAATAGGGGAAAATGATATCAATAATGATACCCATCGCCCCCTTAAAAAAAAGCGCTACACAGATGACCAGTCCAAACAAAAGCGGTTCGCATCAATACAGATATTTTCTATATAGAATCTCTGCCCCACAAAGAGAGATTTGTTTCTTCCCAGCCAGATACTCCAAATGTGCGCGATGGGAATCAGTCTCTCCGACCTCGGACGATTTGCAGCGATTGCAATGCTCTCCCAAAAAGACTCCATCGACGAATGATTCACCCAGGCAACGTCATCCCATATGGGCTGCACGAGGTCGCAGTGAAGGAAGAGATGGTCGGCCGTCTCAACAGCCGAATCGCACAACCCGCATAAATTGGGAAAGTTTGGGAATAGTGATACAAGACGGTCGCGAGTAAGAAGTCGTCCACGCCTAAGAATCCACAGAAAGATACCAATCCTTTCCGGAAGCTTGAGACCCCATATGAGGTTGCAGTGACCAAGAAAAGACGCCTCCGGATGCACAGCGATGGGGAGAAGAGCAAAATATGCCTTCTTCGAAGAAAAGGACCCCTCATTCCAAGTGAAGTGATCACGGCCCCCCGATGGAGTAGGGGCGTCCACGAGTAAGGTCATCAGAGCGGAGAAGTCCATCAGCCGCTGAGCAGAGAGAGAATCCACCAAGATCGGGCACCAAGAGCCATTGGTCCAGCACGAATCCACGGATGCATATTTGTCCCTGGCCAGCGCAAAAAGTCTTGGAAAAAGGTTCATGAAGATGCCCTTACCAGACCAATCTGATATCATATATTTCTTGTGTTATCTCTATTCACCAGATCTTATCCGGTGTGATATCTGGATAACATTCATAATAGAGAATGAGAATATGTGAATATGTCCATTTCATACAATCTACCCACATTTGTTGTACCTTTTCATATTTTAAACTACAAAAACACCCTTGAAAGTTTTTTTATGAAAAAGGACTAGCACTGTATAGGTGTAGGCCAAAAAACTTCATCATTTATCATTAAAAATCATTACAAGCCTATTACAAGTAATACCACATCACTGCAACAAATTCCAACACTCGTTCAATGCATTAGAATGTACCACCACATTCTCAACGTAAAAACAGTCATGACGAACACCACCCCATTTCTGACCAATCAGATTGCCCATATCACAGCCACTCCTTGTTTTCTCTATCTCTGTGCCGCTTCAGTCTACATTACAGCCACTCCTTGTTTTCTCCATCTCTGTGTCGCTTCACTCTACCCCGATGGACCTCCAAAAACCCAGCACACCATCCGAGCTCACAGCTCCATTCCCAAACCGGGTCCAGATCTCCATCGAGCTTCCACAGTTGAAGAAGAGATGACCAGCGTTTTCTGGGCGCCCCAGGCACCTAGGGCACTCCTAGCCATTCCCCCAAATGAAATGTGCAAATCTGTCCTTTGTCAATAGCCTTCCTCTTCTAAAAATCCATACTATAATCATACCAAGGTTGCAAATACCGGTAGCCAGTCGGTCAAGTCACTGACTAAGGATTATTGACAATCGAGCGACTAAATGGATTTAGCCGGACTTTAGTCGGTTTTGTATTTTTAAATTATTTAAATATATAAATCATTTACATATAAATATATTCATATATATTTACATAAATTTGTACATTTTTTATACTATCATAATGAAATAAAAGAAACAAGAATTCCAATCAAACATTAAGCATCTTAGATTAAGTTTGTTCTATAAAATCAAAAAAAGAGTAAAAAAACAACTTTGATGAAAAAATAAATGAAGTGTCCTAATCTGTTGGGAGAAAATGAGCAACTGATTATTCAAGAGAACCCTGGCCTCTCTTATATAGGGAGAGACCTAATGGGTAAAGTACAGAGTAGTCCAGAGAACAATACGAAAATACTAAACAGTACATAACACAAATAATAATAATACTCTCTACACTCCCCCTCAAGGTGGAGCATAGATGTCGATCACGCTCAGCTTGGAAGAACATCTCTGGAAGGATCCTCTGAGCAACGGCTTGGTGAGTATATCAGCAGTCTGATCCCTGAGCTCACATGAGATATAGAAATCAAGCCTCTCTGGATCAAGTCTCTAGTGTAGTGGCAGTCAACTTCAATATGCTTTGTTCTCTCATGGAATGCTGGATTGTTGGCAATAAACAATGCTGAATGATTGTGACACAGAAGTTGCAAAGGTACAGGTACGGCTACATGTAGATCCTCTAGCACAGGTCGAACCCACATCATTTCCGTGCTTGCTTGCGCCATGGCCCTATATTCAGATTCTGCACTGGACCTTGCCACAACGATTTGCTTCTTGCTTTTCCAAGAGGCCAAAGAGCTCCCAACAAAAACGGCAAATCCTGAGGTTGACTTTCTATCCTTAGGGCAGCCTGCATAATCGGCATCTGAGCATGCTGAAATAGATAGATCTGTGCCCTTTCGAAATAGCAACCCTGAACCTGGAGAAGACTTTAGATACCTCAGTATCATGTATATGGCGTCCATATGAACTTGTCTTGGCTGCTCCATAAATTGTCTCACCCGGCTTACTGCAAAGGCAATATCAGGTCGAGTTATGGTAATATAAAGGAGCTTACCCACCATTTCTCTATATCTCCTCTTGTCTACTTCCGCAGTGTCATCATCATACAGCTTCATGCTTGGATCCATGGGAATACTTGATGGTCTGCATCCAGCCATGCATGTTTCGGTCAAGAAATCTGTAATGTACTTCCTTTCGGTCGTCACTAGACCCTGTGCAATCCTGGCAAATTCCAACCCCAAAAAGTATCTTAGGGTTCCAAGGTCCTTCGTGATGAACTGACGGCCTAGGAACGCTTTTGCCCTCTCTATTCCCTGAACATCATCTCCTGTAACTAGAATATCATCAACATAGACCATGATGACAACCGTACCTGTAGAGGACTTCTGAATAAACAGTGAGTGGTCTGCATTCGATCTCTTGAATCCCTGTCTTTCAATCAGATGAGAAAGTTTCTGGAACCACGCCCTTGGGCTCTGTTTAAGGCCATAAATTGCCTTGTGAAGTCTACACACCTTATGCTTCTCCCCCTCAGCAGTAAACCCTGGTGGCTGCTGCATGTAGACTTCCTCCTGCAGATCTCCATACAAGAATGCATTCTTGACATCAAGTTGAGATATAGTCCAGTCACGTACCACTGCAACTGATAGGAGTATGCGAAGGGTAGAATGACGAGCCACCGGAGAAAATGTATCCATATAGTCCACACCATAGGTCTGTGTGAAGCCTCGAGCGACCAACCGAGCCTTGTAGCGAACTAGACAGCCATCTGCATGGTATTTAACTGTGAATACCCATCTACAGCTAACAATGGATGCATCAGGAGGAGCAGTAACCAAGCTCCATGTGCCACGAGACTGTAAGGCCCGCATCTCGTCTTCCATAGCCAATCGCCAGACATCAATCTTCAAAGCTTCCTGATAGGTCCGTGGTATTTCCACGGATGACAAAGTTGCTGCAAATCTCTCGAAATCGCATGTGAAGCGATGAAAAGACACCTGAGAAGCAAAGGGATAAGAAGCACGGGTCCTCTTTTGCTTTTGAATAGCAATAGGAATATCTAGGTCATCGTCCACTGAACTGGATGGTGTAGTCTCCTCCTGTAGTAAAGAATCCTGCACATGTACCATATCTGTCCCGTCAGTAGTAATGTCATCAACACATACCTGAGGCGTGCTGGATGTCGGACGTTTAGCCTGAGCAGGACCTGAGTCCTGACTGACGCGTATAGAGTTTTGGTAAAGGTGGTATAGGAGGTTGTAGAGGTGGTGGTGGCGGAGGTGGTGGTGGTGAAGATGACGCAGTAACTGGTGCAGGAGTAGACTCAGGTGGTGACGTAGGAGGTGGAGGAACATAGACATCATCATTGGTAGTGGATGGTACCAACCTGTCACCTGCAGGAGAGAAATGCATAACAGACTCAAAGAACGTGACATCAGCACTGACAAAGTATTTCTTGTTTATGGGGTCATAACAGCGATAGCCCTTCTGAGTCCGAGAGTAACCAACAAAGACACACTTGACAGCTCTAGGAGAGAGTTTGTCAAGTCCTGGAGTGAGAAGATGAACAAAGGCAACAGTATCGAAGACACGATGAGTAAGTGAGAATAATTCCTTATCAGGAAAAAGGATAGACATAGATATTTTCTCACCTAGGACAGAAGACGGCATACGATTGACTAGGTAACAAGCTGTCAGAACAGCATCCCCCCAGAAAGATATAGGAGCACAACTCTGAATAAGAAGAGTCCGAGTAATGTCAAGAAGGTGACGGTTCTTTCTTTCTACCACGCCATTCCGCTGAGATGTGTAAGGACAAGTAGTTTGATGAATAATGCCCTTTGAGGAGAGAAACTGAGAGAGAGACCGTGTGCAGAATTCCAGATCATTATCTGTACGGACATATTTGACAGTAGAGGAAAAAACATTCTGCACTTCATTAATCAAATTTTTAATCACATCTCCTGCTTCAGATTTATTCTTTAAAAGAAAGACCCAAGATACACGAGAGAAATCATCCACTACAACTAGATAGAACATGTGTCCCTGATGATCGGGAACACGACTCGGACCCCAAATATCAATATGCAACAACTCGAACGGGGAGCTACTGCTCCGACTCTTACGACTAGGAAAGCTGGACCTATGATGCTTTCCCAACTGACACGCGTCACAGCGAAAGGAAGAACTGGGAGAGATCTGAGGCAGAAGGTGTCGCATTTTCTGGAGCGGGAGATGACCAAAGCGAAGATGCCAGATGTACGAAGATACTGGTCCGGCAGAATAAGAAGAGACACCAGCATAAGAATTCCGGACCAAGCGATACAGACCATTCTGCTCAAAGCCACAGCCAATCACCCTGCCCGTTAGTATGTCCTGAAAAATAAGAGAAGAGGGGTCAAATATAGCACGACAGTGCAAATCCTTCGTAATCTGACTAATAGACAACAGGTTCATGGAGAACTCGGGAGCATGCGTCACATTCCGTAGATGCATGGAAGAAGATAGAACTACCTCCCCCTGTCCAATAAGGGAAGAATGGGTACCATCTGCGATCTGTACAGAACGGCCATGTGGAATGTCCCTGTAGGACTCAAGTCTCTCTCAATCTCGGCAGATGTGATGTGTAGCACCAGAATCTATAATCCAATCAGATATATCATGACAAGTGGTAAATGCAGTAGCACTACCTGAGGTACTAGCGACAGCCGAAGAACTGACAGAGGCAGAGGCAGCAACATCAGAAGGTCCAACAGAAGAATCAGCAGTAGATTGTGGCATAATATCACGCAGACGTGTCACGAGCTCCTCAAAACGATTGTCTGCATTGGATGATGGCTGGGGCAGAACATGCTCAGCTACCCGCGCCGATGCTGGGAACCCATGCTTAGAGTAGCATGTATCCTCCAAGTGGCATGTGCGGTGACAGTACGAACAGGGGTGACGAAAGCGACCACCCCTACCACCTCCACGACCACGTCCACGACCAGAAGATTGACCACCTCTCCCACGCGAAACTGCCATCGCCGATGGGGGTGGAGTAGATGAGCTGGAAGGCACTGATATGCGACTGAGCCTCCGGTAAACATCCTCCATTGGAGGAATAACTGCATCTGCCAAAATCTGAGAGCGGACAGCCTCGTACTCAGAATCTAGGGCTGCAAGTAGAACGCCCACCATGTTGGCATTCCGAAACGTCTCCTGCTGCTCAGGGGTTGCTGTGAGTGGAATGGTACTGTATAGCTTCTCAAACATCCCTCTCAGGGACGTGTACAAGGAGTGAAGTGGTATGCCGTTCTGCTTCATCGTGAATATATCATGCTGAAGCTGTAACATCTTGGTTTCATTCCGCACTTGTGAGTATGTTGCAGCCAGAATATCCCACATTGTCTTGGCAGTGGGCTGATGAAGAACATCATTGGCAATCTCCATCGACGGTGTGCCTGACAGCCAAACCTTGGCATACGAATCATCAGCCTCCCACGAGGCATAAATCCATGTCTTCTCTGCTGGCTCATCCTCGGTAAGAATGTGCTTCTTACCGTTTGACTTCATGAGACTCATGAACTGCATCGCCCAGAGCTCGTAGTTTGAACCATCCATCTTCACTATTGGCACGGGACCTTTGAACGCGCCTATGGAGGGCATAACCACCTTGGATTCTGACATATCGTCGCTGGAGAAGAACTAGGGATTGTTGACAGAGTGACAAATGTCTACAGAGACTGCATAGGATTTGAGTGCGTATGTAGACGTTACATACCCAAATCCATAGATCCAGAGGACGAGCGGGCTGCGATCAAGACGACGAGAGGCACAGCAGTAACCGCCTAGGGCACGGCTAGGGCACGGCGTGGTTGGACTGGCG
Organism: Ottelia alismoides; assembly: GCA_037367405.1. Classification (NCBI taxonomy): domain Eukaryota; kingdom Viridiplantae; phylum Streptophyta; class Magnoliopsida; order Alismatales; family Hydrocharitaceae; genus Ottelia; species Ottelia alismoides. The sequence continues at coordinate 170,893 of JAZKJV010000851.1, read as the reverse complement.
ACGGCAGCTGGGCTGGCGGCGGCGGCTGGACTGGCGGCGGCTAGGGCACGGCGTGGTGGACGGGTTAGGGTACGGTGTGGGTGCCGCCTAGAGGCGGAACCGACGAGAGGGGTCGGCGAGAGGAGAAGAGTCGGCGATAGGCGAGGGGGCCGGCAAGAGGACCGGCGAAAGGAGATGGGGAGAGGAGAGGGGCCGGCGAGAGGAGGGAGCCGGCGAGAGGAGGGGCGGCGGCGGGTGGGGGGGCGGCAGGTGGTGGGATGAGCCCTAGGGTTTAGGCTCTGATACCATGTTGGGAGAAAATGAGCAACTGATTATTCAAGAGAACCCTGGCCTCTCTTATATAGGGAGAGACCTAATAGGTAAAGTACAGAGTAGTCCAAAGAACAATACGAAAATACTAAACAGTACATAACACAAATAATAATAATACTCTCTACATAATCAATCGACTAATCAGTCCGCTTAGTCGGTTGGCCAACTAGGGGAAGATTAGTCCTAGTCGTGTCAGCCACACCCCCCCAACGGACTGACAAACAGCTTAGTTTGTTGTATTTGGCAAGCTTGAATCGTACTTTATTAAAAATCGTACCATACATGAGAAAATACTCAAGAAAAAGGATTTGGCAAAACATTGAAAAGTTTTTTTTGAAGGCCAAACATTGAAAAGTTGGCATGTAACCTAGAGTTTATGGGTCATATGGTCCTTCATATCAATGGATCAAGAGGAAAGAGAGAAGAGAGCATAAAAGAACCATACTGCACAAGAAAGTCTTCTGTTTTAGACCAACTTCAGTGCATAGTATATTAAAGCAAAATGATACTGCAGTTAATATGATCCGCATGATTAGAAATATGAGCATCCGATGTACCAGTTGAGGGAGATGGTCATTTCTCTCTCTCTCTCCTACTTTTGCACCATCTGATTTTGCCATTGTTGCCGGTCCATTAGGTATAAATTTTTCTCTTACTACTTGTCATTCTAAAGATGATACAAAATGGCCAGAGTAATCAGGAGCTCCCTTCCAACTCTAGGAGCCAAAAACAAGTCACTACTTACAGTTTCTCCTCTATGGGATAGCCGTCTATGGGATGGCCAACAGGCATCATTCACTTGTTATAGGACAGGAGGAGATTCAGATGGCCCCCAATATGCATCTGTTTCATGCTATTCATGCGCCCGGTTTTCCTTCGAACATGTTTTCTATCAATCAGCTTACTAGGGAACTTAATTGTCTTGTCATTTTTTACGTAGTTTCTCTTGTTCCTGCTTACTGCCAAGGTGATTTAGATAGGGTTGTGAGTAAAATAATCTCTGTAGGCTGGAACAGTCCCCATCCGCATACACTAATGGATCTTGCTTCTGCATATCTATCCTATTTACATTTTGATCATCCCCTTGTTGAGAAGATGTGTTCTGTTCTTCCACGAATATCACTCTGGTTGATTCTTATGATGTACGAGTCCTAATTGTGTCATTGACCTTTAAGGTCGCAGATTTTATCATGTTAATGTGGATGACTTTTCTCGTATTTTATGGGTTTCCTATTGAAGAATAAATCTGAAATTAGAGATATAAAAAAGCATTTTAGATTGGAAATAGGTAATTTATTTTATGCCTGTGCAAAATAGAATGAATCATTATGTTTATTCCATGAGTCTAGGGTCCTTTTTTTATTGAGAGTCTAGGGTCCTTTATACAGAGAAACCCTAGAGAGCAAAAAAGAGAGAAATACATATATGACCCAGAGTTACAAGACTCAAATAAAATAGAAAATACAATAACTCTACACTCCCCATCAAGTTGGAGCATATCTGTTAATCATGCCCAACTTGAAAATCAAATACAAGAGGCGCTTCTTCGGTAGTGCCTTCGCGAAGATGTCTGCAAGCTGAAGTTCAATGGAGATGTGTGGAGTGGTGATCTTTCCTCCTATCACATCATAAATGAAGTGACAATCAACCTCAACGTTTTTGGTCCGCTTGTGGAAAACAGGATTGGTGGCGATGTACGTAGCAAACTTGTTGTCACAGTATAAAGGTATGGGACTAGCAACTAAAAATCCAAGTTCTTGTAGAAAGGAGACAAGCCATGTGATCTCACAGGCGGCTTATGGCATTGTCATGTATTCTATCCTTGCACTCGATCTGGAGAGCATTGTCTGCTTCTTTCTTCATCAAGTAACCAGGTTGCCCCAACGAGCATGGCATAGCTTGTAGTCGATCGAGGGTCCTCAGGCGAACTGGCATAGTCAGCATCTGTATAGGCAAAGACATCAATGTGACCATTGACCCCATAGAAGAGTCCACGTCCAAGAGATTCCTTCAGGTATCGAAGGATCAGACCAACATTTTACCAATGATTGTAGAGAGGTCTTTCCATATGTTGGTTGGCTCTGCTCACATATGATATATCTGGCCTAGTAATAGTGAGATAGAGAAGTTATCCACTAGGATTCTATGTAGTATCCTCAAATGTAGGATCAGTAGATATTGTAATGTTTCCTCACTTCTGCATGGATGTTTGATAGCTTGCACCAAGTAGTCCAGTCTCAGTTAGAATGTCAAGGTAATACTTCCTCTGTGAGAGATGGAGCCCTCTAGAGTGTGTATCACCTCAATGCCAAGAAAGTAACATAGTTGGCCAAGATCCTTTACGACAAAGGCCTTCTGGAGGAAGGCCTTGGTCTCTGAAATGCCTGCTTTGTCATCTCCAATGACGACCATATCATCAACATAGACAACAAGAATGACAATGTCAGTAGACTGTCGTCTGACGAAGACAGGGTAGTCAGATGGCATCCTCTGAAGCCCGAGAATGTTGATCTCAGTAGTAAGTCTATCAAACCATGCTATAGGGCTCTACTCAAGGCCTTAAATGTCGGTTTCGGTTACCATTTCGGTATTGACCAAAACAGAATTTCGATGGAATTTCGGTGGAATTTCGACCGAAATTTCGGTCATTTCGGTCATTTTTTGTACTAGGACCCCCATATTTCGGTCATTTCGGTCATTTCGGTCGAATTTCGATTTCGACTGGATATCGATATTCGACAGAAATTCGACCGAATTTTGCTGAAATTTGAGGCCATGGCTCTACTTCATGCTATAGATTGTCTTACATAGTCGGCATACATATGCCCCTCGACGGTGTAATTAGGCGGTTGGATCATATAAACCTCCTCGTCGAGGTCATCATAGGAAAGGTGTTCTTCAAATCAAGTTGAAAAATGGGCAAGGCCTTATTAGCAGCAACAGAAAGAATGGTGTGTATGGACCCCATTCTGGCAACTAGAGAAGGTCTCAAAGTAATCAACCTCATAGGTTTAGGTGAAGCCTTTGTCAACTAACATGGATTTCAATCTGTCAATGGATTCGTCATGCGATTGTTTGGTCGTGAAGACACGTCTGCAAGCTACAGGTCAAACTCCCGGGGCACAGCACAAGATCCCGCGTGCCCCTGGAGGTAAGAGCAGACATCTCCTCATCCATAGCATGTCGTCAGCCCTGGTCCTGCATTGCATTATGATGATCTCTTAGGACAGAAATGGCATTTAAGGCATATGCAAGCCTCTTGTCACAGCTACATAAACCATCAGTAGAAGTAAAATGGGATATAGGGTTAAAGTACATTACCTCTTTTGTTTGTGGAGCGCTATCGGAAGCTCCTCAGGTACATCCGGGGCAGCACTAGTGGGACCACATGAAGAGGGCATATCATCCTGCAAAAAAAGAACAGGCAAAGGAACATAAGCAGGTGTAATGGTGTGCGTGCATGTATAGACGATTGATGGAGGTGGAAAATCCAAATAAATATCACCCACATTCTGTGTAAAGAAGTTATTCTGCTCAAAGAAAGTGACACTCGTATAAATATAGTAATGACGCCTAACGGGATTGTAGCAACGATAGCCTATTTAAGTACAAGAGTACCCAAGAACGCACTTGATGGCCCTAGGTTACAATTTGTCAGTTGCATAGAAAGATGTAAACAAATGCAATGCACCCAAAAAATCTCAAGGGTAAATGAAAGGGAGACTCAGTGGGGAATAGCAAAGAGAAAGGAACCATGTTGATGAGATGAACAGTGGTAAGGATGGCATCTCTCAATAGTACTTCGGAACATTCATCTGAGTGAGGAGAGACCAAGCAATATCAAGCAAATGTCGGAGTTTCCTTTCCGCTACCCTATTCTGTTAGAGGTATACGGACAAGATGTTTGATGAACAGTTTCCTGAGAGGTAAAGAAAGATGTCAAGTTCTGTTGGGTGAACTCAAGCGCATTGTCAGTTCGAATAATTTGAACACATGTAGAGAAAGAGGTTTTAACATATTGAAAGAAATTTATGACAGTTTATTAATCTCCGAATAATTTTTATTAGGTTCTGAAACGCAGCCCATGCGGCCGCATATGTAGCCGTATATGCGCATGCGAATAGACAACCGAATCGTAAGTGCTATATACAGCCATATGTGGCCAGGCGTACATGTGGGCGACATAAACTGCACATGTGACTACATAGTTGGTCCATTAGGCAGTTGATCCAATTAATGGATCTGATTAGGGGCAAATCTGAAGACAAGCACCAGAACCCTTCCTCACTCGACTTCCACTCGATAGAATCCCTTCCCCACTCAACCCCACTCGACAGGAACCCTAATCAACCGCTTCTCCTCCACCGCACAGCCCAACAGCATCTTCTTTATGAGCTGAAGCATCTCCGCACTCCTCCGTCGAAGCTCCTCCAGCACCTTCGCCTTCCGCCTCTGTCGCACAGTAACACCAACTCCTACGCCTTCCGCCTCCAGCACCTCCTGCACCTTTGCCTTCCGCCTCCAGCACCTCTTGCACCTTCGCCTTCCGCCTCCAGCACCTCACGCACCTCTGCACAGTCCCGCCTTGGCTTCCTCGCTAGCTGAAGCACCTCAACAACCTCTAAACTCCTCCATTAAAGAACCTCTAGCACCTCTATCTTCACCTCTGCAACTTCAATCATTGTGAGTAGGAAGGCTTGTTCATAAGATAAGAGTTATTATTTTCATAATACAACCTTCATCATTTATTTTTTGAAAGAAAAAAGGGCCTCCATCGTATAAGTGGGTGCCCATAAACTTCAACATATCACCAAAGATATTACAAGCATGTAAAGTAAACAAGTAAAGGATGTTTGCATTGTTATATGTTCCAACTCATAGCTAAAGATCTAGCGTGTGCTACCATGTTTTTAGCATAGAATCTCTCGCGTCGGAAAATCACACCATTTCTGGCTAACCAAATTGCCCAAATTAAAGCCGTACATTCTGCCCTCCGTCTCTCCGTACCGATCCAGTCATGCCCGATAGAATCCCAAAAACCAAAGACGTCGTTCGCGCACACTGCCCGGATATCAAGCATTTACCACGCCAACATAGAGCTCCCGCATCTGAAGAATAGATGGCCTGCATCCTCAACCATTGTCTGACACCTAGAGCAGTTGGGTTCAGTCTCGTGTCCAAAACGTGCAAGACTGTCCCCAGTGAGCAGCCTCCCTCTTCTAAATATCCACATGAAAATCGGTATTCGTGCTGGAATTTTCCAGCCCCAAATCATCTTGTAATCTGCAATTCACCCCCCGAGGTCAAACATCGGTCGGCCCTTCAGGGCCTTGAAGGCTTTGCGAACAGAAAAGCCTCCATCACACCAATACCATATGTCTCAGTAGGCCCTTCCGCATTGTTCAACACCGCTATCAGCTCCAAAAAATCCCCCAGGCGTTGGTCGGAAAGATCCGATCTAAAGTTTGGGAAGAAGGAATGCTCATCCCACACATCTGCCCCATAATAGTTGGGGTCGAAAGCCAAAGCCAAAGCCAAAGACAAGAGATGCAGTAATCTGCATCCCAACACCCCGTTCTCGCTCCAATCGTCAGTCCAGAATCTAAACTTGGTGCCATCACCCATAGTTGGTCTTAAAAAGAACTGAACCTCTTGCAACACACTGCAAATACCACGCCAAAAATAAGAAGGGGCATATCCTAATTCCCCCGGATTGGGAAGCGAGGGGGCAGAGACATAGATCTTCTTGAGCAGTGAACACACCAGATTATCGCATTCCCCCAGATGTGGACTATCCACTAGTTGAGCAAAGCCTTGTTCATCTCCTTAAAACTAATGACTCGAAGTACACCATCCTCCTTCGAGCACGACATCGTCTCCCAATCCACCGAAGGTATACAATTAGTCTGCCCAAATGGAGACCAAAAAAGTGTCTCATGATGCCCTCTAATCGTTTCCGCACCCTACCCGAAAGGATGGAAGAAGAGAGGAAGAAGATTAGTATCGAAGAAAGAACTGATCTCAATAGCACCAGCCAGCCACCTCTAAATAGACACCTTGATTTCCACCCCGTAAGTTTCCTTTCCATTTTCTCGATCACTGGTAGACAACCTTCATCGTTTATTACTATATTTTTTACAAGTTATGTTGATAATGCAATCTTATGTTGATGAAACAAGTTATATAAATAGTAGAAATTATGCAATTTGATTGCTTTTCTATTATATAAGAGTGGTGGCTCACATTGTAGGAAATTTCATCAATTATTTGATCTTATTTATTCTGAACTTTGTTTCTTAGGTATTCTTCGTTAGAAAGATAAGTATTTAGAGAAGATTAGGTTATATTTTGATTGTGGCCAACAATTATTCATTTAACCATTTAAACTCAATTAAGATAATGTTTAGGAAAATTTGGTAGATGGACCTATGATTTTATTACTTTCGTAATCAAATTTCCCCTTTGGATAATTGGATAACATTTTGTACTTTTATTTTTAATGACACATAATTTTTGTGTCATATTTAGGTTGGTTGTTATGGCTACCCCTTCCATGCCTACTACGACGGAATCGACATTCTATGTTCCACCCGGCTCTACCAATCCGAGGTGGAAATACGCATGCCTCGTTGAGAGGGCAGATTCAAACACGGTTGCGTGTCGCTAATGCGGCAAGGTCATAGAAGGAGGAATCAATAGAATGAAGCAGCATCTCGCACATATCAAAAGAAACGCAAATGCATATCCAAAGGTTAATGGAGATGTGTAAAAGGAAATCAGAGATTATGTCGAAGACATTATAAAGAAGAAGAATGACAAAGTTTTTGAGGCTAAGAATGACAAAGTTGTTAGTATGAGAGAACTGCAGAAGGAAGTGACAATCAAAGCATCTGATGGATCTTCTAACCATCCATATGAATGAAGAGGCTTAGGAAATGGTGCAAAAAGACCATGTGTTCCTTAAGATGATGTATCTTTGGGCACAACAATTAGGCGGGCAGTGATTAAAGATGCTTTAACCAAAGAGGAGCGTGCACGCGTCAACAAGTTCGTGGCTAAATTCTTTTATGATGCTGACATTCCCTTCAATGTGGTGACCAAGAATTCCTCTATCCGAATGTGTGAGGCAATTGGACAATATGGAAGTGAATACAAGCCGCCTTCATACTATGAAATTGCATAAACTTTGTTGAAGGAGAAACTGGATGAAACAAAGAAATATTTAAAGAGTCGCAATGAATCATGGAAAAACAACAGTTGTTCAATAATGACCGATGCGTGGACTAAAATTTGGGAAGGAGAATTATGAACTTGTGTGAGAACTGTGACTTGGGCACAACTTTCTTGAAGTCTGTCAACGCATCTGTTGATTCTCACACGAATGAATACATCTCTTCTCTCGTAGATGAGTGTATCAAGGATGTTGGAGAAGATAATATTGTACAAGTTGTTACCGACAATGCTTCTATAAATATGGCAGCTGGGAGGCTCCTTAAGAGCAAATATCCAAGAATATTTTGGTCCCCATGTGCAGTCCATTGCGTTGATCTTGTTCTTGATGAGATTGTCAAGGAATCAAAGATAAAAAATTGCATTACTAAGGCTGGAACTCTCACTCTCTTTCTCTACAGTCATGGAAAGACTTTGAGCTTGATGAGACAGTTCGCATAAAAGGGTGAAATTGTTGGTCAAGGCAAACAAGATTTGCTGCCACTTTTTGTACATGATAAAGTGTGATGGATAAGAAAGAGAAAATGCGGTTGATGCTCTCTTCTGATGAGTGGAGGGAGTGCAAGTGGTCAAAACCAGAAAAGGTGAGAGTGGTTGCATCTGTTATCTTCAGTTCATCATTTTGGAGCCAAGTGTCCTTAACATTAACTATCTTCTCTCCACTAGACTACCTATTGTGTGCGTTTGATGAAGAAAGAAAGTCGTCAATGGGCTTTGTATATGGAGGATTGGAGAATGCAAAAAGGAAATAAAAGTTATTTTTAAAGATGTTGAACATTCCTACAAGCCCTATATAGATGTCATTACATTGACGACGAAAAGAAGATTGGATAACCCCCTCCATCTAGCAGCTTTCTATCTCAATCCCTATTATTTTTACAGGGATAGAGATGCAATTTCTAAAGACAGCTTTGTCGATGATGGTTTAATGGAATGCATGGAGATTTTTTATCCTGAATTGGAGATTCAGGATGCCATCACGAAGAAAGAGATTCATATTTACCAAAAAGGAGAAGGAGCGTTTGGAAAGCCAATAGTTGCCAACAACGATCCACCAATGATGATGATTTCAATCATGTTAACATATCTCAAGCTTATTGGTCAAGCGTTGAAGGGAAGTTTCCGCGGTCGTTGCTTATGGTGCGGCGGATGGGGGCATCTTTCTGCGGTGTGTAGGGACCCTGTTAGGTGCTTTGTGTGTGGCGGGAGCGGTCATCGCAGTTTCAGGTGCAGACGAAGGCGGCCGGAGATGTCGGTTGTGGGCATTGCGGAACTTCCCCACATCGGCGTGGGTGGTTGTGCAGAAGTTGCGGGTTGCTTGCTGCTGGTGGGGGTGTGTCGTCGGGGAACTTAGGTGCTGGCGGAGGCGATGGCGGACGTTGGAGAGGCGCTTGATGTGGGATTCACATGGGATATTGTGTTGCTCGAGGGGTCAAAGATGTGTGCGCGTGGGCTGACGACAAAGGAGAGCCGGAGGCTGGTTGAGTTTTCTCAGACGCCATTAGGTTGGATGTACTGGAGGTCTCCGCTGCAACGTGATGGGTGGTGCGGTTTCGGTGGTTGAAGAGGGAGTCTTTGCCGCTCATGGAGTGTCGCTGGTGGCTCGTGAGTTGGAGGTGGTGCGGAAGGCGTTGGCATCAGTTCTGCAAGTGGCAGAGGTTATCTCCTTCGGTCTCCTGCGAGGGCAACCCATGTGGCTGGTGGTGCAGGGTGTTGGGTTGGTAGTGGATTTCCCCTGCAAGCTGGTGGTTAAGATCGGTGGCGTGCCTTTTCATGTGGAGGTTGACGTTGTGGGGCGGTCGACGGTAGAAGGCAGCGAGGGTGAACAACCGAGGCCCTTCCAATCGGGGGAAGTTTGCATGGAAGGGGAAAGGGGGTCTTTTGGTGGGATTCAAAATCTGTTTCCATTTTCAGTTGTGGGGAAGTCGTGAAAAGCAGGTCAACCGAGGTCCTCAGGTGTTGCAAACTCGGGACGCGTGAAGGGCGGAGTCGGTTGCCTCAGGGAGTCCCCGCTTTTCTCAGATGTGGTTCGAGGCGGTGCGGGCTCGGGCTCTGGATCTGAATGCGGGTGGAGGGCAGGATCCGATTTTGTTTGGAGGGCGGGATCCGCATCCGGTTAGCGATCTCGCAAACTGGGTCGGGTGGACTCGGAACAGGGGTTCTCGGGTGCACAGACGCGGGCGGAACAGAAGAAGGTTCTCGGTCTTTCAGTGGCGGATCCGATGGGGGGCCTGTGTCGGGTGTTGCGGACTCGATGGCATCTACGACAGAGCTTGCCGCCTCCTGTGGGGAGGGGTCGCAGGCGAAGGGAGGGCGGTCTGGGCCAATTGAGGGTGTTGCTTCGTGCCGTATGGAGGGTGACGACTCTCCAGCAACCAGGGGTGTTCTAGGGCTGTTCGACCCGGGCCGCTTTGGATCAGGAGGCTCGGTTGGCATGGATTCTGCTCTTGATCGGTTGTTCGGTGTTGCACGTATGGTCGATGTGGATGGTGGGTCCGCCTCTGGGGGGCTCCTGGGTGGGGCGTGGACTCCCAGGACATGCGAGTGAAGGGTTGCTTCGGTCTCAAGTATTCAAGGTCGGTGGTTGTTGACAGGAGGCGGCGGAGACGGGCGGAGGCGTATAGGCGGGAGGAGGGGTTTTCGACGGGGGTGGAGTGAAAGGGGCTCTCTGCGGGAGGGGTATCTGGAGCAGGGGTTGCACCTGGAGGTGTGGAAGCGGAGGAGGTACAGCGACAGGAGGAGGCTCGGGTGGTGGCAGAGAAGGAAGCTCCAGGTGGTGCTGGTGGGGAAGGGTGCGGGCCGTTGGAGGCGTGCAAGACCAGGGCTGAGAAGGAGATTGTTCTTTATGGAAGGGGGAGTTGTTGAGAGGAATGGAGCAGGAGTTACTCAATTGCATTAGGGTGGTACCACCAAAGGGTTGTTTGTTGGTTCCCAAATGAAGATTTTGTCGTGGAATATTAGGGACTAGGGTCAGGCGGAAAAGAGGTGTGCGATGGGAAGATTGATAAGGGAGAATGGGGTGGATGTGGCTTTGATACAGGAATCTAAGGTAGCGAGTGAGTTGGAGGAGGTTTGGAAGGCAGTCGGGGGTGGAGAACTTGAAGAGTTCAGGGCAATCAAGGCAGTGGGAGCGGCGGGGGGCTTAATAATGGGGTGGAACCGTGATGTGTTCAGGCTAGAGGGGGGGAGATTTGTGGGAGGCACTCGCTTTCGATCGTTTTGTTGCGGTCGGCGGACGAGGCACATGTGCTGATATCCAATGTCTATGACCCATGCGGTGGGGTTGGTTTTGAGGTGTTGATGGAGGACCTTTGTGCAGCGAGGGCTGGGTGCCCGGTGATTCCATGGATCATTGACGGCGACTTCAACGTGGACTTGTTTCCGGAGGACCGTCCTGGGAGGAGGGGTGGCAGAGATGCTGGCTCTGGACCGATGCAGGACGCACTGAACCCGTGGGGGATGGTGGTGTTGAATGCGTCGGGATGTCGATACACTTGGCGCAATTCGAGATCGAGATCGCGCATAGACCGATTTTTGTTGCCGACTGAGGGTGTAGCTCTTTTTCCGTTGGCAGAGGCATGGGCGCTACCTCGAACTCACTCGGATCATACGCCTCTGCTTTGCTCCTCTGGGAGGAGAGTCGGCACAGGTTCTACTTTCAATTGGAGGAGGCGTGGCTTCTGGAAGAGGGGTTCCGCGAGGTGGTGTCGGAGTTCTGGGCGAACTATTCTATGCAAGAGGCGACGGTGGCAAGGTTTGCTAGTAAGTTTTTTTTGTAAGCAAAAGAGGGTGAGCTCCCGAGTCAGGAGTCACCACAGATTGTATAAATACCTAGAAATAATGGTTACATTACAGAGATGTCCAAAAATTATATAAGACCATGTAGTGGGAGACAATATTCTCCCAGTAAAATCTCTGATTTTTTAATATCACATCATTCCGTCCCAACCAAATGGCCCACAACACTGCGAACGGTTTAGAACAATCATCCGACGAGCCCTTGCCTATAGAGCGGATCGATCTCCAGAAATCATCAGCAGCAGTGGTCTCAACCCAAGTGAGCTTCATGCCCCTCCAAACTTGCATCGATGTAGCGCACCCAAAGAAGAGGTGATTTGCATCTTCCGTAGAATCCTCACATCTGTCGCGCCTCGCGTCCTCGATGCCAAATATTCTTCCCCACCTAGCTTTATCACATATTATGTTTCTTCTGAGGCACCATAGAAAATCTTCACCCTTAAAGGAATGTGTGCTGCCCAGATGATCTTCAAATCCAGACACAGCTCCTCGTCTCGCCCCCCATTCGCCGCCAATCCTCTCAGAGACACGTAAACCTCCTTGGCCGAGAAAGTCCCCCCACCCCACTCAAAATGGTCCTCTGCCTGTGACAGCTCTCCCGGTGGGGGGACCTCTGTCAGCATCCTCGTGAAGTCCTTAAAACGCTGGTCCGAGAGGCCGGCGACCAAACGCGGCCCCCCACCCCCCATTTTCCGCCACATGTGCAAGAGTTGTATCTTTCTCTGCCGTCAAAGCCTCTAGCCTAGGAAATCTTCCTCCGAGAGTACCTTCTCCTGTCCAGTCATCTCTCCAAAATCTGAATGTCCGGTCGTTGCCCACGCGTGGTCTCAACATGTGCGCAATGGTCTCAGCATTCACGAGGTTTGCTAGTAAGTTAAAGGCTCTACGGGAATTTTTGACGGTGCGGGGTAGGGGGATTCGTGAGCAGCATCGAGAGAAGAGGAGAAGGGCGCAAAACGTGGCGTGTCGTTTGGACAGGTTGGAGGACGAGCGGGCATTGTTGGAGGAGGAGCGGGCAGAGAGGGAGGGTTGTCTGGTGGAGATTTTGAGAGAGGACAAGAAGGAGGAGATAACTTGGCGGCAGAGGGCCCGGCAGCATTAAGTGAAGGAAGGGGATGCGAATACGTGTTTTTCCATGTGGCAGCTTGTGGGAAAAGGATGAATCGCATTCGATCAGTTGAGATTGAAGGGGTGAAGGTAGAGGGGGACAGGGAGGTGGGGTGACATTGAGATCGCACTTTTGGGCTTTCAATCACCGGCGTAATAGGCAGGGTTGGGGATGGCAGGGGAAAGGCGTGGTCACCCTTTCTTAGGACGCGGCAGCCAATTTGGTCAGGCCGGTGGCAGAGGAGGTGAAGGGGGCGTTGTGGGCGCTAAATACGGATGGAGCTCCCGGGCTGGATGGCTTTCCAGTTTGCTTCTACATGGAGTTTTGGGAGGTTCTACAGGGTGATGTGTTAGAGGTGGTGATGGAGTTCTGCGAAGTAAAATGCAGTTTTGAGAGGTTGATAGGGCGCTTATTTGTCTGCAGCCTAAGAAGAATGTGGTGGCCAAGGTGGAGGATTTTCGTCCCATTGTTTTGTCCAATGGTATCTCTCATTATCGCGAAGGTCCTGGCCACTAGGTTGAGGAGGGTTCTGGATCAGATTGTGTCGCTGGAGCAGTAGGCCTTTGTTCCAGGGCGAGCTATGGCGGATGGGTTGGTCACGGCTTCAGAGGTGGTGACAGACTGGAAGAGATCAAGTTCGAAGGGGGTTATTTGGAAGGTTGATTTCTCAAAAGCATATGATTGTGTGGATTGGCGCTTGATTTCTCAAAAGCATATGATTGTGTGGATTGGCGCTTCCTGTGGAGCTCTTTGAAGAAGAGAGGGTTTCTAAATCGGCGGGTCGCATAGATCAAGCGGTACATTATGATGACCTCGATGGTGGTGCTTGTCAATGGCCGCCCAGAGGGGGGTTTCTTCCAGCCGCAGAGGGGCATCAGGTAGGGCTGGTCGTTGGCGCCTCTATTGTTCGTGGTGATGGTGGATGCGCTGGCGGTTATGATGAGGTTGGCGATGACTGAGGGGTGGTGGTCGGGGTACGAAGAGGGGACATTTCTATCCCGTTGTTGTAGTACGTCGACGACATGGCTATCTTCTTAGGGGTGGAGGAAGGGATTCGAAGTGCAGGAGCAGTGATAGAGATTTATGAAGACATTTCGGATCTTAAGGTAAATCAGGAGAAGTCGACGGTGGTCTCGTTCGGGCTTTCGAAGGTGGAGGAGAGGTTGGTTGCGGGGGTGCTTCGGTGCCCGGTGGTGGCGATGCCGATTTCTTACTTAGGCTTGCCTATGGTGGCAGGCCGACTGAAGGCGGGGGAATGGAGGCATGTGGTGGATCGGATTAAGGGGAGATGGCCGGGTGGAAGGCAAGGTTGTTGTCCAAGGGGGAAAACTGGTCCTGCTGAAGCATGTTCAATCGGCGATCCCGATGTTCTTATGCTCTATGCGGGTCATGCCCAACGGGGTTCGTCGCGAGATTGAGGTAATCATGAGGAGGTTCTTCTTGTCGGATAGGAGGCAAGACTGTGGCGGTTGTCACTTGAGACAGGATTACGGTGTCAAAAAAGAGGGGGGCTCGATGTCAGGAGACTAGGGGAGATGAATAAGGCGCTCTTGGTTAAGTGGGTTGTGCGGATTTGGGGAAGCTCTGAGGATTTGGTGTGTAGACTGCTGAGGAAAATCTATGGGGTGTCGGTGCCGTTGTAGGTTGGGACAGGGTGCATCCCTTCCTCTCTGTGGAAGGGAATGGTGATGATTGTGGCGGAACTGGTGTGCAAAATGAAAGACTGCTTGGGAAACGGGAATGGCTTCCGCTTCGGGTTGGACGATTGGACTAGTGAGGGGGGCCTTGGGAGTTCGCTACCCAAGGTTGCTACAGCGGGCGTGGATAAGGATGTGGTTGTTAGGGAGGTTTGGGGAGAAGGGACATGGTCCCCAATATTTGTAGCAGAGTTGTCGGACCAGAGGATGGTGGGGAGTTCATGGAGTTGCAGGCTGCTTTGGCACATGAGCGAGCAGCTTCGGTGGGCAGAGATCATTTTGTATGGGAAGACGGTAGATTCTCCGTGAAGAAGATGTACTTACATTTCATCGGGGAGGAGCAAGGGGTGGAGGATGAGGGGGTGGATCTGCGTATGATTAGGAGGAGCAGGGTACCGGCTAAGATCAAAGTGTTGTTTTGGTTGTTCATGCTTCGAAGGACGCTCACGAAGGAATGGAGGGGACGGATTTTGAGTGTGGACGACTCTTCGTGTGATAGGTGCGGATTGACGATGGAGGTCTTGGATCACTTGTTTTTCTCTTGCTCGCCTTCTGCGGATGTCTGGGTGAAGCTTGGCATTCTGTGGCTTCCCCCTCTGGATTTTGCTGGTTTCTGGAGTGGTATGAGGAATGTGTGTGGCGTTGGTCACGAGGATTGTGCATTCCCGTTTGCGGTGATCTGGACCGTCTGGTGTGCGTGGAATGGTGTCATTTTTAGGGGAGTTATTTTTACTCTGAGAATGTGCTTGAACATTGTAAGGTGTTGTGTAGAACGTGGAATATATAGCGACAAGTACATGTGATTTCTTTTTCGTTTTTTATGAATATTTTTTATGGTGAGATAGTTCCCACCTTGGGAGGCCGCCCATTCTTTTCTTCAAAAAAAAAATCATGTCCCTATACTTCCCAACAAAATGGTATAGCGAAGCGAAAACTAAGACACATGGTTAACATTGCCTGCTCCCCCACTCAAATGAAAGTTCCTAAAACCTATTGGGGGATGCAATCCTTACCGTTGTCCACCCTATTAATAGAGTCCCTTCCACTTCCCTAAAATGGTGTCATTTTGGGGGGAGTTATTTTGACTCTGAGAATGTGCTTGAACATTGTAAGGTGTTGTGTAGAACGTGGAATATGTAGCGACAAATACATGTAATTTCTTTTTTGGTTTTTTTAAGAATGTTTTTTATGGTGAGGTAGTTCTCACCTTGGGAGGCCACCCGTTCTTTTCTTCAAAAAAATCATGTCCCTATACTTCCCAACAAAATGATATAGCCGAGCGAAAAATAAGACACATGTTTGACATTGCCCACTGGACCCACTCCCTCCTCACCCAAATGAAAGTTCCTAAAACCTATTGGGGGATGCAATCCTTACCTTTGTCCACCTTATTAATAGAGTCCATTCCACTTCCCTTCATGGATCAACCTTGTTCTCTTTGTTATATCCCACTGACACCCCCTTCCCACTACCAATGCGAATATTTGGATGTGTTGCCTTCGTCCATAATTTCCACATTGCTGATAAACTATCTCCTCGTACCATAAAATGTGTCCTTCTTAGGTTATTCCTGTACTCAAAAAGGCTACAGGTGTTATGATCCTACTTGACATCGATATTATATATCGGTTGATGTAACCTTCTTTGAACAGACCAGCTTCTTCACTCAATATGTCACAGATATTCCCCTGGAACTTCCTCATCCATCTATTGTCGACAAGCACAAGCATGTTCCTCCACCTCCTGATGTTCCTTTACCAATGCCTACTTTACATGATGATATACCTTCTTCAAGTGTCCCTTTGTTCTTGTCCCGAATGGTCCTCAGGAGCTTTCAATTGCTCTACGACGAACAAAGCGGCAATATACCTATGTCTCACTACACTACTACTGCTCATTTATCATCCACTGACAGATGCTATGCAGATGCTCTCATGAACTTTCCTATTCTAAGAGACCATCATTGTGCCTTACAGGATCTAGCATGGAAAGCAGCCATGAATGAAGAAATAGATACCCTTACTTCAAGGGGGACATTTGATCTAGTGCAATGCCCCAAGGGGGGTCAGACCTGTTGCTTGCAGATGGATCTTCACAACCAAGCAATCTCCATATTGGACTATTGACAGACTAAAAGCACGTCTTGTGGCAAAAGGCTTCACCCAAACATATGGGATGGATTACTTTGAGACCTTCCCTCATGTTGTGCATATGGGTTCTATCAGGACTATTATTTCAGTAGCAGCTAACAAAGCCTAGCCTATATATCAACTTGACGTGAAAAATGCTTTCCTTTATGGCGATATGGATGAGGTATACATGATACAACTTCCAGGTTACGAAGTCGAGGGGGAGTGTGTATGTCGACTTCAAAAGGCAATATATGGTCTGAAACAAAGCCCCCAGACATGGTTTGACAGACTAACTACAGAAATCAGCACCCTTGGCTTCAAAAGAACAAACTCTGACTATTCGGTATTTGTCAGGCAGCAACCAACTGGCATGGTTATTCTTGTTGTTATGTAGATGACATGGTTGTTACAGGGGACAATGATAATGGGATACTAGAAACAAAAACTTTTCCCAGAAAGTATTTATTACCAAAGATCGAGGCTCTCTAAGATATTTCTTGGGCATCGAAGTACTGCGAACTACAGAGGGACTTCATCTCTCACAGAGAAAAAACTGTCTGGATATCCAACTGAAGCTGGACTACTTGATTGCAAACCATCTAGTATACCTGCTGACCCAAAGAAACACCTCACATCTTCTGATCCGGCCTTCAAAGATGTTACCCGATACAGAAGTCTGGTCGGCAAACTTCTTTACCTGTCACCAGACCAGATCTCTTATGTTGTAAGCAGAACAAGTCAGCACATGGAACAACCATGTTACAGCCACTGGCAGGATGTTCTTCAGATAATCCGATACTTAAAAGAGCCACCGGGAAGTGGTCTCTTCTATGGTGCTAATGGCCACACTGATGTCATTGCCTATGCATATGCAGATTACGCTAGTTCACAGAAGATCGTCGCTCCACCACGGGGATATTCCATAATGGTTGGAGGAAACCTGATTACTTGGAGAAGCAAGAAACAGACAGTCGTGTGCTGAAGCAAAATACCGGCTAATGGCTCAAGCTACCTGTGAAATCACGTGGCTGACAACATTTCTACAAGAACTTGCATCGATGTCTCCACTCCTATACCACTATACTGCGACAGCAAATTGCTACCTACATTGCCACAAATCCTGTGTTCCATGAGCGAACCAAACATATACAGATTGACTGTCATTTTGTTCGCGATGTCGTTCGGACTGTGAAGATCACTTCTCTTCACATTGCCATTGATCTTCAACTTGCAGATGTTTTCACAAAGGCCTTACCCAAGAAGCGCCTCTCATGGATAATTTCCAAGTTGGGCATGAATGATAAATATGCTCCAACTTGAGGAGTGTTAGTAATGTAATATTTAGTGTGCAGTTCTATTTATTATTGTAATTCCCTTTCGGAGGGATACTTTTGTCATTTTCTCTTTATTGAGCTCTCTAGGGTTCCCTCCTATATAATGAGCCCTAGACCTCTTGAATAGAACACACAATTCTACTCTGTTTCCACAGGGGGAATTGTGTGTTATAAAAGGGGGAAGGGACATCAAGAGAAAGGACAATAAAGAAGAAAGAAACTCATACGAGCCTCAACATCCTTCCCCCTCTCCATTTTCTCTCCCTGTCCCAATCTCCCCTTCATCTTTTCTTCCCAGCCCTCCTTCATATCCCAGCAGCCCTCCCTCTTCTCCTTTCCCTCTCTTTTCTCTTCACCCAGCTCCAGTCCCTTCTCTCTTCTCCCATCTCCAACAGCCCCCAACTCCTCCATCTTTCTTCATCCTCACCAGCAGCTCCAGTCGCCCCTTTACTCTTCCTCCAATAGCATCCCATATGTACAGATATTTCTAAAATTTATGTACTCGTCTGTTATGTTTATTTTCCTTGTTCCACCTTATGTAATTTACCCATAGGCTTTCTCTATATAAGAGAACCTAGGGTTCCCTGGAATAAACAAGTTCTCATTCTCATTTCCACTAACATGGTAACAAAGACTCCACCCTAAAACCCTAACCCTAGCTGTCGCCCCTCCCACCCTCTTCGTCCTGCCGCCGCCGCCCTCCCTCCCCATCACCCCTGCCGCCCCTCCCTACCACCCTTCCTCCGCCACCCCCTCATCATCCCGTCAGGCCGCCCCACCCCATCATCTAACCGGCGCATCGCCCCCGCCACCCCTCCCCTCTCTACTCGGCGCCGACCCCCTTCCCTCTCAACTCGATGCCGTCCCCTTATCTTTCTCGTTCTTCATGGATTTGAGTGCATAAGTCTAGATATGCACTCAACTCCCTACATGTTTATGTAGACAGTTATTCATTGGTCTACAAACCCTAGTTCTTCGTCTCCGGCAACAATGTCAGAAAACAAAGTCGACATACCCTCCATCAGCACTTTCAAAGGTCCAGCACCAATAGTCAAAATGGATGGGACGAATTACGAGCTCTGGGCGATGCAGTTCATGCGTCTCATGAAGTCCAACGGTAAGAAGCACATTCTTACCGAAGATGAGCCGGCAGCGAAGATTGGGGTTTATGCCTCATGGGAGGCTGATGATTCGTATGCTAAGGTCTGGCTTTCAGGCACTCTGACAATGGAGATTGCTAATGATGTCCTCCATCAGCCCATGGCTAAGGCCATGTGGGGATATCCTTGCCGCGACGTACTCGCAGATGAGAAACGAGACCAAGATCCTCCAACTTTAGCATGATATATTTATGGTCAAGCAGAATAGCCGGTCATTGCATTCGTTGTATACATCCCTACTAGGGATGTTTGAGAAGCTTTACAGTATCATTCCCCTGACGGCGACCCCAGAGCAGCAGAAGACGTTCCGGAATGCTACAATGGTAGGGGTCTTACTAGCAGCACTTGACCTGGAGTATGATGTGGCTCGCTCGCAGATCCTGGCGGATGCTACTATTCCTCCAGTGGAGGAAGTGTATCGACGGCTCA
Organism: Ottelia alismoides; assembly: GCA_037367405.1. Taxonomy (NCBI): domain Eukaryota; kingdom Viridiplantae; phylum Streptophyta; class Magnoliopsida; order Alismatales; family Hydrocharitaceae; genus Ottelia; species Ottelia alismoides. The sequence goes on along the minus strand of JAZKJV010000851.1, from coordinate 151,693 downwards.
GCAGAATCACAGTTCCTTCTACTGCCACTACTCCACCTCCTTCAGCGATGGCAACTTCTAGAGGCAAAGGTGCATCTTCTTCTTTTCGTGGTCCTGGACCTCGTAGTCGAGGTGGCCGATCCTGTCAGCCAAGCACCTTCTGCCATCGTCCGGGCCATATGGAGGATACATGTTATTCTAAGCATGGTTTTCCAGCATCAGCCCGTGTAGCCGAGCACGTTGTGCCTCCACCGACAGCTACTTCAGATCAGCGGTTTGAGGATCTTGTCGCCAGACTACGTGATATCATGCCTCCTGCCACTACTGACTCGCCAGGAGGTCACTCAGACATAGCAGCTTCAGCCTCTGCCAGCACGTCAGCCCCAGCTAGCACATCAGGTAGCGTTTATGCCTTTACGTCATGTCATAGTTCTGATGTTTCAGAATGGATTATGGACTCTGGCGCGACACATCATCTCTGTCGAGACAGAGATAAGTTTACATCATATAGGGAGGTTCCACCAGGGAGATCGGTAGTAATAGCAGATGGGACTCATTCACCCATCATTGGACAAGGGGAGATCAGTTTGACACCCTCCATGCGACTACAGCATGTTTTGCACGCTCCAGATTTTTCAATGAACTTACTTTCTATTAGTCAGATTACAAAGGATTTGCATTGTCGGGCTATTTTGACCCATCGTCTCTTATTTTTCAGGACATTCTAACGGGCAGGGTGATTGGTTGTGGCTGTGAGCAAGATGGTCTCTATCGGTTGGTCCGCACTCCCTATGCTGGTGTCTCATCTCAGTCCAGTGGAACTGCTTCTCCCTTTACTTGACATCTGCATTTTGGTCATCTCCCTCTTCAGAAGTTGTGACATATCTTGCCCCAGATTTCACAAGGTCTTCTTTTCAGTGCGAAGCGTGTCAGTAGGGAAAGCATCACAGATCTACTTTCCCTAGTCGTGAGTCTCAGAGCAGTCGCTCTCCTTTTGAGTTGTTTCATGTTGACATTTGGGGTCCGAGTTGTGTTCCTGATCACCAGGGACACATGTTTTACCTAGTCGTCGTTGATGATTTCTCTAAATTGTCTTGGGTCTTTTTATTGAAAAATAAATCTGAAGCGGGGGATGTAATCAAAAATCTTATCAATGAAGTTCGGAATGTTTTTACTTCTAATGTGAAAATTATGCGCACAGATAATGCTTTAGAATTTTGCACTCGTGCTCTTTCACATTTCTTCTTATCTCGTGGCATTATTTATCAAACAACTTGTGCCTACACGTCTCAACAAAATGGTGTTGCAGAAAGAAAACATCGTCATCTTCTTGATATAACTCGGACTTTACTCATTCATAGTTGTGCTCCTCTATCTTTTTGGGGTGATGATGTTCTTATGGCATGTTATCTGGTCAATCGTATGCCATCCTCTGTCTTGGGTGAGAAAGTTCCTCTTTCTGTTGTCTTTCCTGACAAGGAATTGTTCTCCCTAACTCCTCGTGTCTTTGGCTCAGTTGCTTTTGTCCATCAACTGACTCCGGGGATTGACAAGCTCTCTGTCAAGTGTGTGTTTCTTGGGTACTCTCGTACTCAAAAGGGTTATCGATGCTATGATCATGTGAACAAAAGATATTATGTTAGTGTCGATGTCACCTTCTTTGAGACTGTGATGTATTTTTCGTCTACATGTGACAGGATGACTTCTTCCGCTATTGATGATGAAATTTATGTGCCACCTCCCCCTCTGCGTCAATCTGATCACATACCAACTCCTGTTGCGCCACCACTATCACCACCATCACTACCACCACCACCTCCGCAACTACCAGTCCCACCTTTACCGAAATTTTATACCCGTCGTCCGATTCCTGCTCATGGAGGCCGTCATTCATCCACCGCGCCCCAGGTATGTCCAAGTGATATTAGTAACGATGGGACTGATAATGCACAAGTGCAGGAGAATGACATACAGGTGGACACTGCTGATGATTTGGATGCACTATTGCCTTGAGGAAGTCTAAGCGGACGTGCGCATCATATCCACTTGTTTTACAGGTTTCATTCCATCGCCTCACTGGTGATTTTCAGAGATTTGTTGTTGCCTTATCTACAGTGGAGATACCACGGAATTATCACGATGCCTTGAAAGATAGCAGCTGGCGGTTAGCTATGGAGGAGGAAATGACTGCCCTACGATCTTGTGGTACATGGAGCTTGGTTGCTGCTCCCCCAAGAGCTTTTGTTGTCAGTTGTAAATGGGTCTTAATTGTCAAATATAATACGGATGGCAGCCTTGATCGCTACAAAGCAAGGCTAGTGACACGTGGATTCACTCAAACCTATGGTGTGGATTATATGGACACCTTTTCTCCGGTTGCACGTCATTCCACTCTATGTGTTCTTCTGTCAATCGCCGTGATACGTGATTGGCCTTTGTTCCAGATTGATGTTAAAAATGCCTTTTTATATGGGGATCTGCGGGAAGAAGTCTACATGCAACAGCCTCCGGGGTTTGCTGCTGAGGGGGAGTGTCAGATGGTGTGTAGACTTCACAAGGCCATATATAGCCTTAAACAAAGTCCGCGGGCATGGTTTCATAAGCTTTCAGATTTAATTCATAAGCAAGGGTTCAAAAGATCAAATTCTGACCACTCTTTGTTTGTCCAGAAGACTCCCAGAGGTACTATTGTTATTATGGTATATGTTGATGATATACTTGTTACGGGAGATGACATGCAGGGGATAAAGATGGCAAAAGCATTTTTAGGCCATCAGTTTGTGACCAAGGATCTTGGTACTCTACGATACTTTCTGGGATTGGAATTTGCGAGGAATGTGCAGGGTCTTGTGATGACCCAAAGGAAATATATTACAGATATGCTTGTTGAGACAGGTATGATCGGGTGTCGACCCTCCACTACTCCTGTGGATCCTAGTATGAAGTTATATGGAGATGATACAGAGGAAGTTGACAAAAGAAGATATAGAGAAATGGTGGAAAAGCTTCTCTATATTAACACCACTAGACCTGCCATTGCTTTTGCGGTAAGTCGGGTGAGTCAGTTCATGGAACAGCCCAGACAAGTGCACATGGATGTTGTATATATGATATTAAGATATCTAAAGTCGTCTCTAGGTACAGGATTGTTGTTCAGGAAAGAAACAAATCTCTCTATCTCTGCATGTGCTAATGTGGATTATGCAGGACATCTTAGAGACCTAGCTCAGGTTTTGCAGTGTTTGTTGGCAGTTCCTTAGTTTCTTGGAAAAGCAAGAAACGGACAGTGGCAGCTAGATTTAGTGTTGAATCTGAGTACAGGGCCATGGCACAAGCAAGTACGGAGATGATGTGGGTTCGAGCTGTATTAGAAGATCTGCATATAGATGTACCTCTACCCATGCAATTACAATGTGACAATCAAGCAGCATTATTTATTGCTAATAATCCTGCATTTCATGAAAGGACAAAGCATATTGAGGTAGACTGCCACTATACCAGGGATATGATTCAGAAGGGTTTGATTTCTACTTCCCATGTCAGTTCAGGAGAGCAGAATGCGGATATCTTTACTAAGTTGTTACTTCAAGCTGAGCATGATTGACATCTATGCTCTATCTTAAGGGGGAGTGTAGAGATATTTCTAGAATTTATGTACTCGTCTGTTATGTTTATTTTCCTTGTTCCACCTTATGTAATTTACTCATAGGCTTTCTCTATATAAGAGAACCTAGGGTTCCCTGGAATAAACAAGTTCTCATTCTCATTTCCACCAACACCATCCCCATTACCTTTCCTACAGTAAGCCCTCCTCTCCCTCCCCAACCTTAACTCCAGCGATTGCATCCCAACCACCCTCCATCGCCACCACCAGCCAACTACAACAGCCGCTGCCCAGTTTCCCTGAGTACCCCTTCTCACTTTGCAATCCTCCATAGAGTCTGGGTATTATGATTCTCCATGTATTGGGATAGAATCTTCGTTGGGTTCCAGCTTCCTGCATGATGTCATGGATCGAAATATCCTAATATATCTCCTATATAATGGTGATATATCCATATCAACAAGTCAAGGATACTGATATTACTTGGACATCGATATCGACCGATACCAAGTGATATATCACCATTATATCATTTGGTATCGTCGATATTGATGAAATTTTAAGTACTTAAAGCACACTTTATGTCATTTCAAGTTATATCATCAATATCGTGTCGATATCGATGCTCTATCATCAATATCAACTATGTTAGTTGACTTCGCAGCTTATTTTATAAGAAAGAAGCTTGGAAGATAATTTTTCATTCTTTAATCTTTAAAAGTTGATTTTTTAAGCTTTTCTACCTACTTCCTATATTAACATATTTGGAAACAAGATTGATACTAATGAATAACCAAATTTATGATTTTTTTTAAATAACTACGGGTAAACTCCCAAGTTGGGAGCTACCGCCTCAAAAATATGTTAAGAAACTGTAACAAAGTGGAGTACACTAACGAGAAGCCTAGAGACTGTAAAGGGCTTTACAATGAATAGCAACATTTTCCGGATAGAATATTTGGTTACTGAAGATGTTGTCAATTCTCCCCTGCCAAATTGCCCACAGTCACTGTTGTAAAAGTCGGCCGACTAGGCCGATTAGTCGGCCCGACTAGTCGAGTAGGTGGGGTAACCGACTCGACTAGGCCTAGTCAGCTATTAGTCGGTCAACCCGACTAATCGGGCCGGCTAGCCGGCATAGTCGGCCGACTACATGGCCGACTTTTACATAGAGATTATTTATTTTTTCAGTTTGTCGATTTTTTTAAAAGCAAACTTATTCTAATATGCTTAATGTTATATTTAAAGACAATTATTATTTTATTATGATAATATAGAAAATATACAAATCAATATAAATATATAAGAATATGTGTATAAAAATTGATTTATATATTTAAAATAATTAAAAATTCAAAAACCGATTAGTGACCGCCTAATCCGATTAGTCGCCCGACTGCCGATTAATCCTTAGTCAGTGGCCCTGCCGACCGAGTACCGACTACCGCTTTCTGCAACCTTGCCCACAGCCCAGCAAAAGCAATTGATACATCCGCCGTCGACTCCAGCCTCACCCTTATGATGGACTGCCAGAACGATGAAGTATCTTCCCAATGCAACCAAGATAAGCCAAGACCTCGCCACACCACGGACAAGCACTGGCACTTGAAAAAGATGTGCTCCGCATCCTCCTGATTTACAAGGCACATGCTGCAAATCACATTCTGCACACCAAAAATTTTTGCGCGCCTTACCTTGTCACCGATACGATCTCTCCTTAAGCACCAAAGGAAGAACTTGACCCGGGTAAGGATCTTTGCAGCTCATATTATCTTCATGTCAATAATAAAATCTTGGTCGGGCGGCTCTGCGTAACAACTCAAGTGCTCATAGATTGCTTTGACGGAGAACTTCAACCCAATCCATTAGAAGTGATCCCCAACAACAGCATGGGATTCATGGAGAGTATCGGACGGTGCAGGCAGGGCAGATATCAAGTCCAGGAAGTCGTCCGCTCTTTGGCCTGAGAGATCATTGATAAAACATTGTGATGTGTCGTTATCATTAGAGGGAGGGTTCGATATTCGAACGTATACCGAATTCAGGATATCGACCTATATCTCACGAGATATCAGCTAAATATTGGTATTTTGTCTCATATTGATTAAAAGTTGAAGATTTCATTACAAATTTTTCCAGCTATCCATCGATATCAAACGATATCATCGATATGGTGTTGGTATTCCTCAATATCATCTATTTTTAATTTATGGTCTATTTGTTTGGGATTTTACTTTTGTATCTATTTCTAGTATTAAAACACATTATGATTTATATACTTTTTCAAGTTGAGGACGTGCTTAAACGGGGTCTTCGCCCCCTTTTGCGATGGAGATGAAACAACTCTAGATCTGATTAAGGAATGTATGCATACATATATGTTATATGCTTATTAGCTTGTTCGTATAATATATGATATAGCTTGGCATTTTATTTATATATAAATATGTGATGTGCTAAATTGATAAATCCATGATTTATCATCATATTTATTATTTATATCCCTCTAACTTAAACAACTCAATAAGATTCATTGACAATTAACTCACATTAACAAATTAAACATTGTATATAACTAACACTTATTAGTTACACATAAATAAACCTATTATTGGGCCTTTATTTTTCCGTATTTCTTACAATTAAAAATCCATAAAAATTAGACTAATATTGTATATATTTATTTTAACATTATTTATAAATCAAAAATACAAAAAATCAAAAAAATTAAAATAAGTGTTTTTAATTACTTAAAAATACTTGCAAAAATATATCTATGTAGAAATGATGTATTTTGACTTAGGATTCTGTATGAAATTTGTAGATCTTGAAAAGATCTATAACTTTCATGTTGGACACTTTTTGATTTGACATCGGCATATATTTTATTTCAATTTATTTTTGTAGAGATATATTTCTATATTTCTGTACTCTTTTATCTATTCCTTTTTCTTTTGTTAGTATTATCTAATTTGCCCACAACTTCATAACCTGGAGGATGCATCATGTAAACCTCCTCCTCAAGATCTCCATAGAGAAAGCATTCTTCACATAAAGCTGAAATATAGGTCATCCCTAATTGGTAGCCACTGAAAGGATAGTGAATAAAGCACATCCTTGCCACTAGGGAGAATGTCTCAAAGTAGCCAACCTATAAGTATGTGTAAATTCTTTAACAACTAGCCATGATTTCAATCTGTCAATGGACCCATCATGCGATTGTTTGGTCGTGAAAACCCATTTGCAAGACATTGGTCAAATTCCCATGGGACATGATACAAGATCCATGTTCCCCTAGATGCAAGAGGATCCATTTCCTCATCTATTACTTGTTTCCAACCATGATCCTGTAAAGCACTGTGATGATCTCTGAGAACAGAAAATAGTCATGAGCACAGTAGAAATAAAATAAGACATAGGGTGGAAAGTGCATTGCCTCTTTGTTCTGCGTAGAGCTATGGAAAGCTCTTAAGGAATATATGGGGCAGCAGTGGTGAGAGCACTTGAAGAAAGCATCTCATCCTGCAAAAGAGGAACAAGCAAAGGCACAGGAGCAAGCACAGATGTATGCTTGCGCTTATAAACAATTAGTGATGGAGGAAGATCCAATGGAATATCTGCGACAGACTATGTAAAGAAACTAGTCTGTTCAAAGAAAGTAACATCTGCATAAATATAGATTCGATGCCCAACAAGATCATAGCAACTTTAACCCCTTTGGGTGCAGGAATAACCAAGAAAAATACACATTATCCCCTAGGTGACAGCTTATAAATAGCATGGAAATTGTGGACGAACGTTATACACCAAAAAATCTCAAAGGAAGTAGAAAGGACATCTCATTGGGGTAGAGTAACGTGGAACCTCTTTAGAATCGAAGATAGGACCCTGTTGATAAGATGGGTATCATTAAGAACAGCATTACCCCAGTAAGCCTTCGGAACCTTCATCTAAGTGAGAAGGGACCGAGAAATGTTAAGAAGATGTCTAAGTTTCCTTTCTGCTACCCCATTTTGCTGAGAGGCATATGGACAGGAGGTTTGGTGGATAGTTTCCTAGGAAGCAAAGAAAGTCATCAAGTTATATTGGGTGAATTCCAAAGCATTATCACTACGGAAAATTTTAATAGAAGTAGAGAAGACAATTTTGATGTACTGAAAGAAATTGTTCATAATTTTATTGATCTTTGAACATTTCTTTAAAAGATGGACCCAAGATGATCGATTATAATCATCAACAAAAACAACAAAATATTTGTGTCCAATCAGAGTACGGACCGGACAAGGTCACATATATCACAATGGACAAGAGAAAATGTAAACTCACAACGAGACTCGGTACGTGCATGAAAGGATGCTCGATGATGTTTCCTAAACTGATACGCCTCGTACTCAAAGGGCTTCAGCGTAGAAAGTTCAGGGAACATCGTGGAGATGGCCTTGGCAGAAGGATGTCTAAGGCAAAAGTGCCAAAGTAAAGGATCATAGGATATAGACGCGGAGCCAACAAAACTGGAATCAGAAAGGATGTCAAGATTCTTCTCATGTCCCCCACCAAAAATCTACTTCGTTCGAATGTCCTGAAAATAACAGAACTCATCAAAACTAATCTGACAACTAAGATCAGTAATAGCTTCTGAATAGATAATAAGGTAAGAGGAAAGCAGTGGCACAATGGACTCCGGTCAATCGAAGCTTGGAGAACTCTAAAGTTCCAACAGCAGTATCAGGGAATGGGCCACATTAGCAACCCGAACCATCTTTACAGAAGTAGAGGGTTAAGAGAAGGTAAGTATACTACATTCTTCCGTCAAATGTGTGGATGCCCATGAGTCAATAATCCATGCAGAAGTATTCTGGAGTTCTGTAGAAGATGCCTCGGGCATGAGTATTTTGAAGCACTAAAAGGTATTGACATTTCACCAAAATGATGACCAGGTGAGTCCTCTGCAGTATCATAAGATGTATAAGAGGTTGCCTCATAGGCAATGATGGCATGGGACTAGATGCCGAACTTTACCTAGCAGCGTTCTGGCGGGTGGTTCCAGCGCCTACAATGGATGCGCGTTGGATACTGAGAAGTAAAATTATGACCACGGCCACGACCAAAGTCACGTCCACGTCTTGAGTCGCGTTCACAACTATGACCAAAGTCACAGCCTCGACCTCCTCGGAAGCTCTGTCATCCTATGTTCTCGGATGATGCATAGTAAACAGAATTCTATGCAGATGATAGGGCAGAAGGGCATTCAGCAGATGTCTCAAGTTCTTGCAGACGGCCAAGAATGGACTCAATCGAAGGCAGGGTATCAGCCGTCAGAAACTGATCATTCACAGCTCTGTGCCGAGGATGTAGTCCATAAAGGAATCGGTAGACCAAACATTCAGATCATTCTCCCACCTACAGCAAGTTGGTTGAAAGATCAGTAGCTCCTCAAAAAGGCCAGTTAGAAGCATGTAGTACTTGACAAAGCTAGAATCCCCCCGAGTAGCAAGCCAGATCCGCGTATAAATGTCCGAGAGTTGAGACTTGGTTGTTTTCTGGGAGTAACTTCATTCCAGAGTCTCCCACATTGCCTTTGCAGAATCTTTGTAGAGAATATTCGTCCCAATTTTTTTATAAGACCAGGAAAAGGGGAAACACGCGTTGGTGTCCACCCCAATATATTAAATTAAAAGATTAAAAAAATAGATTACATAATCCATGATTCAAGAAATCGCTTGTACTGTAAGCACACATTCTCACAGTAGAAACGGTGCCCAGAGAAAAGGACATCATTACGTGCTAACCAGGTGGCCCATAAGATTGCAGCCGGAGCCACGATCTCATATCTCTGTCGAAGAAGACCAAAAAGGCTCAAAGTTGTGGGTGCATATCCAATCCAATCCACCTCATCCCAGACTGCCGAAGAGGTATGGCATCGGAAGAAGAGGTGCTCCAACGTCTCAATGTCCTTGTCGTACAGGGGACATCTATTCGATACCACCTGAAACAGCTTGGCGCAGCGGTCACGAGTCAACACCCGCTTACATCTAAAGAGCCATACGAAGAAACCAATCCTTTCAAGAAAACGGAGCGACCAGATGAAATCACAATCCCGAATAATACCGTCCGAGAGCGAGGGTAGAGGCCTACAAACGGGCCTCATAAGCCCTGCGAACCGAGAAAGGTGTCGTCTTCCAAGTCCAGTGATCCACCCCAGAAGAGGGTCTGCTCATCTGCCCAAGAGAGTCCAAAAGTCGAAGGAGCTCCTCCAGACTCTGATCAGAGAGAGACGATCTGAAAGTCGACATCCAACACCATTATCCCAGCAATCCACAACCCGAGCATTAGTATTAGCAGCCAAAGAAAAAAGTTGGGAAAGCGGCTGCACAGAGGGTCGTCCACGTCCAATCATCCGTCCAAAACCCAAAAGTGGCACCATTCTCAAGAACTAGCCTAAACAATTCATGAAAGAGAGGTATAACCTTCATAATCACCTTTTTGTTTCTTGGCACCCAGTTCTGGAGGCTCCTTGCCTCCTACGTTGGGTGGCTTCTTTTATTTTCTTGTTTTTATCCCCATCCTTTTTCCTATTAATATATTGGGGTGAACACCATTGAGTGTATCCCCCTTTTCTTGGCTTCAAAAAAAATCCCCTTCCAGAAAGGTGATTGATTAGGCCCCCAACGTATCGATCCAGGTCCTGTCATAGGAAAGTACCATGGAGGCATCGCAGCAGATTGCAGCACATACCCATATCCCCACCCCATATTCTGCTCACCCATTTGAGCAAGAGAGCCTCATTAAAAGATTCCAAGCTCTTGATCCCAAGCACACCATGTTTCTTTGGTTGAATAATTGTTTCCCAATCTACGAGTTGCAAGCCATGCCCATCCTGTCCCGACTTGTTCCAAAGGAATTTACGCATCAATCGCTCAAAAAGCCGTGTGATGCTCACAGGCAGCAGGCGAGAGGATAAAAAGAACACCGGAGTTGTAGAGAGAACCGCCTTGATCAACACCAAACGGCCACAACGCGACAACAACGAATCCCTCCATCCAGTTAGCTTCCTTTCCACCTTTTCCACCACCGATAGCCAATCCCACACCTTAATTATGCAGTATGTTAGAGGAAGCCCAAGATATCGGATCGGAAAGGAGCCACACGACGTTCCCAGCTCCCTACTACAGTCAAGCGCCTCCTCCTCCGACAAACCAAAAGGAATAACTGTAGATTTACTATGATTCAATTCTAGGCCAGACATTGCCCCAAAGAGTTCAAGAGTGATGGCTATGCCACCCGCCTCAACTTTGCCCCTCTCAATGAATAAGATCGTGTCGTCCGCGTATTGAAGCAGAGGGATAAACAAGTCACCGCACCTGTATCCTGAAACAATACCACCCCTCTAAACCCCATCAACCATACAAGTGAAAACGTCTACAGCAAGGACAAAAACCAAAGGGGCAAGAGGGCACCCCTGTCTGACCCCACGCTGCGGCTGAAAGAAACCTCCCTCATGTCTCCCATTTACCAACACCGAGAAAGATGTCGTGGTGACACATTTCTTCATCCACGAGATCCAAGTAACCGGAAAACCCCTCCTCTGAAGGGTGGCCCACAATCGCCAGTCTAGCATGTCATATGCCTTGGTGAAATCCACCTTCCAGAGCAAAGACTTCTTGCCACTTAGTTTCCAATCATATATAATCTCAAAAGTTGTCACTAAGCTATCCCCAATCTGACGCCCAGGAATAAATGTCGATTGAATTGGTGAGATGATATGATCAAGACCTCTATTGAGGCGGATCGCGAACACCTTCGCCACAATGAGATAGATTCCATTCGAGAGGGCAATCGGCATATATTCCTCAATCCTTTCTGCCGACTCCGTCTTAGGAAGAAGGAAGATCAGGGCCCTGTTCAGCCTTTCAAAACCCGCATTCCCAAGACAAAACTCCTCCACAACCTCTAAAACATCATCTCCCACCACATTCCAGAACTCCTTATAAAATAATAAAGGGAAGCCATCTGGACCTGGTGCTCCATCATCATTCAAATTCCAAACAACTGTCTTGACCTCCTCCATGGTAACCGGCAAAGTTAAGTTACCTGCGTGAAAATCAGAAATGCGAGAAGCCTCATGGCCATTCCATCTCCACGATCTGGAGGTAGCCTTTCTAGAAAAGGCGTGAAAGTGGTCTGCAATCGCAGAACCCAATTCCCTGTTCATTTCGACTATGTTTCCATCAACGATCATATATCGAAAAGTATGGGCATGTCGTTTGCCAATGGCTAACCTGTGGAAGAAAGCCGTGTTTGCATCCCCCTCCTTCAGCCATTTAAGTCGAGACCTCTGCTTCCATTCTGTCACCTGCTTTCTGTCCTCTTCCATAATTATCCTATGTGCAATCGCTCTCTGCCCAAGTTCAAAAGTATTCAGTTGTCTGTCATCATCTATTATGTCAAATCTTTGGACCTCCAATTCCGCAGACACCCTTCGAGCTTTTCGGGTCTCTCTCACTTCCTTCTTAAATGCACACAATCTCCGATGCAAGCTATTCAGTTTCTCAAATAACCTCACCGTCGTCGATCCAGAAGGAGACAAGGATGCCCAGTAGGTGGTCACCATCTCTCTGAATGAGTCCTCCAGAAGCCATGCACGCTCAAATCTGAAAAAGCCCCCGCCTGAGTCTGGGCACCAGAGTCCCAAACCAGAGGCGTATGATCGAAACGGGTACGGGACCTACAAGATGCGAAAGAACACGGGAACAACTCCAGGAGCTCAGAAGATGCGAGAAAACGGTCAATGCGAGAGCGAGAGCCCGTGTTTCGCCAAGTATACTTAGTGTCCACAACGTCAAGGACCTCAAGCTCAAGGTCATTAATCAAGTCACCAAAGTCGGAGGATCCCGGGTCCTGACCACCCCGAAGCTGTAGGCGATCGGAGGAGTACAGGGAGACATTGAAATCCCCCCCCCAACAAGCCATGCAAAACCAGGAAATGCATTTCTAACCACATGAATCTCCGCCCACAACTCATGCCGAGCAGCCAGCTGGCAAGGACCATAAACACATGAGATCACAAACAGTGTCGAAGTGGCAGCACACTCCAAAGTAACGGAGAGGATGTGAGAGACAATCATCTCAGTTCTAAAAAGAAAGTCTGGACTCTTCCACGCCAATATCAAACCTCCAGAACTACCCGAGGCGTCAAGAGAACGATAGCTGAAAGAGCTATCCCAAAATGACTCCACATGGCCGCATCACAGGAATTTAGCTTAGTTTCTTGTAGAAGTATGATATCACAGTTCCATTCCGTGAACCTTGCTCCCAAGGTTCTTTTTTTTTAGGCTCAAAAAAAGGGGGAGACACTCAACGGTGTTCACCCCAATATATTAAAAAAGTAAGAAAAGAATGTTACAGAAAAGGAGAAGTAAAAAATTACAGTACTACACCCTTAATAGAGAACCGAATAAGCAACAGAATATCATCAACCCCAAGAAAACCACATGCGGGCTACACCGCATAGCAGTCATCCAGAAGACGCGAACAATGGATAAGAACGTTATCCCGGTAGAAGCGTTGGCCGGAGAAGAGGGCCTCATTTCTACCCAGCCATATGCACCACAACCTTGCAATCGGGGCCAAAATGTCCCTCCTATCCCTGTTCCTGTTGCAGAACATAATCTCGCAGAAGGCAACCAGATCCTCCGATCTCACCCACTCCAGATCATCCCAGATCCCCCGGACCAAGTGGCAGCCGAAGAATAAATGATTGCTAGTTTCCACCTCTGCATCACAAAGGACATGATTAGAACCGACGTTAACAAAGAATCTGGCGCATCGATCACGCGTTAAAAGCCTCCCTCTGCGAAGAAGCCAAAGGAAGACACCAATGCGTTCGGGAAGCCTCAAACCCCAAAGGAACCAACAATCGCGCAAGAGGAGTTCAGCCCCGGCCGGAGGATGGGGAGCCAGCGCCCGATACGCCTTACGCATGGAAAAAGTGCCGTCCTTCCACGTCCAGTGATCTCGGCCATCATTAGGTCGGTCAAAGTCACATAGGACGTTCAAGAGAGAAACAAAATCATCAAGCCGTTGGTCCGAGAAATTCGCGATAAAGCGCGGACACCAGCAGCCATCCACCCAGTAAGAAGCAACCGTAGCCTCTTTGTCATCCACCAAAGCAAACAAACGGGGAAAGCGCTCCTTCAAAGAACCCCTTCCCGACCAATCGTCAAGCCAAAATTTGAAAGAGTCCCCCTTCCCCAATACCGGCCTAAAGAGGGAAACATTCATAGCAAAAACATCCAACACATAACGCCATAACGGAGAATGGGGCCCGATGTCATCCCCCCGCACCATCCCCATCCTCGCATCACCCAGGAACTCCCTGAGAATCTTAATGAAGAAGTTGTCCCCCTGACCCCAAATTCTACTCACCCATTTGAGTATAAGAGCATCGTTAACAATCTCCAGCCTCCGCACACCCAGGCCACCATCCCGTTTGGCCCTAGTAACCTCATCCCAAGCTACAAGATGTACCCTCCTACCCCCCTCCCCCTTCTTCCCCACAAGAAGCGGCGCATACAACTTTCAAGTCGCAGACGAATCCCCTTAGGCATGCGTCGAATCGAGAGGAAGAAAATCGGAAGAGGAAAGCACCGCCTTAAGAAGAACAAGACGACCCCCTCTAGAAAGTAACGTCGCGCGCCAGCCAGCAAGGCGAGCCTCCGTCTTCTCAACAATCAAACGCCAATCCCGAAGCCTGACCCGGCCCACCACCAGCGGCAACCCAAGGTAATCAATAGGAAGCCCAGTTGGAGGAGACCCCAACATCTGCCCACAATCCACCGCCTCCGCCTGCGACATCCCAAAGGGGATCACCTTGGATTTAGCGCCATTAATCAAGAGCCCCGATAATTCGTTGAACAGGTCAAGAGTGATCGCCATACCGGAGACCTCAGAAGTGCCACCCTCGATGAAGCAAATAGTATCATCCGCGAATTGAATTAAGGGCACGCGCAAGGCGCCCTTAGAGAAGCCATTGGACAGCCCCGCGTCGATCACACGATCCACCATACGAGCCAGCACATCCGAAGCCAACACAAAGAGGAGGGGAGCGAGGGGACACCCATGCCGCACCCCCCTTCTCGGCTGGAAGAAGCCCCCAACCGCCCGACCATTAACCAAGATAGAGAGTGAGACAGTGGTCACGCACCGACGCATCCATGAAATCCAGATCTCAGGGAATCCCCTCCTCCTCAAAACAGACCATAAGAACCGCCATTCCAAGCAATCATACGCCTTCGTGAAGTCGATCTTCCAAAGTACCCCCTTCTTGTCAGAGCTCTTCCAATCAGCGACCAACTCAGACGCCACCGCGATGCAATCCGAAATCTGCCTGCCTCGAATGAAGGCAGCTTGGGCCGGAGAAACAACTGAGTCCAGAACACGAGCCAGCCGTCTGGCTAAGACCTTAGCAATGATAAGATAAATCCCATTCGAGATTGAGATAGGACGGTAGTCCTCAATACGGTTCGTCGCCGAGGATTTAGGGATCAAGACAATGATGGCCCTATTAATCCTATCAAAACCAGCATTCCCAACACAAAATTCGCTTACCACCTCCATAACATCATTGGCCAACACCTCCCAAAAATCACGATAAAAAGCCACCGAAAACCCGTCAGGGCCCGGGGATCCATCAGCATTCAAGTCCCAAACGGCCCCCTTAAGCTCATCGAAGGAAATTGGCCGAGTCAAGGCCTCAGAGTCCAAGGCCGATAAAGAAGGGGCCCCAAGGCCCAGCCAGCGCCATCTGCGTGGAGAGCGGCTCGCAGAGAACCGCTTGAAATGATCCACAATGGCGAGCCCCATCTCCCTCTCCCCACAAACATGAGCACCATTAATGTTAAGAGATCGAATTGAGTTATAGCGCTTTCTGCCGCTAGCCACACGGTGAAAAAAGGCGGAATTGGCATCACCATATTTGAGCCATTTCATACGCGATCGTTGACGCCACTCAATATTCCTTATCTTGTCCTCCGTCGCGACCTTATTTTGTGCAGCAAGGCGCTCATGAAGTTCCTCAGGCAACAAGTCCCTATCATTCTCAGCCGATCAAGTCGCGCAATGACATCCTCTGCCGCCGCCCTTGCGGCAACATGCGCCAACCTCGACTCCTTCTTGAACCCCGCAAGTAATTTCCGCAAAGAAGCAAGCTTCTGATCAAGCCTATGAGCCGCAGACCCCGCAAAAGAAGCTTGATTCCAGTGCATCTTCACCACATCTTTGAAATTAGGCTCCTGGAGCCAGCATTTTTCGTATCGGAAAAGGCCCCGCGCCTGAAGGCCCTCACCAAACTACCACATAATAGGATTGTGGTCTGAGAAGGAGCTGGGGCGAGAAGACACCGAGCAGAGAGGGAAAACCTCCATAAGTTTCCCAGAAGCCAAGAACCGATCAATCCTAAATCGAGTCGAATTATTCCTCCAAGTGTAGGATATATCATCAGGCACCAAACCCTCCGGGGCTAACTCATCCAACAGCTCGAGAAAATCCCGCGACCCCGGGTCCTGGCCCCCCCGGCCCCGGGGGCGATCCGAAGAGTGAACTGTCACATTGAAATCCCCCCCCAAGAGCCAAGGAAGCCCCTCAAAAGCGGAAGCCGCATCACGAAGATCCGCCCAAAGCTCCCTCATCAAAATGTGGCAAGTAGGGGCATAAATACAGAAGAAGGCAATAGGCACAAGAGAATCAGCCCGGGTCAGCACCACCGAAAGCATATGTCTTCCTACCCGAATCGAGGAGAACGAGAACGCCGCAGAACGCCAAGCCAGCAAGAAATCCCCCGCCGTCCCAACCGCATCCACCGCCCGAAACTCGTCCAGAGGCCCGCACCAAAAGAGCGCCATAGAGTATCGTCCACCCCCCTCAATTTCGTTTCTTGAATAAAAGCAATATCACAGCCCCACTCGGAGAATCGCGAGCCCAGCGAGCGCCTCTTGTCAGCCTCCCCAAGGCCCCTAACGTTCCAGGAGAGAACCTTCATTGAAGACCACCAGAGCCACCCCCAAGGACACTGAGACCAGCCGCCTCCGCCACGGAATCCTGCAGCGTCGCACAGGAATGCTTCACTAAAGAACCGAGCCGAGAGCGGTTACGCCTCCGATAAAGTTTCCCTAACCGCTTGTCTGAGAGGCCCCCCACATCAGAAGCAGCAGCCCCACCAGAAAAGTTCCCCGAGGGGCCACCAGAAGGAGCCATCAGCGAAGAAGCCCCCCGGTCCACAGGAGTGGGGGGGAGGGGGATCGGGCAAGTGACGAAGCAACAGGGGTCGAACAAAGCACCTCCGAGTCCGAGTACACACCCACTTCCTCCAAGTGAATCCGGTGGACCAAATCCGAAGGAGAGTCGGGCAGCATAATCGGGTCACTGGGCCACCACTTCGTCTGCCAAGTACCGAAGTTAAGAAATCCGCTAAAGCCCATCACTCTGCGGGCAGACACAGGACCCGAGAACCGCAACTGTAAATTACTAGCCGACAAAACCGGTCGAGGTTGAGGAAATGAATCGTCCTCGGCCGGCCCCAAATCAAAGAAACCCGCCCTTTCTGACGCAAGGCACAGCACCCGATGTTGCACCTCGAAGGGACAAGAAGAGTCGAACACAGGGGGCGACGCTTCGGAATATCCCCTCAAACACGCCACCTCGCATCCAGAAGACAAGGCGACATCCCCAAGCCCCGAGCCAGCCGGACCGGCCAAAGTAGCCGGTCGAACATGATTAGCCACCGGCGCCGACGACAGGGCGACGACAGAGAGCTCCACCTTGAAGCGCCAACGGCCAATTTTCAAAGTCCCGAAGAAAAGCTTGCCAATCGCATCGCTTAGGAAACCCCTGTTGCACTCCATGAGAACCCGAGTGACCCTCCAGTCCGCGCCCGGCGAGAGACCATCATCCACGATTGCCAAAACTTCCCCCCATTGTCGGAATGTCTTGCAGAGACAGGGGACAGTTCGAGAGAGAAATGGCACACCACGAAGCTCCGCAACACAGACCTCAGTGTCTGAGAATGCACCATCCGCAACACGAAGCAATCTCCAAACAACATCTTCGGTATCTCCATTTCGAATAAGCCTTTCCCGTTGCTCCGGGGAAAGGCCACGAACACAACATCGCGAAGAATCAAGAACTTGGAAATCCCCATTGAAGCGGGGGCCCAGAAAGCCAAAAAGGTGAGATCTAACACCATCCCAAACCACACAGCTCCGGCGTGCAAGCCCCACAGCCGCGACGTAGCAACCCTCGCCATGCATCCCCATTCCATGCACCGCCTTCCCATGCACCCCCTTTCCATGCAAGCCAACAACCCAAGACGGTTCTTCCCCCGCTACGTTCTCAACCGTCGTGCCACCCTTGGCATCCACCTCGACGCCCGCACCACGAAGAACCCCGCCAGACGAAGTGACGCGAGGCGCTTCCAGCACCTGAGCATAGGAACGGACCCCCCTCCCACTGGCAGGAGAAAAGCAAGCCGCCTCCGACATCGAAAGGTTCCCATGAATCCCCGACCGGGCTTCCATCCCGGTCAGAGAAGAGCCACGATCACCAAGAGCGCGCCAGCACGAAGCTTGCCGATGACCCGGTTGTCCACAAGCAAAGCAACGAGGGGGGAGCCGACAGAACGAAGCAACATGACCATGCTCACCGCACCTAAAACATCTATTCCCCGGCTTCTTGTGAGAGACCTGCACCCACTCTTCCTCCACCTCCCGCCGCCTCTCGCCGCCCTCTCCATGCAGCGGATTCCCATCATCGAGCCCAGGGACCACCCCCTTCCCCTCCGCAGCAACCCCACCCGAGAGAGCACCACCAGCAGCCCCCGACCTATCAGACGTCGCACCGCCTTTCGCCTTCTTTCTCCACCAGCGCTCCATCTTCCTTTTTTTGCAGGGCCACGCTCCCAAGGTTCTTCTTTTTTCAGGGTCACCCAGATCTCTCACATTCCAAGATAAAGCTTTCATTTGGAGATAAGTTGCGCACCCGCCGTGAATACCGCTCCTGCCAGCAAAACCACCTTATTTTTCTGTTCAGAAACGGTATGCACGTCTCTACTCAGTAATTTCTGTCTTCTTCTCCATATGTATCTCTTCGTACCTCCCTTTATTGTTTCAACACAGGAAAATTCCCACCAGCGATCTTGTCTTCCCTGATCTGTGAAGCCCAGTCAGCAGAGACAAAAGTCTGCAGACCGGGTATTGGAGTATCCCGTTCCACCGCATGCGCGGCAAGAGCATAGAAGGAATGAGTGGAAGTCGATGCCCAGCAGGTAACCGAGGACTTCGATGCGGCCCCCTCCCCCGCTAACCCAGCCCTCCATGGTGGAAAGGAAGGAATTGCGGCGGGACATGGTGCGACAGATCCAGTCGAGAGGAGATAACGAAGCAGAAACAATCGCAAGGGGTCCAAAATATTCCCTGCTTCCTTTTGGATCGAATAGGAACCGGCATCCAACAAAGGCAAAGCGGAGCTGCCAAAGTCGAACCCGGGTCCTAACGTAGCACTGATCGAAAGAATTGTTCGGGTTGGCTAGTCCACCCGGTCCCACAAGCTGACCCGTGATGAAGTCCCAACGACGCATTAGAGAGAAATAATGTCTAGAGTGTTCCCTGCCGTTACAGTTTTCGAGGACGGCAGAAAAGGAAACGCCAGATTGACCAAATCTGCCTTGCACCCCTTCCTTTGAAAATCCGCCTCGACTTCCGCCAAAATCGAACCCTTAGACGGTTCAGCTTTAGCGGAGTTGATCTCCGATGAGGCCCCCGACCAGAGTTCTGGCGGCGGCGAGACAAAATGTGTTGAAATCGTGAATTCCGCACGACTGATCCTTCGCTTCACCGGTGATCGGCATCTACAGATCTTCGCATCATTTTAAAAGAATGATAGTGATGCCCGGGTCGTATCCCGGCGAAGCCCCATCAGCCAGCACCTTCACGACTCCAACCTCTGCCAGCGTTGGGCCAAGCACCTCCAGAGTTCTGGAGAGGAATGGGACCCCCTCAGATGGGTCCTCCGTACGACGAGAGCGACCTCTCCCCCATCCGAATAGCGTGGATAGCGCCAGACAATATCGTTCTTTCCCCGCGAATTGAGCAGTCGCTCCGCCTGGTTTTCTGATAGACCCCGTACACAACACTTCCCTTCACCCAGCAGAACCACATCGCCTATGAAACCTTTTCCAAATAGAAGGGAAACACCAACCCAGCCGCCCTTAATCGAGATTGAATCTTTCAACCATGAACCAATCAGCAATACCGGTCTTTGCTCCTTAACAAGTCCTCCCGCGACAATCTCTGCAAAAGAGATGCCCGGCCTTGTCAAAGTTTTATCAGTCGACCGAGACTCCCTATCATCGATGTCCTTCGTCTTACGTGCATCAGAATGTGTTGACAAAGCAGCCAAAGAGGGGCAGACTGCCCGGCGATGGCCGATCAGCCCACAGCTAAAACATCGCAATGGTCTCCAGCAGGAAAACGCTGCGTGGCCCACCGCCCCACATCTGAAACACCGCTGCCCAAGCTTCCGATACGAGATCGATGCCCAACCACCCTCTCCCTCATCGCGATGTAAACCCGACATGAATCCAACCTTCTCCTCCTACGAAATCTTAGACTCATCTCCAACGTGTTGCCACTCGCGTAACCCTGTCGCAATCCTCATGTTCGTCACCTCCTTTCGACGATGCTCCCCACCGCGCTCCCAGCCGTTCCCTCTCATCCGAGCGCCTCCTCTCCTCGAGGAGGGTTTCTCCCTCGAAGAATACCTTAAAAGATCGAGGTCGGAGCACATCAGTTCGTCGCAATATTTGGACCAACGCTATTGGACATCCAGTTGATGACCTGGCAATTATCTGCATACCATGTGTCATACTCCTCGTCTGTCTCCATGAGAGGATCGTTGGTGAGGATATGATTCTTGTGCTAACCGGCGATGAACACCTTGAATGATCGAGACCAAAGCACGTAGTTCTTTGTTCCCTTCAATTTGATAGACGTGCCATGTACCATCACAGAAGAAGTGAAGTACATGGGCTTGGTCTCAGAGGATGTCATCGTGATCACGAAGGTCAAGAAAAAGTAACCTAAAAGAAGATGGTGTTTCAAACAAGCATATGCTTTATCTAAATCACCAGTTCAGCCCCCTTCAGGACTTTTAAAGCAGCAAATTGTGGTTGTAACGCCACAAATCAGACTTGGCAGAGGTTATGGTATAGCCCAACAATGTTGGCGAGGGCTAAGAAGTAACCCAGGAGCTCTATGGTGCAGTCCAACAATCCTGGTGGGGGATAAGGAGCCCTAGCAGAGCCTTTTGGAGGCTTGGCAAAGGCCTTGAAGCCCCAACGGAGCCCTAGCAGGGGCTTGGCGATGTTGTTAGAGGCCTTGTGGAAACCTTGAAGCCCCAACAGAGGCAAAGGTCTCAAGCGGAGGCCTTGCGGAGGCAAAGAACCTTAGATCAAGGCCTTGCGGAGTCGATGGTGGCCTCGGCTATGGTGCAGCAGCCTAGGCGAAGGCTTTGGAGCCTCGAGCGCCACTCAAAATCACTGGAGGACATGGCTGACCGAGGAAGAAACCTAGGAGACGTAGAGTTGGGCCCTAATCGTTGGAAGGGCACCACATAAGGGTTGTGGAGAGGAAGAGAGACAAGGTTGGTGGCGGCGGCGGGATTTAGGTCAGAACATCGGTCTAAGACCGATGCTCTGATACCATGTGGAGAAAAATGAGATAAAGCAATGAGTTGTCTTATTCAAGAGGTCTAGGGGTTCTTATATAGACCAAAACCCTATAGCACGCATAAACAGGAAATTACATAAAAAGACCCCGAGGGTTTACAACTAAATAGAATAAAATAAAGTCGCCTCTAACACATCCATTCAATGCAATTAGCAACTGGACAAGCACGTTGGTTTACACCCAATCCTAAAGATAGTGTTTTTCCCCTAAAAAATACGGTACTTTGCATTATTCAAAGAAAGAAGTTAAAGAGAAAGGATACTCTCAAGGATATGGAATTGCAATCTATGTTTTTAAAGAAACTGCAATGGTATGATTTAACAGATGATGCAACTAGAATAATACTACTAATGGCAGATAAACCAAATATTCTCTATGTTTTATTCATGACTCACATTGCTATGACTAGATCGTGTTGATCCATCAACAACAAAAAGTTTTTTCAATGGGAATTTAAGAGATGAAGCCAATTCTTCAATCTTCTCCCTTAGTCCGCCTGAAGGAAGCTGTTTATCATGACAAAATTATTAAACTTATCAAAGGTACTAACGGCAACTTACAAAACTGTGATGATGAAAGGCAATTACCAAAACACAAATTACAAATCGTGAATGACAAACATCAACATCTAATATGTATAAAAAAAATAGAACTCACAGGGGTGAACTTATTGAACAGGGGAGCGATTATAATTGGATAAAGAGTCATCATCAGAATAGATATTACTAGCATAAACCCCCACAAATATATAGCCAGATAAGGGCCGCCCTTCTGCACAGATATGAAGCTATTTTAATTTGAAATGTTCAGAAGTTCATCAAGTGATACAAAATGCAAAATACGTGCAAGAAAGGAGCATCCTATAAGCTTAATCAGCAAGCACTACCTGCACAATATAAATGATTGCAGCAACTATTGGCGGTCCTATAATAACTGTAATTGCCATTCCTTTTACAATGTCCCTGAAGAATAACCATATTGTTTGCTGCAAAGGTCAATGTAATACATTAAGGAAACGGCAAAATCTTGGCCCTAGCCGAGGCCCAAAGAAGACCATTGGATTGTCTTTATAAATAGTTGACTAACTTTGTTGAAACCGTGACGAGCTTCGATCACAAAAGTAGAATATAGTGAGAAGGGCAAATCGGTGATCTGCATTTACAAGTCATGTCAGCCTGCGAAATAATTTGAAAATAAACAAATGCATACTAGAATGCCTCTTTTTGATAAAGATGCAATAGAAGTACCGACCAACTTAATAATCATACAAACACGATACACATGTTATTCGAGATGAAACAATACATCATTGCAAATCTTCCTAGGGGCGCATCTATTACATCTAATGTATATGTCTTCACGTATATAAATACCTACATGGCTACATGTATATGTATGCATGTGTACTTATGTATTTATGCATGCATATGTTACACAAGCATCTCCACGTGAGTGTGAGTGCATATTCTATATACATGTATATATACTTTTTTCGAAAGAGACATATGTACATATATACCCATGCAATCTATATAGCGATGTTCCCTTTTATAGGCCGTGACAATATTTCACAATTTCACAATGGTTTGAAACAAATCAATTATGCATCTTTCGAAAAAAACAAATCAACTGCGCGTCATAGAAACCATAAATTTTATAATGGTGGATGTGCATATTATTGGGTTAAACACGACAGTGTTAGAAATGTTGAATTATACAAACAAACATTAAAATATTTACGGAAAAGCTTGTGCTTGATTAGAAAAAAAATCAAATTATCAGACCTGTGACCAAATCATAACACCTCCCAAAAAAGCAAGTGTATGAATGGTTTCATTCTCCACATTCAGGCCAAGCAGAACCGCAAGATCACCAGATTTCTGCAGACAAAAAAACGGGAGCCGTAGAATGCATAAGATAAGAAGGCAAACATCCAGAAGGAAGGTGCATTTCTTGCAAAACAGATTACAACGATTACCTCCCAAAACCAAGGCAGAACACCATAAAGCAAGATAGCAGTATCCATGAGTATAGTCACAGCTTCGTGAACAAAGTTAAAATAACTGCAGCGGCAAAGCAAAAAAGCACACAACATCTAGTAGACCAAAACATAACAAGGACGGACATATATCGCTGAAAAACATGTGCTTGGACCAGACCTTTTGTCGAGGCTATAAGCTCGGGATTTCACGAATTTCTCCTGACTAACCACTCCCTCCAATGGCTTCGGTAGGGATGTCAGCTTCAACGCAGCGTGTTGCCGGATGCCCAGGTACGTCTCGAAAACGTAAACCATAATCATAAACCCTAGATAGCAATTCAATTCATTAGTTATCACCAGTATCATGATCACACCACTTCAAATTGTAATGTTGACCTCCAATTTAGATCAGCAAAATAGAAACACGATATAGTGATTAAAAACTAGAAATGGCATCCTAAAACGCCTGTCAAAGCCAATAAACAACAAAATCCAGTCGACTGAAATGCAACAAGAACATATGGTCGGGATTGGAACCCTAATCAGCGGAGTGCTTGCTTACCGATAACAGACTCCAAGTAGGGGAACTCCATATCGACCTCAGTTCGAGGTGGGAGGAGCGCGCTTGTCCAAAACGGAGGAGGAAGAAGAACGCGTTGTTTGTCGTTGAGGAAACGCCGATTGCCTTTGTTTAGGAAATAAAACGGCAACTTTTTCTGCTCAAAAAGAACGCCAGTTAATTGTCTCTGTATTTACCTCTGAAATAATTTTCTGTATTTAAAATATTTCCATTAAAAAATAAAAACTAAAGGCACAGCTTCTTTATTTTGATATTCAAATTATTTTAACCTAACATGGCTTCGTGATTAAGCATTAGCTTGCATTATAAGAGATCATTGGTCAAATTCTAACAATTATCCATGCTCTTAAAAAACAATGTAAAATTGCAGCTTAGTCTGATGAAGATGCACACTTTGATGGTGTCAAAGAACCTCTTACTTCTTGAAAATAATTGAGTTGCAAATTACCTAGTTTTTATCAAAAAAAAAATAATGGCTTGCATGAATCAAAAAAAGAACAATATGCCTTTATTGGTATGATAAATCGATATGCAAATCTCATAAAATGCCATCAATGGAGGAAAAAGAACACATAATCCTCCCACCACTATTATCAGTTTTGAGTTTGACTTTTTTATATGAAACATATGAAGTTATGTGGTTTTATTAAGTAAAAATGAATAGCTTACATTTCTTTTGCTTTAAAATCTTATTTATGCTCGTTGATTCATATAAAACATATGTGTTTGATAGGAATTTTTACATTTATATCATTACATGGCATTTCAGAATAACTCAACTTTTAATTTTTGATATTTACGTAATAATATGTTGAGGAAAGGGAGCCTACTTTGTGAAGTAGGTAACTTACCTACTTCACATTTCATTTTTTGTAAATTTGTATTTTTTTTGAAAAATACCGCCGTGGATTTTCATCATTATATCCCTATAATATGTCATTCAAATTTCGTCAGAAACAGAGACTCCTACGGCCTCCATCCAGACAGTCATTTTTTAACGGTCGCAGATTTGCTGTATTTTTCATGTTCTGTATGGAGGCCGTAGGAGTCTCTGTTTCTGACGAAATTTGAATGACATATTAGAGGGATATAATGATGAAAATTCATGGTGACATTTTCAAAAAAAAAAGAAATAAATTTGCGAAAAATGGATGTGAAGTAGGTAAGGTTACCTACTTCACAAAGTAGGCTCCCTTTCCTCTAATATGTTACATTTGATAATATTGGTCATTAATTAATTATTTTACGAACTTTAGTTATTTACAATAAAAAGAACGTGGGTCATATCCACGAGGAATTGATAGTTCAAAACACTAAATCCAATGTTTGAATGTGCATAAAAAGTAGGATGAGTTAGACCTAAATGGGTAAAAATTTAATGAATGAAATAAATAGCTAGACCTCGATATAAATGAGACGGTATTGCTAGGACATTTTTGCATGCTAAATTTATTATTGTTTTGATGATGATAAATTGTGAGTACAGATAATACTCCACATTTCATGATAGAAAGAAAAACTACTTAGTTGTCATTCACATGATTTTTAACAAGGATGGAAAACCATATTTAAAAGACAAGATAAAAGCTATGGATAAGTCAAAGAAGAAGAAGAAGAAATCCCGTGACAAACATGTGTAAAAATTCTCTCTCTCTCTCTCTCTCTCTCTCTCTCTCGCTATATATAGAGAGAGGGGGGGAGGGGGCCTTCCAATGAGGTGCACCTTTCCTGCATCAATGGAAAGCTCATCACCAGATCTGTTAGATCTTAATCTAATTGTTCTTTATCAAAAAGGGCATTTTAGTCCACATGTTTTCATTTCTAAATTGAAATTCATTTTGAATTTGAATTTCATTTACATATTTATTTTCCATATTTAGACCGTTTGATTTGGCAATTTATTATTGTTGTTTATTCGGTAAGGTTTCGCCAACGTGGTGGTATTTTCGCAATACAGAATAGCAGAACTCTTTGTAAAAATTTGCACAGACATTGTAGAACTGTATCCTGCATTGTAAAATAAAATCACAGTTAACAATAGTTATATTATTGTAATTGTAATTTCAATAATACTATTGTAAAAGTGTATGTAGGTTTTGTAAAATTCGTATGAGGAACTGCAAAAAAGATAAATTAATAGACCATCAATTATAAAGAGGAAAAAGATAAGTGTAAAAAAATTGAGATTGTGAAAAACATTCTGATATTGTAAAAAATATCTTAGATTGTAAAAAAAAGATCTAAAATT
The DNA here is from genome assembly GCA_037367405.1 of Ottelia alismoides. Taxonomy (NCBI): domain Eukaryota; kingdom Viridiplantae; phylum Streptophyta; class Magnoliopsida; order Alismatales; family Hydrocharitaceae; genus Ottelia; species Ottelia alismoides. Next base: position 125,524 of record JAZKJV010000851.1, on the reverse strand, counting down.
TGTAAAAAAAACAAATTGAGATTGTAAAGAAGCAACATGAGATTGTAAAAACAATCTAAGATTGTAAGGAACAATATTAAATTGTAAGAAACAATCTGAGATTTGTAAAAAATGAATTGAGATTATAAAAAATGATCTAAATTCAAAAAACGGATATGAGATTGTAAAAGATTGATCTCTGATTGTAAAAAGTGGGTGTGCCCTCCTCCTGCATATATCCTTCCTCCACTTGCACCTCCTCCGCCATTCTCATGCACTATCGTCACATGCGCCACCACCTCCTCCACCGCCATCGTGCTCCGCCACCTCCTCCTTCATCGTCATCACGTGCGTAGGCAAAAGGAGGAAGGAGTCTCCATCGTGCGCGCCACCATTTCCTCCGCGTCGTCGTGCTCCCCGATCATCTTTGGAGCAACAAGGCGGAGCTCTGCCTATTACGGTGTTGCACCACAAGCCGAAGAAGATGAGGAGGTGGCAGCTTCAAGCGCTGCCATACTTGCTGCCGATGTGGTTGCCACCGACGTGGTTGCGGGATTCGTAAACCCTAACAATGGCTCTCCCAACGCATATACCAAAAAATAATGTGAGGTTGTCACATTCTATTTTTAGAATGTGACAAATGATTAAAATGGGTTTTTTAACATTAAACAAATTAGGATAATAGTATATTAATCGTGGTTGTTTGATTAATTATGAAGGAGTGAGATGGCGGGCTTTCCATGCACCCAGGAAAGGTGCACCTTATTTGATATATTTCCTATATATATTTCATATATATATAGGAGTTGGGAGCCTAAGCCCATGGTGTAGGTAACTACCTACATCCGATCTTTTTTTTGCATGATTTTTGAGTTTTTTGAATAAAATCTTAGGGGAATTTTCTTAATATATTAAGAGGAATATGTGTTTCAAGTTTCATGCAAAACAAACATTCCTAACACATTCATCTAGAAGGGGCCAGTTTCAGTAATTCTGAGACCGTTCAAATTTGATAGTCTTGATGAAGATGATAGGTGTCTCGAATTAAGTTGAATTTTGAATGACATCATGGTGGTACATAGTGATCTAATTCCCCCAAGATTTCATTTCAAAAAATCAAAATTCTATGAAAAAATGAGTCATTTTATTTGTAATTAGGAGCTCCAATCATGTTGCCAATCTTTTTTTGTATTGTTTCCCACATTAACGATAATAAAGGTCCCTCGTCCCTTTATCTTTTTTTTAAAATTCCATCTTTAATCCTTAATGATGCAACATCCGCCCACACTGCAACAAATCTGGCATAAGAGAATGAATAGTTTTTATCATTGTGATATTTATAGTCAAATATATAGCAACAAATATTATCCATTACTTCATTCTTTAAAATTACCACAAATATCCAATTCGTTGCTATATTTCTTGCATTGAATCATATAAAAATGTTACCCATTGAAATTTCCTTCTAATCAATGTTAAATTTAGTTTCAATTAATAATAATTTCAACGAATAATTCAATGGACAAATATTTGTTATATGAACCTTTAGCAATGAATATGACATTCATTACTAATTTCAAGAAAAAAAAGTCAATTCTACAACGAATAATATTCATTGATATGTATATATTTAAGATCAGAAGATACGATAACAAATATTCAAATTATTCGTTACGTTCAATTGTATTGTAATGCCGCATAAATATTCAAAAGTTGAAATTATATGTGAACATGGGATCAACATCACAATTCACAAGTACAAAATCTCAACAATTTAGTAAGACAAATTCTCTCACCACCACCAAACTAACACGAGATCTTCATCGATACACATCCACGAATCAAGTTGTCTAGATCTCACAATTCCTTATCCATCTACTTCATCTATGCAATAAGCATTCATGGGTGCAATGTTGATTGATGCATCTTTGAGTTGTCCATTGTTTTATTTTAGTTCACACTTAAACAGAGCACATAGTTTTCAAATTACAGTGCTCATAAAAGTTCTTTATCAATATAGCATGAAATTGGTGGACAATCGTAGGATTCATATGACTTTCAGCTGGCATCCTAATAAATTCAATATCATTTATATATCCTTCTTCATTTTATGTTAATTCTGAATATGATTAATATTCATCTTAGAATATTAGGAGGTATTTTATTGTTTTACAGATTATGTCATTTAAATTTCATGAGAAATCATTAAATATTAGCACTAGAAGTGAAAAGGATAAAATCCATAAAAAATATTTATTGCTTTATCCATTCTTAACCTTTGTTACACATCTTACAACATATTTTATCGTTGTCATAATTTTGAACAAAATGACTAAAATTGCAAGTAAAGAGATAATATAATCATAAATTTGATGATTGAATCAATTCATAATCATAGAAACAACATCTTGCCATCTTTCCACATGAATATAATTTAATAACCATCATGGAGTGATGGTAAAATACTTATAATTTACTAACCATTACTTAAAAAAAACACATAATAAAGTTTTTATTTGAATAATATTTGTAAAGGAGAGGTACCTGAAATAAAAAAGACACCTCTTAAAAATGAAATTGACCTAAACTATGGTATTGACATAAACTCATATAGTATTACATTACATGAATTTCTATATAAATTTTTAGTATTGTTTAAGGTTTTTTTATTTACACTCTACATAATTATCTTAAAATATTAAATAATGCACAAATACTCGTCTAACACTAAAAAAATTAACCTACGGATAATCATAAAACAACATTTCTTTCTCTATAGCCCCTCCAATGGAAAATTCCTCGCTCCGTCCCTATGTGCTCACCAACAACTTGTCAGCTTGAATGCGCGAGGAAGTGTGCTCGCCATCGCATGGCAATTAGCTCGTTGGGACATCAATACAACCAAGACTTCACAAATCTTTGCGAGGAATGTCCTTATCAATTCCGGAGAACGAAAAAATGTACATGTTGTCGGGGTTTCAAAGCCCAGCAAAACCTATATGACATGCTACAAAGCCATTGCATGTAGTGAAACAAAACTAAATATATTTTCATTGCAGAAGAACATATAAAAATAAACAAAATATACATGCGGATGTAAAGACTCAAAGGGATCACATGGTATGCTCCATCAAACATGTATGACCTGTTGTAAATTGAAAGATGGAAGACCCTAAACATATATGTCAGCAATAGAGAATAAACACATCGAAATACAATAACATCTGCATATAATAACAAGAATGTACATATAACCGAATGTTCTAAAGTAAATTATAGCATGAACAATGATAGGTATAAGGCGTATAATCAAATGTTTAGATATTTAGCAGTGCAGTTTGTTGCTCATCTCCCATCAATCTCTATGTAATTCATAATTTATTGAAAATATATCGTAATTATAAAATCTCTCACAATCATCATTTTTTCCTTGTTTGAAATAGCTTGGAAATTCAAGAACTCTTAGATATCTTCCCAAGCTTTTTCTAAAGTTGCGTAATTATTTGTTACTCTGTTTCACTATTTTCCTCTTCTTCTCCCTCACCCACTAGCACCTTTGTGATCGACAGAAAATATTAAGTTATGCATAGTAATGCAAATTTTAAAAAGAAGTTTAAAGTTAACATAAGTTTTGATTAAGTTCGACGATATCAGATACCATGCCAATCATTATACACCATAGTCCGGTCACATGGGAATTCAATAACAAAATACAATGTTCATATGGTTGAGATAGTTATGGAGATGCGGTAAAAGGTACTGAATATTAACTTGAGGAAGATGGGGCAGCTGGATCCATGTAATATAGAGGAAGACCACTAAGTCCTTTCTTCATGAACACATCCCCCGCCTTCTCTCATCTGATACAGTATTTAACATCTAGTAAGTAATACCATGTACAATTATATGGAGTAAAATGACATCATGTATTAATTAAGTACTTGTTTCTGTAAGATCTGATCAAAATGAGGATGAGCCGCCTCAGACTTGTTAGCCCATTTCTTTACAAAAAGCACTTGGTATCAATCTTGGAATATAAATTGTTAAAAAGATTGCCGCAGATACAATGAATTACAGAAACATGGATTCATATAGAGAAATATAAAGAAGTTACCTGAACATCTTCCGCCTCAGGAGGGAGCCACATATTCCCATGCTCCTTCCCATGCCTATGGGTGTTGGACCGCCACTTTATCACAACTATTCCATCTGCAACTTGGAAACCTATATTAAAAAAATTGTATATAGAAATGCAATACATCTAACATCGGATAAATAAAATTCAGAAGTTAAAAACTTACCAGCCATGCTCAAATACACTTTTCGAACCATTAGTCAACCTTATCTGTTGTTTTTATATTATTTGCCTTACCCATCATCGACCTTCTTTCGAATTCTACATTAGAAGCAAACAAAACACACACAAAAATCCAATATGTGCACAATGCTAGAAAAAATCATTGCACATGAAAATTGTAATATTAAACTTTTTTATTACATGTCAAGAGCACACCAAGTAGGATTAGACCTCTTCATCTCCTTAAAACTCATCACCTCCCATCCTGCTTATCTTGTGGAATGTTTTACTCATCCTCTTCTTGACAGAAAGGATGAAAGCACGATGATAATTCTCTTTGCCATGTCCAAGACCATGGAGAAACATATATTAATATTTATAGCATAATATTAATAGCTTTATCAACTACAAATGATTGAATACAATATTCATCAAAGAAAAGATGATGAACCACTCTCGACAACAAGAATATGATACCAACGGTATTCAGTCATAGTCCCATGTATCTTAAGAATACTTTGATCTCCTTAGCCATCCTATTGTTGTTCCAAAAATCTCAAAAAAATAGTTTATATTATTTTATATACATGTGTATTAAAAATTGAAATTAATTTTTAAAATAATATATCTCCCACTAGATGCAAAGAGAGGGATTGGATGAGAATCTATTGTGTAAGCTCCCGAAGGCGGCATGATGCATCTCTCTTATCATCTTCTTCGTCCAATAGTAATTAGCCAATATCTTGTGATTTTCAGGTAACATCTTCTTCACAACTACCATCATCACATTAATATTCATATATGTTATATTGTACTATATTTTCATTGCCAATCAAAACAATCAAAAGTTTGGAATAAGTCTTACAATCAGACCACAAAGGTTCCTCTATGTTCTTTGATAAGTAATAAAATTCTGTTGATTCTCTATGTGCCTCCTTATCGTTGGGATGATTAGGGTAAAATTTTGAACCAGTGACATCAATCTCCAATTCAACAAAAGGATCTTCATTGTAAGGTTCCGAGGTTTGTTTTGAACTATCTTCTACGAACTCTTCATGTCTCCACCAAACATAATATCTATTAATTAATTTATTTATATAAATATGAAGCTTAACATCATCCTTACTCTTCTTTTTAAGAAGACGACACTTATTACCTGGCACATATAATGGTATCCTTATCCACAACACTCAGACCATGGGTGCATGCAAAGGTAACTAATTCATCGATGCCCCGCCTAAAAGGGTCTAAATAAAGGATATGGTTAGATTCTCAAGCGCATCACAGAAGCGTGAGCGTCGTATCGAAAACGACGAGGAGCGACTAGTCGCACTAGTGCTCGATGCAGCGGAATTTAAAAATTTTATTACGACGAAACCACATGATCCAAGAACACTTCTCGGATCGTCTCGTCTAAACCACAAACAAGTAATAGGATTACCTCTTGAAGCGTGGTTGCGATCAAGTCTCTAAACGAAGAGACCTCCTGTCTCAAGTCCGATCCGACGGAGGAGACGCTTGCGAGCGCGGGGATGAACCGCGTGCTTCTCGCAATCCATGTTGATGATCCAAGCGGCAGATCTCCTGATCTCGACACATGAGATCCGACGTCTTCTTCACGAGCGAGGCGCACCGAAGGAGACGGAGATCCACGAGCAGACGATCGAGCAGCATAACGACGACGCTGTGGCAATGAAGACTCTCTCCATGGCCTCCATGGTGGACGGCCATGAGAGGGAGAGGGAGGGCTGACGTCTAGAGAGAAAGAGAGAGAGAGAGATGCTTCTCAAGCATTATGTGTAAAATAGAGAGCATGGTATGCCTCTCTATTTATAGGGTTTTGGGATCCATGGATCTCAATCCATGTGACATATAAAATCAATGGATGAGATTGATTTATGTCAATCCAATGGCCAAGATTGTTGTTGGAAAAACCAACAAATTTAGATTAAAATATATTTGACAAAATCAAATATAAATTAGTCCTAAATCAACCCAATAAATAAGGAGAGAATGTGCATGGAGATTCTATCTCCATGCACCTTCCATGTGGATGGCCACCCTTTCCTATTTGGAATAGGGTGCCGCCCACTATTTCCATGGGGAGAGCAATCTCATGGAAATCCATGAGATTGCATATCTCCTTGAAGATCTCCTTTATTTATTTCCAACAACTTTTGTTGGCTTTTTATTCTTCAAAAATAATTCACAATTATATTTGAGAATATTGCAATCTTGCCATGGAAAAATTATGAATCAAATTCACAACCCAAAACAACATATAATTTATATTGTCAATTAATTACACAATGTGTATCCAATACACATAATAATTAATCAACACATATAAATTATAATTAGCCCTCTCTCTCTAATACATTATAAATCACATTTATAATATATTGTGAATAATTGGATATTACTATCCACATTATTCTTACACATAATAATTAAATCACGTTTAATTATATTGGATAACTTATTCTCATGTGCTCAAATAATATGAATCACATTCACATTATTTACATCTTTGATGATCAAATCACATTTAATTATCTAAGATAACTCTCCTTATAATATGAATCAAATTCATATTATTGATGATAATTAAATCACATTTAATTATCCATTTTCTCAATGCTCGGATACATATATCAACAATAGAATTATCCATGAACTCTTTCAAGGATAATGCGCTTTCTCCGCGAATACTTGGAGATAAGGACAGGGCGATTGTAATGTTCCACGTATAGTGACATGGATATTGAGATCACATCTCAAATCCGAATCTCGGGCCTCCCATAGATGCTTGATTAAATCAATACCGCAAATCTAATCTTCTCTGAATCACATTCAGATTAATGTCCAACATTTGGACTAAGATCAGATTACTTCTCTACTGAGAGGAGTCACTAAAATCCAGACCCGTTTCATCACTCCCTAGGAATGGAAGCGTCATGGTTATACAACCGTTTATGATCACATCACCCTCAGGCATTCCCAATACCTGTACATCCTGCATATTGGAATACTCAAATTAAACCTGAAGTATTAGATCAACTTTATACTGTCTACTTCAGGGTTTTATCATTAAGTTTCTCATTCGATCATTGGGAGTCGGTATCGACCATATACCTTCCAAAAGCATATATCATACCTAGGTCTTGATCATGTACTTTCCAAAAGTATATATCAAACCTACAAATTAACAGTCAAGCTTCCAAAGCGAGACGACCATGCGCATGGAATTTGATTCTTTTTAATATCTCATGAGTGAGCTCATGTCTTCCGGTTCAGTAACTGAACATGTATGATCCCTTTGAGAGATCGTATTACTCATTTGCCCTTATATGCACACCAGCGCGCCGGTGTATAGACCTTGATTAGGTCATCAACCTATTGGTCTGCCAAATGTACATACTCAGACATATAGTAACACACCTGTCTCCTGTCAGAGGATGTGTGTCTATATCATGACAGCATACGATATAGGACTTTGGTTATCTTGATCTCGTTAAGTCAACTCTTTGACCTAACTCATCTGACACCTCCGAATCTCTATTCCTATGCAGAGGACCTGCATCAAGAGGTCGGTCAGATATCAGCCTAACTGAGATAGGATTGCCATCTCCTACTCAGGCTGGAGATCATCTCTTAACAATCATTTGACGATGCTTGATGAGTCCTCAATCTAACTCATTAGATATTCATCCAAGCACCAGCCTCTATGATTCAATAATTGAATCAACAGCTGTATGATCATTAAGATGGCTATGGTACATAACCCTAATTGTACTAAGGGACCTACTATGCAAATTATTTATTCTTCATTTCAGATCAGGGAATGATATTCGCAATAACATTTATTGCATAATGGCTCGCTGTGGGCTCGCATGTCCAACAATCTCCCACTAGCCCAAAGAGCCATTAATTGGCTAATCATTTAAACCCACACTCATGTGACAATCGTAGGCTATTTAGAAAATAGCTAGGTAAGTTGATCAGTCACTCTGTTTCCAAGAGACTACGCCAAGTCCTTTTACGACACTTGCATATCTCCTAGTAACAGTGCTCGCATCCAATGCGAATGTTGCATCTTATGCAATCAATACTCAATCTTGTTGGTTATAGTGTCCTTGACACTACATCTTATTAATTATCATAACCAGTATTCCCATAATCCTTATTTAGAATACCTTTATTCCTGGAGATCTCTATCTCCTAAGGTATCTACAGTCAAGACCCTTATAGATCACTATCTACACGATCTTAAACTTTTGAAGATAAGACTTTGAGATCACTATCTCTAAGTTTCATCATCTTTGAAGATATTATTATTACTGCAATCAAGTGTTTTATCTCTATAGCAGGATTAGTAACAGTTTACTACTCCCACTGAATGATAGACATATGGTTCTTGTACATATCTAGTATACATTCAGCTTCTCATAACTGATGCACAAGTGCAAGCAGTTCTAGCATTCACTTCCTCAACTTTTTGAGGTGCTATCCCTTTAGACAGGTCATTACCACATCTTAAGGGAAGGAAGCTTTTCTTGGAATTTTCCAGAAAATGGAATAAGTCCAAGGTGTACTACTAATGCGACGGTCCCAATACCCTCTTCTCTTTGCTTCTGAACGACTTCAGAACTAAGGTTTTAAGAGGTATCCTTGAGATCATATCTCAAGGTGTGGAACAACCAAATTATGAAACACTTATTATTATTATCCTTATATCATTCCAAATGATTAGAATAATATCTACATTTAGCACGATGAACACAATGGCACTCCCACTAAGCTTCACATGGTTCATCAAGATTCTATCTGAAATCATAACATTTATAATTTCATCAAATCTTGTGTTCCAACTATAAGAAACTTATTGGAGTCCAAAGATGGAGTTCTTCAGCTTGCACACCTTGCTTTCCTCAACCATGAAGCCCTGGGGCTACTTCATATGAATATCCTCAAAGAGGTATTCATAGAGGAATGCAATCTTGACTTACATCATGAAGATGTCATAGTCAAGTTGTGTAGCTATAGTTAGCAATATTCTGATGGGTTAAAGCAAGGTCATTGGAGAGCAATTCTCATCGCAAGCGATGTCTTCTCTTTGGTGTGTAGCTCATGGCTACGAACCGTGCTTCGAAGGTCTCTACCTTCTCATCAGGTTCCCTCTTTCTTTTGAAGATCCATTTACATCTTAATGGGTCTGACCCATATAGGTGGATCCTCGAGAGTCCATATACAACACTTGTATATGAAGTCTACATTAGACTTTTATTGCTAACATCCATCTTTCCATGTCATGATCCTCAGGAGCTTCATCACATGAAGTCCGATCATTTTCAGATTTAACTGACACATGGAATCCATCCTCAAACTTATTTGAAGAGGTATTAATGTTTCATCTTTAATTATCTATTTTAGTTTCCGATTTCAGGAGCCTCATTATCTTTTCAAGATTAAATGAGTTCCTTTACTTCATTTTCATCTTGATTCTCAAGAGAGTCATCCTATAAGAATCATATTCTCAAAGATGAGATCTTTTAAGAATCTCAAGGTCATAAAGTAGGTATCTAATACCATCCTTTATTTTCCTAATGAAGTAGCACTCTCTGGTGCTAGATTCCAGATTACCAGCTTGGGACCTTATTAAGTGTATAATGTAGTCTCTACCACATATACATATACCTGGAAACTAAGAGATAATTATGCTAAGATTAATCATTGATCAAATCATGTCACACATGATCAATTGCATCTCCCTACAACTCTATTGAGTTAAGGCTCATTAGGAGGGGTGAGATAGAAATGATATTCACATCTCCATAAGGTATTCCTTGAATTCATCTAATAGGTACAAGCTACCTTGATTAGATCAAATTCATTTCATCTTCCTTCAAACTTTGGTTCTAAACCAAAATTGTGAAATCTTTGAACATTTCAAAGTTTTCTAAGTAAAGAGAAGAAATCTCATATCATACATAGTCATCAATATATATCACATATCCATAATGTTTACTATGATATATATGATTCACATACATCAATATGTATGAGATCCTGAATACCTTGACATTTTACACCTTTCCCAAAGAAGGGTGTATTGGACATTTTTACTCTTGAATACAATGTTCACAAGTATGTAAGATTTGAACATTTAGACAATCTAAAGGTTCATCTCTTATCAGTCTATTGATCACATCAACAAACAAATGTCCAAAACATGATGCCAGATCATTGTCAAATGATCTTTATCCTCCTATTGATCTTTAAAGGTTTAATTTTTAGTATTAGAAATCTTAATGAACCATTTATTAATTTCTAGTTTTATGGAGTCCGCTAGATGTTAGATTACTATCTGAAATATATATCCATCATAACTCTTTATGATAGATAAATTTCAGAATTCATGTTTATCTCCAACATTTAGAAATAAACAATAATGTATTCTAATATCTGGATCATAGAGACATTCTCTATGACTAAGGGCTCCCACTGAAATTGAGAAGTCTATCAATCCAATAGAGATTGTTGCAACAATTTCATCAATATCCATGTAGAAGACTATAAACCTTAAGATCAAATTTTCCAGTCTTCTAAAACATATGCAACCCATTGCAAGTGTTGTTAGAAGATTGAGATACAATTATAAGACTTTATATTATTCAATAAGCAAGTCAATATCAATGATCTATGTAGATTATACTGATGCTCCATCCGGGTCCTTTTCTGAGGATTCTAGACAGATTTGATAGTCATACTATCAACACATCAACTTATTGCAATATTGGCATTCATCCAACTCTTTGGATGGAAGTCACAGAAGTACAATCAACTCTTTGACTATACTTCTTACTTGGGTCCAACCCATGCTTCCACTGCGCTCCCTTTATCTCTAAGCAACCATTGCTCAAGACTAAATGATCTCTCATGTTAAATTCAAAAGAATTCAAAATAAGAGTATTTCAACACTTATATATGCTTCATTAAATTCATACAATATGAATATTATGAAGCTTCATGAATGACTAGAGTAAAGATAGTAGAATGATGACACTCATCACCTACATTCATCTAAACTCTTAAAACATTGGTTCAGGTAGGTATTCAAATGTTTTGAATACATCATCTCTTATGGAGCCACCATTCTGCATGATGCAGAGAACCATGCCATTCATGATTAAATGTTGAGAGCACATATGTATGCCAGAATATCTTTATTGATTTTATAAGGATTAATTTGACAATTGCGATCATCATCAACATGTCACTTCCAAAGCACATTTGATGATATCAAGACTATAGAAACGTACAAACCCTAGGTTTGAAGTCCTATTATCTATTTAATTGTCATTCCTCATTATTATGAGGAAACTTGCATATTGCAACTACATACATTATGTGTCCAACTGCAAGTACAATATCTGGATCATGAGTCCAATCCATGATATTTTACTGGTTATTAATGAGTATAACAATGAGTGTGTTTAATGAAGGATTATCTGAAATAAGAAATTTGCATAAAGATATATATATATATATATATTTATATTTATATATATACATGTTTTTTCTTAGATTTAGGAATTTTTATATCAAAGTTGTCTTGCCATGTCAACAATGAAAGTTCATTCCCTTAATCACTTTCAATGTAAGAGATATACTTACCATTATATCTCAAGCAAGATCTGGGATCTCCTTCCTTATCTTTGTTGCATCCCAATAATATGAGAACCTACAACTCGGATAAAAAGAAGCGGGAACACATTCCGCCTTGCAAGTCAAACTTGCATCTCCCAATTCGGTCTTTAACACCCGGGCCCACCACCCCTAAGGTGATGTTGACCCATCATTAATTGAACCAACCGTCAACAGGAATACAACTCGCTATGCACAATCCAATATCGCCCCAATAATATGAGGACCCGATATTGGGGTCAATACGCATACGTCCTTACTCTTTCGAGAAGCGACGAGCCCGATCCAAATGGATCATATGCAGGAGCTGTCACTTCGGACAGGCATCTCCAACATATAATATCTGGCGACGAAACTCTTCGCCTTGATGGGAGACCATGGATGTCACTTATGTGATCATCCATATCATATTCAAATTCTAATAAATTATCATGAATCACATTCACATAATTAATTCTTCCAAGGGAATTATCAACTCTAATCATATTAGAGTATAATTGGACATAATCAATTCAATTATATTAAATTAATTATCAATCCAATTCAATCAATCAAACTTGATTGTTATGCTTGAATATATATGGTATTATTCTCAAAGTACGTATTAATTCGTATTTTAATAATTAGAAAAATACAACTTAATCCCTCGGATATTATCCCGGCCCTACCCGCTGTCATGGCCAGTACCGGCGGGAGTGGGACGGACCACATACGTTGCAACCTGCTACCACATCGATCCCTGACTAGACACCATATCCGCCTCGGGAAAGGATAATGTCAAATTGATTAACTTGTACTTGAGATGATCATCGGTTCTTCAACCGAAATTATACCATATAGTAATCAAAACAATTTTGATTATAAGGAAATTTACTAGACAAATTCCCAATCCTATTCAAGCAAGGAGTTTGATGATTGTGTTTCCAATTATGATTTAGATCAAATCTAATCAATTAATTGGTTGGGGCCAAGTTAATTAAGGAAATAATCATCTTATAATATTTATCAAATATTTTCCATAATTATTTCATGAAATTAACAATTAATTTCACTAATTGACAATCACATGGTTCTTGATTAGGAAAGTAATTTCAGCAGTGACCCCTACTTACTAAAATTAGCATATCTCAATCAATTTAAATCCAAATTAAGCAAAATAAGTTTCCATAGTTTGCTAACTTGATTTACAACAGAATCTATGTGATTTGCATGCATTTCGAGGCGTCTCTAAACGGTAATTAACTCCTTAATTACGTTAAGATTCGCAGTTCCCGCAACAGTGAATACATGTTCATTAAAACAACCATATCTAGAACAAACGAAATCCGATTTACGCAAACTCATATCCTATGGTTTCCTTAATTAATGGGGAACAAAATCCAAGTAAATAATTCGTGCTTAAACAATTTAAACAGTGCCGAATTTATTTACTAAACAGATCTGCGAAATCAAATGCGATGAAACCTTTCGCGACCTTAACGAACCCAAGTCGTCCTCGGTTAGCGAATCATATTCGAAACCGTCAACCTGGCTCTGATACGACTTGAAGGATATGGTTAGATCCTCAAGCGCATCACATAAGCATGAGTGTCGTATCGAATACGACGAGGAGCGACTAGTCGCACTAGTTGCTCGATGCAGCGGAATTTAAAAATTTTATTACGACGAAACCACATGATCCAAGAACACTTCTCGGATCGTCTCGTCTAAACCACAAATAATAGGATTACCTCTTGAAGGTGGTTGTGATCAAGTCTCTAAACGAAGAGACCTCCTGTCTCAAGTCCGATCCGACGGAGGAGACGCTTGCGAGCGCGGGGATGAACCGCGTGCTTCTCGCAATCCATGTTGATGATCCAAGCGGCGGATCTCCTGATCTCGACACACGAGATCCGACGTCTTCTTCACGAGCGAGGCGCACCGAAGGAGACGGAGATCCACGAGCAGACGATCGGGCAGCATAACGACGACGCTGCGGCGATGAAGACTCTCTCCATGGCATCCATGGTGGACGGCCATGAGAGGGAGAGGGATGGCTGACGTCTAGAGAGAAAGAGAGAGAGAGATGCTTCTTAAGCATTATGTGTAAAATAGAGAGCATGGTATGCCTCTCTATTTATAGGGTTTTGGGATCCATGGATCTCAATCCATGTGACATATAAAATCAATGGATGAGATTGATTTATGTCAATCCAATGGCCAAGATTGTTGTTGGAAAAACCAACAAATTTAGATTAAAATATATTTGACAAAATCAAATATAAATTAGTCCTAAATCAACCCAATAAATAAGGAGAGAATGTGCATGGAGATTTCATCTCCATGCACCTTCCATGTGGACGGCCACCCTTTCCTATTTGGAATAGGGTGCCGCCCACTATTTCCATGGGGAGAGCAATCTCATGGAAATCCATGAGATTGCATATCTCCTTGAAGATCTCCTTTATTTATTTCCAACAACTTTTGTTGGCTTTTTATTCTTTAAAAATAATTCACAATTATATTTGAGAATATTGCAATCTTCCCATGGAAAAATTATGAATCAAATTCACAACCCAAAACAACATATAATTTACATTGTCAATTAATTACACAATGTGTATCCAATACACATAATAATTAATCAACACATATAAATTATAATTAGCTCTCTCTCTAATACATTATAAATCACATTTATAATATATTGTGAATAATTGGATATTACTATCCACATTATTATTACCCATAATAATTAAATCACATTTAATTATATTGGATAACTTATTCTCATGTGCTCAAATAATATGAATCACATTCACATTATTTACATCTTTGATAATCAAATCACATTTAATTATCTAAGATAACTCTCCTTATAATATGAATCAAATTCATATTATTCATGATAATTAAATCACATTTAATTATCCATTTTCTCAATGCTCGGATACATATATCAACAATAGAATTATCCATGAACTCTTTCAAGGATAATGCGCTTTCTCCGCGAATACTTGGAGATAAGGACAGGGCGATTGCATTGTTCCACGTATAGTGACATGGATATTGAGATCACATCTCAAATCCAGATCTCGGGCCTCCCATAGATGCTTGATTAAATCAAGACCGCAAATCTAATCTTCTCTGAATCACATTCAGATTAATGTCCAACATTTGGACTAAGATCAGATTACTTCTCTACTGAGAGGAGTCACTAAAATCCAGACCCGTTTCATCACTCCCTAGGAATGGAAGCGTCATGGTTATACAACCGTTTATGATCACATCACCCTCAGGCATTCCCAATACCTGTACATCCTGCATACTGGAAGACTCACATTAAACCCGAAGTATTAGATCAACTTTATACTGTCTACTTCGGGGTTTAATCAGTAAGTTTCTCATTCGATCATTGGGAGTCGGTATCGACCATATACCTTCCAAAAGCATATATCATACCTAGGTCTTGATCATATACTTTCCAAAAGTATATATCAAACCTACAAATTCAGTCAAGCTTCCAAAGCGAGACGACCATGCACATGGAATTTGATTCTTCCCAATATCTCATGTGTGAGCTCATGTCTTCCGGTTTAGTAACTGAACCTGTATGATCCCTTTGAGAGATCGTATTACTCATATGCCCTTATATGCACACCAGCGCGCCGGTGTATAGACCTTGATTAGGTCATCAACCTATTGCTCTGCCAAATGTACATACTCAGACATATAGTAACACATCTGTCTCCGGTCAGAGGATGTGTGTCTATATCATGACATCATACGATATAGGACTTTGGTTATCTCGATCTCGTTAAGTCAACTCTTTGACCTAACTCATCTGACACTTCCGAATCTCTATTCCTATGCAGAGGACCTGCATCAAGAGGTCGGTCAGATATCAGCCTAACTGAGATAGGATTGCCATCTCCTACTCAGGCTGGAGATCATCTCTTAACAATCATTTGACGGTGCTTGATGAGTCCTCAATCTAACTCATTAGATATTCAGCCAAGCACCAGCCTCTATGATACAATAATTGAATCAACAGCTGTATGATCATTAAGATGGCTATGGTACATAACCCTAATTGTACTAAGGGACCTACTATGCAAATTATTTATTCTTCATTTCAGATCAGGGAATGATATTCGCAGTAACATTTATTACATAATGGCTCGCCGTGGGCTCGCATGTCCAACACCAAAATCTACCCATTTTCTATACAATTGTACATCTTCTCCTGTTGATTCGTCATAATTTCCTGAAGAATATAACTTTGGGTTTAAACTATGATAATAGTGTTAGAAAAGAAAAAACTCACGGGAGGGAATGAATGTTGGCCTAAACTTATTAGACTACATATAACAGATGAGAGAAGAATGGAATTTTTTAATTATCCCTTGAGATCATCCATGAAGATTCAAACATAGTTACAAGATGGTCGATTTACATGTAAGCTTATGTTTAAATAAATTTCGATAGAATCTCCCTTGCGCCCCTTTTATATACCCCATATGTCAACTTTAATAGGATTTGACATAATGTCACAAAAGCAACACCAATAAAGCCTGATTAAGATCGATTTGTTATACTGATGAGTGAGGAGGATATGATACTGAAGTTGATCAAATATAAGCTTACATGTAATAATGGCAACCTTACAATTACGTTCTGATCTTAATGGATCCCTTTAATTAGGGACCTCCGAATTAAGGAAAACCAACATTATGTCGTTATATGGATAACTTTTATCTTACATATGTAAGTGATATACATGCATATATGATGTTCGTCAATATGGTCATGAGTTTTAATCGGCATTTACATAGATTGTCGTGTTCATGGGGATGATATAAACCTATGTGATATTAATATCGTGCCAAAGTAAAGTGTATATCTATATTTATTGAAGTACATGCAAAAATAAATATGTACATGCATACATCAACATCCACAACTACTGGATTGATCTATCTCATTACAAAATGAGTCCAATATGTGTAAAAATAGAAAAAAAATATAACACATTAAGAAGGAAAGAATCTCTAAAGTGTTGCCCTCAGTGATGGCCGAGATTTTCCACGCGAGTCTAAAAGTATCCTCACAGAATGCGAAGATAAGTTGTCGATGAGGCGACCCACGAGAATCCTCTAGTCCATCAACAAGTACCCACGATGTAATAATATGCCACGAATATACCAAAAATGTGAGGCATAATTTATTATACTCTACAAATAGAAATGTATAACATGTAAGCATATAGAGGTTGAACTACAGAGAGCAAACGAGGAAGCCTATGATTATTGCTAATCAATGTGTATTATGTAAATACTTGTCTTTATGTGGGTTTTTAAATTATTTATATTTTCCATTTTCTTTTCTTTTTCCTTTTTAATATTAATATTAATGGTGAATATATGTAATTTAATAATAATAATATATATCATATACATATATACATATAGATAGGGGTATACATATAAGGCATATGTCTATAAATATCCATATATAAGTACATGTGTGTGTGTATTATTTTTTGCTAATTTTTAATTTCTTTTTGATTTTTGAGAACAGAATGAAAATACTTGTAAAGAATATATTAGTACATAGTATAAGTATATACGTAATATATGTATACATATAGATAGTATATAGTATACATATCTATAAATAGTCCAAAAATACATGGAATATATTTTTAGATTATTTACTATTTTTCTCGTGTTTTATGAATTTTCTGGAATTTTTGCATATTTTTAGGTATTTTATAAATAAAAAATATCCCAAACATGGATTAAATAAAATAGGTCGAATTGATTTGAAGATTAAAAATAGAAAATAAACTCCAACACTCTCCAAAACAATGTTAATAGATAAATAATAATGTAAAGAAAATTCATAAACAAAGATAAATATTTTTGGTGATTTTTCATATTTTTTACTAGATTTTGGATCTTTTCAAATTTTATGCTCTTTCATTTTCTATTTTAGGGGTTTTCGGTCTGGAGATACAATATACTAAAACAAATGAAATATGATATTTTAGAATTATTTAAAAAGGTTTTATATTTTTAATTTTTTTAAGTCAAACATGAGCAAAATCGTGTTCATTTAATTGTTAATAAGTAGTTAAAATGCCTAAAATGTAAAAACAAAAATATGGCATCATGGATGCACATGCTAGCAGGCATCTAACTCTATGTTTTTCATAATTTTTGGAGCACGGATGCTATTTTTAATAACTGAAATACAAGCACAAAACCACATGTACTGTTGAGAGTATATTTGCAATAAAAAATAAAGGCATGACACAATATGAAAAATACCCAAAACTTTATTACTGAATCTGGAAATTTAAGGACTAAATATAAATACAAAATCTTTGAGGGCATCTCTTCAAAATAGCCACCTTATGTGGGACGACACATGAGGTGACATGGCATGGACCCATATGTAGTATCAAATAAGTATCAGGGTCACTATGCAATTTTTCCAAACTTATTTACGCTACAAAAATTATTTATACTAATAAATAAAACAAAAAAGTGGGGGTGCTAAAAGTGCAAATTACCCCTTATATGCGCGGAGATGGACATCTCATATGTCTTCACTTGCCACGCGTCTCCTTCTCCGTGCACGATGACGGTTCGAACGTGGATGTTCAAGATTAAATCTCGAGCTGAGATCGAGTGGTTGAGGTGTGCGAGATCCAATGGTTGATGATGAATCTAAGGCTCCTCTCCAGATGGACGACTGTTTCTCATGACGAAGAACAGAAAAGAAGGTTGCCTTCCCTAAGCGTCGATCCTTCGATTCTCCCTCCTCCGAGCTCCTCAGGTGCTGCAAAGCTGCCCAATCACTCCCTGGAGGGTGTTCCGCAGCTGGATGTATCCTCAATATGATCTAGGGCTCATCGTTTGAGCCTTGGAGCGTGATGCGCCTGGAGGTGCTTCTTGAATGCCTTCGGCCCTCAGACGGGCTTTTTGAGTCCCGCAAAAATGTGCAAAAGAACGCTATGACAAAGTTCAAGGAACTCGATTGTTTTTGGGGTGGATTCGAGGTAAAACAGAGGGGATGTGAGTGTACTCCGACAATGGTGGCGAATGGAGCACAGATCCCTCGGTCCAGAAGGATTCGAAGGGGGATGATCAGTCGAGGATGTGGAGAAATGCAAAGGCTAGGGGATGAGATGGTTGCGGAGGTTGGACACAAAGAGTAACGATGAATCATAGTGGTCGGAGATATAGAGCTCCTGCGAACTAAGATCTATAGATTACGCTAATGCAGAAGATTAAACACGAAATAAAAAGGCAGAATCGAAAACTACTACTAACATTTACCTAGAAATGATAAAGAACGCAACTCTAACCAAGTGGTAGATCGGGGAGCAGGACGACAGCCAGAGCGCCGCCTTGGGTACACCGCTCTCATCCTACGACCGCGCCAACACCTCAGGGAATCTCCCCCTATCACAGGGATGCACACTAAGCCTAGGGTAGTGGGTTTTAGGGGAAGGAACGGGACCAAATTTACGGAGGAAGATGAAGGTTCTTATTTATAAAACACAGTGGGGATCTTTATTGACCGGCTCTAAGGAGCAATCTTAGGTTATGTACAAGGGATTTGGGGTTTAGGCATGGATTAGAGATGATATGTTGAGGTTTGTGTGAAGAAATGACAAAAAAGATGGATGAGATGCCAAGGAAAAATGGCGAAAAATTGGGGAACAGATACGCCTGACAGAGTAGAAACACCGGGGGAGTCAGTTGGCTTAGGTCAACAGTCCCCGCAACGTGATTTGTCAACGTAGGTCCAAGTCTCGACAAAATAGGTCCTTTATTTGCAAATAAATGAATTAAAAATAGTAAATAATTTTATTAAATTTTGGTATAAAAAATGTTTATTATCTTATGTAGTATTTTAATATGATTTATATTTTTTATGATTTAATTTATTACAAGTTACTTTTTACAAGTATATTTATGGTACGCTAACATGTATTTTGTATATTTTATTTTTATTTTGTATTTTTGATTTTATTATTTTATTTCCGTGTTTTATATATTTATAAATTATTTTTAGGTATGCAAATATATTTTTATTATTTTTTATGTATTATATACAATTAAATAAATAGGGGTATGCATTATACATGCATAAGTATATGTATTTCATTTATGTATTTTTGTAGTTTATTTTATTTTAGTCTTTTCTTTATGGTTTTATTCTATTATAAATATGTACATATGTTATTAATAATGTTTACAAAATTATAAAAATATAAAATTATAAAAATAATAAAGAATAAATAAAAATGAATATTTTATTCAGGTATATTATACAAGAGGCCCAAAACCTAACTTTCATATTTTAACTTCAAATTAAATTAAACCACCTTCAATAAATAGTTTATTGAAAGTGATTTGATGCATTTTGAGTTTTTATTGAGGAGATATGGGTTTAGGAAGTTCAATTTTTGGCTTTTTATTCTGAGTATAAAATGTACGTTGTATCTTATTTTTGTGCAAATTCAATTTTGTGTGTGTGTATATATATTTATCTACATCTTTCATGTACAAAGTTTATTGATTTGAAGTATAAATAACAAAGAAGAAAATGGGTCCCAATAATGCTTTAACGATGAATATATAAATGGAATTTTTAGTGTATCTTTGGCCCTTATCTCCCCCTACTTTATTCCTTGTCGACCAAATCAATTCTTGACTTGGTCTCGGGGTTTAGGATCAAAAAATAACTTTGGTATTTATTTCTTTTTTTTATTTTGTATTTAAGCAATGTAATATCTACAATAATTATACAATAAATAATGAATGCTAATTTGTACAAAATAATGATATTTACATGAATTTAGATGGGGTTTAAAGGCCAAAATGAAAGAATAATATACTTGCCTTTTCTGGTCCCTAGCAAACACTTATGTAATGAGTGTAAAAATAAAATTGAAGGAAAGAAAAAGAAATAACTTGGAATAATTGTTGACTTTTAAACTAGTCTTTAAAATCAAAGTTTGGAGCTCAAAAAAGGCCTTTGGATTATTGGCGTGTTCGAAACCACATGGAAGTTAGGAACTGTGACATAACATCCCTTTGATTCCATATTCCTATCATCCGATCCTATTCATATACAGGTCAGAACCATCCTCTCAATCGCATACTCTTGCTACCTTGAAATGATAGAACCGTGTGTGTGAATTTGTTTAGCTCTTCCCAGACAAAATCATTGAACCATCAATGCATCTGCTCTTCTGGTAACTCATTCTCGTGGAGACAGATATTCCCTTCTAAGGTCAAGTACTCCCAACCTTTACTACCAAATGGGGGAGAAGTTAGAAGAATGGGAAAAGAAGTGGGAATGGACCAGTGTAATCTTCATTCCCTTGTGAAATTGGCCAGTGGAACCGATTCTTCACCAAGAAACATGTTTTTTTCTAAAGCTCAAAATTTTGTGGAATTCTTGGTATAGGCTTCTTTGGATATTTTCTTTAACTTTGTACAGCTTCTGCATTCTTGTTGTGCCTCAGTGGATATAGCATCTTTTATTCCACCCATTTTTTTGGGTCTTGGAAAAGTTACGCCGGTAAACCATTCCTTATCTAAGCATTATCTCAATCTGTCTCTAGTCTTTAGATATCATTGTTACCAAAAGAAGTGTGTTAGAGTACCGGTATTGGCAATCCCTAAGAATTGTTCATGAGCCACCCTTGACGAAGCGGCCTTGCATCGTCCCGACTTAGACCTAAGATTTTTCAACAATCCATCAGAGTTGAGCTATGTGCTAGTTGTGAAGTTTCCATCAAGTCAATGTCTCAAGAGTTGTACGGATGATGTGAAGGGTTCTATTTAAACACATTGAATTGACGCATGAACATAGTCTTATGGAACTTAAAGAATTAAGTCAAGGTGACCTGAAATATCTTTTTTTCTAGTCCTCAATGGGTTCCTCTGAAATTAAGTGTATAAAGGACTATTCCAAGCTCCAATCTTCAGACTGTATTTGGACTTGTTTGTCTAGGTTATTTCGACAAATGCAAATGCTATGTACTATGCAAGAAAAATATTTTTGTGGTGTTGTTTTCTAATTTTGATCTTTTTATGGATTTTTTAAAAAGTTTTACAAATTTTTATGCAAATTTTGAAAAAGATTTTGAATTTTTTTTGGAACTTTTGGATTTTGCTAATTTTTAGGGATTTTTCAACACAAAAAACTTTTTGGAATAAAAGATAGGTACAACTATTTACACGTGAGTGCATCTTAATAATTTACAAGAATCAAGGTTTAAAGTATTTACACAAGAGTTAATTATTTTTATAAGCATATATATATATATACAGTTAGTGAAAATATTTATTTATTAAGATGATGTATATATTCCTCAACTTATTTGAAGATGATTTTTCCACCAATTTTGAAAACTATAGTTAAAAATAATCTTTGCAAATAAATTTTACAAACATTCACAAACATTTGAAAATCATTTTGCAAAGATTTTTCAAATAATATATATAGTTTTTTCAAAATATTTTTGCAACCATTTTCTAAACAAAGAAAAGAAATTTTTAAAAACAAAAGATTTTACAAAGGTTGGAAATATTTTAGAAAATATTTTTCAAACAGCCTTCAAAAGATTTTTCAAATAGATTTTCAAACTATTTTCCAAATATTTTGCAAAGATTTTTACTTGATTTATTAATCAGTATATATAAAAAGAAATTGAGGAATAATATACATCTTTTTACTCGTTGATTTAATGAATTAGATATTTGTGTGCATAGTACTTTGGCCATATTTATTTTGAAAATATGAAAGTACAAGTTATGGCTAAAGTATATACAACGTATATTCGACCCCCCTATAGTTAGCTTGAGTTATGCCCTCATAGATCAGAGAGAAAAAGAGAACACATAACTTATATTGAATATAGAAAAGCCTATACTACAACGACTAAAGAATAATGAACGAACGAATCAGAAGAATGAGAAGTCGGTCGTCCCCCTATACTTAGGATCAAATAATCCTAAGTATAGCGGACTATATCTATGTGCAGGGAGGGTCGAGGGTGGGAACGAACAACTCAATGATTTGTCCTATCTCCCCCTATACTTAGGGTCAGATATCCCTAAGTATAGACAGGAATATCAACAAGAGAGGAGACATGTGGCGAGTCGAGGAATGAACATGTGAAGTTCCCCATCCCCCTATACTTAGGATGAAGCATATCCTATGCATGGAGGCAATGGATGAGGAAAACAAAGCATAAAATAGATTATACAAAAAAATAGAAAAGAAGAAAAGAAGAAAACTAAAGGAATAGTTTTTTAGGAACATTATCTGAATCTTTCGATGTTGCGGAGGTTGTGGATGCTTCTTCATTGTATATCACTTGGACCAAATTGACAACGGTCAAGAAAGTGTCATGCTCGAGGTACGACTTCGGTAACTGACTGTTGATGATGAATGGTTATGCGTCAGGCAATAGATCTGATATCATAATGCTTCTGTTGTCACGCACTTATTGCACTTTGAATGGACCTATCCATTTACTCTTTAATCTACGGGGAATATATTCAACTTTACGTCAAATTGCCACACTTCATGTCCAGTCTCAAAGCTCTTTCGTCAAATGTGCTGATCATGCTAACGTTTAACCTTCTCCTTGTACATCGATGTGTTATCATATGCATAGTCTAGGAATTCTAGGAGCTTGTTCATATCCTCTTTTCTTTTTTGACCACCTTTTTGTGAGTCCAAGTTGCAGATATTAATCACCCATAATGATTTGTAGATCAGTTCCATGGGCAGATGGCATGACTTTCCATACACAAGACGGTAGGGTGACATGCCAAAAGGAGACTTGTAAGCGGTTCTGTATGTCCAAAGGACAGAGTCCAAGAATTGGGCCAATTCTTCCTGCCCGGCTTTACAAGCTTTTGCAAGATCGTCTTGATTTCTCTGTTTGATAATTCTGCCATGCCATTGGTTTGGGGATGATAAGGAGACATGACTCGGTGCTCGATGTCGTACTCGTTCATTAACTTGACCTCTCTATTAATGAAGTTGTTACCCTCGTCTGATATTAGAATCTTCGGAATCCCTAACCGCGATATGATGTTTTCTTTCAGAAATCGACAAACTGTATGGTTGTCTACGGCTCGGGCAGGGATAGCTTCAACCCAGCAACTCACGTAGTCAACGGAAAGAAGGATATGCTCGTGTCCCTGACTGTTGGGAAAGGGTCCCATAAAATCGATGCTCCAAGCATCAAATACATCTGAAATCTGAATGAACTTCAGAGGCATGGAATCTTTAGCTATAAATTTGCCTCCCAATCTGTAACAGTCAGTGCAGTACTTCACAAATATTGCAGTATCCATAAACAGTGTCGGCCATCGGAGGCCACACTATATTACTTTCACTGCCATTCTATCTCCAGAGCGATGTCCACCATATTCGAGCGAATGACAATGCTCGAGGACACTATGATACTCCTCTTGAGGAATACACCTACGTCAAATACAAGCTGCTCCTTCCCTGAATAAAAGTGGATCTTCCCATTGGTAGAAACAGATGGTGGAAAATAATCTGTCCTTCTTAATTTTCATCCAATCTTGTGGGACTACACCGAAAAATGAGGTTTTTTTTACAATGGCGGCATACCAAGGGAGTGAATCCATGACCAAAATCGACTCATTAGGAAAGGTGTTTGTGATGGGTGCAGTGCTCAGTGGAGGCTCTTGTTGTTTAATTATGGAGAGGTGATCTGCTACCACATTCTGAACCCCAGACTTGTCTTTGATTTCCAAGTCAAACTCCTGGAGGAGAATGACCCATCCGATCAGTCTAGGCTTGGCATCATTCTTCTTCTGTAAGTATCAGATAATAGAGTGTTCGGTGTAGATTGTGACTTTAAATCCAAGAAGATAGGATCTGAACTTCTCAAGGGCAAATACCACAATCAACAATTTTTTCTCTATGATAGTGTAATTTCTTCGAGCTTCATCTAGCATTTTGCTGGAGAAGTGAATGGCGTAGGGTGCCTTGTCTTTTCTTTGTCCTAGGACAACCCCAACTGCAAAGTATGACGCATCTGTCATGATCTCGAAAGGGAGAGACTAATCTAGTGGATGTAGGATGGGAGCTTGAGTTATTAGCTCCTTCAGCTAATTATGTGAAAGAGAACCCGTTGATCAACATTAAAGTCAGTCTCCTTGCACAACAACTTTGTGAGGGGTCGAGCAATGCGGCTGAAGTCTCTGATAAATCTCCTGTAGAAACCCACATGTCCCGGGAATGACTTCACATGTATAACATTATGAGGTAGTTCTAGTTTGACAATCGTATCTACCCTTACCAGGTCGACATCCATGCCACGTTTAGAAATGACGTGATCCAACACAATCCCTTCTGTGACCATGAAGTGTCTCTTTTAACAAGATAGCACGAGATTGACTTCACAACATTTCTGAAGTACTCTGTCCAGATGCTCAAGCCATGCATCAAAACCGTCACCATAGACTGAGAATTCGTCCATAAACACCTCAAGAAAACTGCCAACCATCTCGACAAAGGCTGCAAGCATGCAACTTTAGAAAGTAATAGGGGCATTGTACATACCAAAGGGCATTCTCCTGAAGGCGTAGGTGCCGAACAAGCAAGTGAAGGTAGTCTTCTCTTGGTCCTCTGGGGAGATTACCACTTGGATATACCCAGAGTTCCCATCCAGAAAGCAGAATAACTCCTTGCATGCTAATCTCTCCAGAACTTGATCGATGAATTGCAAGGGGAAGTGGTCCTTTGTTGCTACGTTGAGATGATGATAATCAACACATACCCGTCGAGATGTTGGTATCCAAGTAGAAATCTCATATCCTCTGTCATTGGTAACCACGGTGAACCCAGGTTTCTTCAGAACTGCATGTAGAGGGCTCACCCATTTTGAATCGGATATGGGATAAATGAAGCCTGCGTCACACCATTTCATGATTTCTTTCATGACGACGTCCCACAAATTTGGGTTCAATATTCTTTGAACTCCCGAGACAGCTTGGCATCTTCTTCTAAATAGATATGATGTGAACACATGGCATGATTTATCCCACAGATATCTGAGATGTGCCAACCAAGTGCCTTGTGGTTTTTCTCGAGAACCTCTAGAAGTCGAGATTCTTGATCCGGGGTCAGCTTGTTGCTGATGCTGATTGGATACACATTCTCTATATCCGTAAGGAAGGCATACTTAAGGCCTGCCAGAAGTGGCTTTAAATCAAGCTCTGATCTGGCCTACATCTCGGTCACTTCAGAAACTATGCTAGTAGGTGGATGATCTGCCATGACTTTAGAGGTACTGCTCACCTCAGTGGCTTGATGTTCAACTGAAAATCTACCAAACAAATTTGCAAAATTCATCATGTTCAGGATGGCGTGAATCTTCTGAATCAAATGTATGCATCAACCAATTGGATTCTGTCTCCCATGTGACATCGGAGCTTGAGTCGACTGCGCTTTCCTAGTCCTCCTTAAGAGAGAGGATGTCTAGTGTCCATGTATCTTTCAAAGAAAGTTCTGTATCTCTTATTTCTGCAATAAAGTCACATCATGCTTCAGGCGGTGCTGCACGACTTTCATCAGATACAACTTTTGGCTCACTGACCATGTCTATGGTAACTATGTGGTTGCTCAAGCTAAACGTGATCTTCCCAGGTCCATAGTCAACCACGACCTCGACAGTGTGCAAAAATTGTCGTCCAAGGATAATTGGGGTATGAAGTAATGGTGCATGAGAGTCCATATCAAGGAATACAAAATCAACTGGGAACTGCATGTCATGCACCTTTATGACAATGTCTTCCAACAGACCTCGTAGGTCGTTTGATGGATTGATCAACGAACTAAAGGATCATGCGTGTCTGCTTCAGTGGACCCAGCCCGAATTCTTGTAGTAATGATGTGGGAAAGAGGTTGATGGAAGAGCCGCTGTCAAGTAAGGTACGCTCGAACACTTGGTCAAAAATCTCGCATCTGATCAAAGGTGCTCCTTTGTCTTGCTTCTTCTGAGAAAGATTGTTAATGTCTGCAACTGTGGCCATGGTAAGGACGTGTTTCTTAATTTGCTAGCGTATGTTGTTGCAGTTCGACCGATGCTTGTTTATACATGCTTCCTTCAGGCCCTTTTTCACAACGGGCATGCATTCCATGCTTGCATCAATGGTATCTCAACAATCAAAATTTTCAGAATATCCACAACACATGGATCGGATAATGCACTTTTTTCTTTTTGTGTTTTTTATTTTTTTATTGCATCAGGAAAAGGAATATTCATAGAACTGAAATCAAAAGTGGCATTCTTATTTACAACAGAATTCTTGTCAACAATATTCTATACATCCGGATTGCAAAAAGGTGTACATCCTAGAGACAACGGTGCTGCTACTAGTGGACATGTAAAAAGTGTGGTCTCTGCACCGTCGGTTGGCTCTAGATCAGCTGCAGGTGATGGCTCCTCCATGGCTCGCGCGGCTTCACTTCGACTGCTATCTTCTTCTGATCTTTTTGAATTTTTTATTTTTTTTGTTCTTTTTGTTGATGGAGGTGGTGGTGACCGTGACGGCCTTCCCTCTTTAGGATACAGATACTCGGCAAACTAATCCATGCACATCCATTCCACATTCGAAGAATTGATATTCACAAAAGCAGGAGAAAATAGCAACATGCATATGAATTAATTTTTTTGCATTACATTCAACTTGTTCACAACCACGTATATTTCTATTCACCAATTACATTGCATTACATTGTCCATTTCCATACATTTCATTTACATGTCCACAAAATATACATTACATGACATGTCTCTCAAAAAGTAGAAGCTACAAATACATGACACGGTAAAATGAACTACCAATACTATGCCACAAAAAGGATGAATCTGCATAAAAAGGATGGTACCTCCAACAAATCACTACTGTGAACCTGCGGATCCACACGTAGGTACGTTATGAGCAAAGTAACTCAATACGATTTAAACAAAACTATACAAAAAGATATGCATGATATAATTTAAATGTGTGCAAAAGGGAAAGAAACTGGGTAACCTGATCTCACAAGAATTACATTTTTATTATGGTTATTAGATATGGATATGAGTAACCAAGCTTCGTAGATAGTCTGTGGTCTTGGTCTGGAGGAGACCTCACACTACGACTCTAAGGCAAAAAGAATACCTTAAGGTTGGGGTGCCTCCGTAGGCATGCGGTGGGGTACAATGCATCCCAACTAAGTTCCCAACACGTCCACTTAGCTCCACTTCACAATTGTACTTCGGATTCACAAATTAGATTCCAACCCGCGAATGTTTGCAACTAGCCTAATCCTCCTTATGCACAGGAAATTCACGTCCCATTCCCAACTTCATTAATCACATTTCCTGTAACTCCCCTCTTAACGCTCCCACTTGGAATATCGACCAATGTGGCCTACATTGGCATGTACACGAGTGTTAACTTTAAGTGACAAGTGAAGCATTAGTAAACCAACCACGACACCTTGGCCCGCGCCCGCGCTCGAGCATCAGGCTAAAGCACGCAAGTGCTGAGGCCAAACCGTCAGACTAGTACCTCGATGTGTCAAGCAACATGTCCCCCAACCATCACAGCTACAGTAGCAGTTGGGATCGCGATCATCTAGGCCTCTACCCAAGGCCCCAAGGGTGCATGCCCAATCCCTTGCGATGCCTACTCCATCTACCCAGTGAAATTCTTATCCATCCTAAATATGCTTAAAGACAATTACTTCACATGTATTAGATCCTACATAGTATATTCACTTCTTCAAAGAAGCGCCATAAAGGTGAAAATAAACGTTCAATAAGAATGTATTTCTTCAAAGTTATTGGACTCATAAGCAGTATTAAATATGTGATTTTAAATAGTGATGACTTCCATCATATAAAAAAAGCATCTGGAGGATGATTTTTCCTCACTCTGTTTCACTCAAATTGTAAAGCCATTACAAGTTTCTAAGAAAACATAATCACAATATAATGATCATCCGCGAAGCCTTTTTTTTAAAGGAAAACATAGAATCAATCTTTAAAGATCTTAAAGCACAACATAAAAACCAGTGGGTAACAATTGACCTCTACAGTACAATAGTTGCAAATATATGATGTTATTGGGCTAAATATAAAAGGGAAAATTCCAACATGACACAACTCTAACAGATCATATATACATAGTTTCCAATCAAGCAATATGGAGAAGTCCTATCAACTACTCATTATATTTGATTCATTTCTTGCAATGGAAAGACACCTCTAAGAATGTACGAATCAACTGTACTAGCTATTATTCCACCATCAATGAGTCAAATAACAACACAAAATAGCCAAACAACATGTCATTTTCTTTCTGTCAGACTAGAATCATATTTTTGGCAAGCTATTCCTGAAAAAAGGGGCTAGACATGGTAAAATGGACTCTGTAAAAATATTTTTTTATTGCAGGTGTATACTACTATTCTTTTAATATTTGTCAGTCCATAGAGTGACATGTGCCCACCCATTTGTTTCAAAGGGCCTCCTCTACTCGAGCACACTTCATTAAACTGCACTAAAAAACTTAAGTCTGACAATCGAGATTTAATTGGGTAGCTTGCAAGATTTCTCTTGTTGGGATTCATTCTAGATAACATCTGGAACATGATACCAATCTGAGCAAGTCAGTTCTTACATAACAGATGGATGTGGATGGACATGTTACCTACAAAGCTTGTGCTCTTAGCAATATGGGTTGGAAATATTCTTTTTAGGAGTGTACAAATATGTAAATATTTTTCTGTGAGGTGCATGTAAACAAGCACGTTGGATTATTGTTTTTTTTAAACTTCATAGATCTCCTACAAGATTGTCTCTCACATGCAACAAGTATTCTTGTTAACGAATATTCATGATGTAACACAGGAAATTAGAAGGAGAACAGAAGCCACTAACACCAAGGCCATGCTTATTAAACTTGTACAAAGATTATCCAACAGGGTACATATATGTACAACATGACCAATCCACTCTACACAAACAGATGCTGCGAGGATGTAGAGTAACACAATCGGAATCTCACCCTCAATATGAACTAATCATGTCCAAATGGATATGGAATAGAACTTACTACCTCACATACAACATGCTTTAAAAAGTTATTATGGCTCTATGGGTGTACACACATATGCGGGCACATATGTTCAACAAAAAATACGTAGATCCGACAACAAGAGGAAGGGGGATATCGTACTGCAAGAACTCGATTCCTCGGCAAATCCGCCCATGGAGAAACGACGCAAACAGTGCTCCGATGATGACGCATAACGACACACAAGGGTGACCTCTAGCTCCTCCAAGCGAGGTAGGCTTCGGATCATCGATCCGGCGAGCTCTGGTAGTGCTCCGGGGAGATGGAGGGAGGAGGAAGGGCAGGTTGGGGCATTTTTAGGGCGAGAGGCCTCATTTGGGGGTTTTTATGTGAAGGGGTATTTAGGTTCGGATCTTGGTTCGGTTTTGAAATGAACCCATACTCCGGCTCGCTAAATTGACCATAACTTGGTCTCTCGAACTCGGATTTTCATGTTCTTGGACTCGTTGGAAAGATATCAACGAGCACTACGCAATAGACTCCTTATTTGAATTTTTTAGTCACTAGACAGTACATATTTTGTAATTAAGTCCATACTCAATCAAGATTTGTATTTTAGTCCATGTTCGGTTTTCGAGGTTTTCGCAGTGACTGACAACTGACATGGCTCCTCCTTCTTCTTCCTCATTCGAACTTGGAGCTGACATGACTGATGCAAAAGATGACGATTCACCTGACAAAGCTTTATTCTTCCCTTTGATGGCTACAGATAGCGACAATGCCCTACCGCTCCTGAGAGTAACAACATTAGATAAAGTAAAATCACAATCGTCTACAAGCATAGACGAGACATCACATTCTACCTGCTCTTTTCTCTTGAAATTATTGGGAATAGCTTCGACATGGGCCGGTGTAGGAGTTTTGGTGGCCTCAAGTTGTCTACCTTTCTTGTCATCTCTGTGAGATCCTTTACTAATTGGGTCAAGCAATCAAGGTTGAGGTTCACGGGAATCGCCTCGGGAGTTTCAGCATGCTTACCACACTGTGTCTGTTGGTGGGGAGGCTGAAGCTGGGATTGATGATAGTGTTGCTAAGGAGGAGGAAGCTGTTACTGATGGTATAGAGGAGGATATTACTATTGTGGTGCAGTCGCGTACTGGTGGTTGATGAATCTCGGATTCATCACTCTAAATCTCATTAATTAATCTCAAATCCCTCAAAATCAATAGCATTTCTACATTTATTCTGCATAATTAACATTCATGCATATTTTCATAAGAATTGCATTTTAGCACGAATTTCCGCACAAAATAAGAAGCCAAAAATCCAAGCCAAAAAATGACCTATAAATAACATAATTTCCCTGATTTTTAACTAAATCATGCTAACTCCGAATGACCCAAAACCACCTCCACTGTGTACATATCACTAACAAGAATAAATGAAAAATAAAAAAATCACTAACCTAAATAAGTGGACCAAAAACCCAAACCTTAGTTTTAGGATTTCCGGACTAAAACCCTCATATCTTCCTCATCCAGTGTCCGTTTTTATCCTACTCACTTTTGAACTAATGTACATTCAATTACCTTCAAAACAAGATCAAGTTCAAGTGAATCGGAGCTCATATGAGAAAGTTGGGTTTTGGGCCTCTTTTGTACATTTTGTATCTTAGCTGATTTTAACCTAGTATTTTATGTACATAATTAACCTATTTTAGTTTATTTCTTTTTCATTTGTCTTCTTTGATAAAAGTTTTATTAAAATACGCAAAAATCCAAATCCAAACTGAGCTTGAAATCAAAGAAACAAATTGAATCCGAGTCTTCACTAACCACTTGTACAAAATTAGCCTTTTTTGTTTTTTATTTTATTTCTTCTTTTTATTAATTATTAAAAATACAAAAAATTAGATTAATGTGTAATTATTTATCTTTGATTTTATCATATTTTTTCCGGATTTTTATCTGGTTTAAAAACGAAAAGAAAATTATAAAACCCAAAAATCAAGGTATTCTATGTACATGGGATACCCAAAAATAACACTTTTTGCAATTGATCGATTTTGTTTTGATGTCTTCATGAAAGTTGTAGATCTCATCGAGACGAGTAATTTCCCTGAAGAAACTTTTTCGATCCGAGACCGTTTACTATTTCTTTTGTATTTTTTAAAGTATTTAATTTCTGAATTTTCTGGTGCTGATACGTGGCCGCTCCTGGAGCCGTCATGTGTCGGCCATTTTTGGCATTTTTAGTAATTAGTTTTTATAAAAAAAATTTAAAAATTAAATACCCGCACGTGCGAGGCACGTGCCGCCAAGGCACACACCAAGCACGTGCATCGCGCCTCATCCCCTTAGCCGCACACGTGCAAGGCACGTGCCGCGCAGGCACACGCCAAGCACGTGACGTGTCGCCACTGTTCATCGTCTCCATCAGAATCTCCGCCGCACTTGATCTTCGCACCTCCCACGATATTCACCGGCACCGCCACCTTCCATTATTGGCCGCGCTGCCTGATCAGATCCCCATCGAACCTCTCCGACCCTCCGCGAATATCGGCTGACGCCATCTCGATCACCAACCCGATCCTCGCCTACAATCGTCGATCCCAAATCCCAAATCCCAAACCTTCCATCGCCGACCCCTTCCTCCCCCCGTCGACGCCTCTATTTAAGAATGCCTCCCTCCGCCTTGGTCAGGCATCCGCCGATTTGTGCTTCATTGCCCCCACCGGAGGTGACAGCTCCGTGTGGCCCTCGCCGGCGAGATTCGAGGGCCACGACCCTCGTTGCAGCGGCATCCCGATCTTCGTACTGCCTCAGCTCTGGTGCACCACTGTAGAGCCTGCAACGTTCAACACTTACGACGTCCGACCTTCAATCTTTGCCGACAACACTACGCCTTCGACCAACGACTTCTATCTCCGCCGCCTTCTCCGACAACTCAGACCTCCCCCGGATGCTCCATTGTCAACGCCTCGCTCACGGCCAGGCTGTTGACACTGGGCCCCTCCGCATCACTAGAGGACCACTCGCCGGTTCTCCGCCGACCGCCGCTCCCTTCGTCATCGACCGCCAGGAGCTTCCAGCTCTGATCGCTACTCCAGGAGCCAAGCCACACTCGAAGCCACCTCCGCCACCCTCACGAGCATCACCGCCGGGCCAAGCCCGAGACCCCCGCCACGTGCTGTGCACGTGAGAGTGGGGGGACGTCCGCAGCCATCGTCAGCCCTCGGGTCACGTGCATCGTACGTGACCGCGTGGGGAAAATTACGCAGAACCCCTCGAACCTCCTCCATATTACGCACCAGCCTCGCCGACCCAAGGGTCACGTGCATCGCACGTGACTTGCTGGGAATTTTGCAAATAGGCCCCCTCAATTAGTGGTAACTACATCTAGGTCCCCTACTATCTTTTATTTATTTATTTATTTTATTGCAGAATTACCCCTGTGTTTCCCATTTAGTTTATACCTCTACATGGCATTATTTTATTATTAAAAAAATAGCATGATGTTAGCCATTAATTTTCTACATTTTGACATATTGTGGACATTTTTATGATCGATGGTTAATTAATAATTAATTGTTCTGTGGAAAATTGCGTATTTTGCCCATTTCATGCTCTAAAATTTATATTTAATTAACCGTTGCTCTAAAAATTCCCCAAAAATCATATATTGTAGATTAATTGTGCTTGATATTTGCCCAAAAAGAATCGCATTTGCATGCATAGATTGCCCTGTAAAAATCATTTTGCATATTTCAGTGTTTGATTTTTAATAGGTATTGAAACAAGTATTTTCAAGGTTTAGGATTTTTGTGAGATCAATCACCTAGTGATAGATCTTAGATAATTTTATTCTTTGAAAATAATTAGGTTTAATATTTATTATAATTAAATATTGAAATTCATTCTGTTTGCATTTA
Source organism: Ottelia alismoides (assembly GCA_037367405.1). Lineage (NCBI taxonomy): Eukaryota > Viridiplantae > Streptophyta > Magnoliopsida > Alismatales > Hydrocharitaceae > Ottelia > Ottelia alismoides. Next base: position 91,485 of record JAZKJV010000851.1, on the reverse strand, counting down.
AAAATTCATAAAAAAAATTCATATTGAATCCAAAAATTCCAAAAAAATTATAGTGCATTCATTTCATCATACTTTGCATTATGGTCAAGTTTCACATTTTCCGGACATCGTTTGAGTGTAATTGACGTTTTAGTCCCTAAAATAGGCCGAAATTGCATTTTGCATCCTTTATTGCATTAAAAATTCTAAAAAAAAGACCGCCACGAAAACCACGCACGAATTTTGATAGACATAATTCTAGGTTGTTCCTTTGCCTCCTTGTGTTCAACCTTGGGACTTGCCCAAGTAAAATAAACATAAAACCACATGATTAAAAATTGAATAAGTAATTGTGGTTATTTTCTTGACCGATTCCGATTACTTCCTATAATGAAACGACACATTATCCTTACGCATGAATAAATATCATCTTTAACACAACGAATATCGGACCCGTCAGTGGTACTACAAGTGTGAATGGTACTACAACTGTAGGTACTGTTGTGACTGCCTCCAATTATTGTGATACTGTGGAGACTGGTGATGCTGATATTGAGGCTGAGGCTGGGAGGACTATGCAAAGAGACCACCATGAGGTTGGTGGTAAGACCGGTTGGCTGGTGGCTGGCCCTGGGGTTTTCCAGTAGGACGGGTCGGCTGAGCATCGTTGCTCTAGACACCATTGACTTCCTATATCAGGGATGGTGGTGGGAATGCTAGACCAGAAGATGGTAGGAAATCTGGCCAGTAGACCACCATATGTTGCTGCGGTGGGGCATGCTCGGGGGCCTGCACGTAGTACACATGTTGGATCACCAACTGATGCTGACTCGGATGAGACTGATATGGCGATGATGGTTAATCTTTCTTCTTAGCAGGAGTCTCTGATGACGGTGTCGTAGACTGGCACAAACTAATGGTGCTCACCAGCAGCTCCAACTAATTAGTGATTTGGTCCGACTTATCCAAGTTCGGTGTTATATGTTCGATTACAGCAAGCTTTTCAAGATCCTGTGATTGCTTCTCTATGATGTCAACCTTCGAGAGATAGCCCCCTATGATGCTGAGGTTGTAGCTCCTATCTCTCTCTCATTGCGGGATGCTGCCATGTGAGCCGGCTTGTGGAGGACCTGAGGTTGTCTCTGATAAGCACGTGATGAAGAGAGGGTGGCCTCTCCCTCAACCATTTCTTCAAAAATCTACTATACCACATCTTCATCTTTGTTAAAGTGGGACCCCCTGCAGGAAACATCAACTAATTTTTGGCTTTCTATATTTAGGCCCGCAAAGAAGCGTTGGACCAAACTGGTCTTCGGTATGTCATGCTGGGGGCATTTTCCCCTCAGAAATCATTCCCAGGCTTCATGTATTGACTCGTGGGCTCCCTGAGAAAATTTGCTAATCATGGCTCGCATCTGGTTGAGTCGACCGAGAGGGTATCGAGAGGGTAGAGATTGTGAACGAAAAAAAATTTCAGTTCCTCCCAGATCGTCACGACCTTTCCCAAATGATTGACCCTGTGCAGGGCTTTGTCTTGCAAACTGAAGGGTAATACAGTCATCTTCACAACACCTAATAGGATGTTAGTGTAGCGGGTAGTTTTGCAGATGCGAGAGAACTTCTGCAGGTGAATTTACAGTTCCTCGTTGGTATTCCCGTGAAAAAAGGGTAGGAGCATCAAGAAATGGGGTTTCAACTTAAAGTAAGCATGCACCGGTGGAATGTAATTTGTCATCTAAATGCCCCCGGATTATATGTTTCTTTCACTGTTGGTTTGGGGTTCTCATTCCTTGCCCCCTCTTCTTCATCCGGATCATCACGAGGTCTTTCACCATCCCCTCCTCCTCTCGTAGGTATGTTCCTCATGTCATTCAACATATCTTGAAATGCAGTCTGTAAAAGTGCATGCTCAGTTAGTTACCGTTGTATGGCTTGAATGGAAGCTAGCAACTTAGCATTCACCTGATTCTGGTCTGACGGGGAATCTTGCTCTGGTTGGGGCGGCTGCTGCCCCTTTCCATTTCCTTGAGGAACCATTTCTAGATATGAATATGAGGAGATGAACTCTGTGTTGGGATCCAGGACTGGGACTGGCTTCTATCTGCAATATACGAGAATCCCAATCAGACCACTTGAAATTGATCATCAGCTGTCGAGATGAATCTAAGATTAGGATCAATCCCAGATGGTTGTGAATGGAGATAAAGATGTAGACTGAAATCGATCTCCATTCACAATAGGTGGTAGTGGGACAAGAGTGATCACGATTTATTAGGAGATAAAGGAAAGTGGAAAGAAAACAAAGAGTAGAGATTGGGTCGTAAGGTCCAAATTGGATTCTCGGGAATTGCCTCGAATTATTAACGATGCTGAATTCCGGAATTGATGTAGGTGTCGGCGGAGTCCGGACTAAACCATCCATGAATTGACATCATGAAGCAAGACAAGATCGATGTTGGGAGAAGGATACGATAATCAACAAGGAATAAAAAGGAGTGTAAAATAGTAGAGAGACTCAAAACAAGAAGGGGGTCAAAGAGAAGACACATATGACAAAATTTTACGCAGGTGCATGGGACTTGATCTTTGAACCTTAATCTAGATCCATACAAACACAATACAAAATTGGGTTCACCAACTCAACACAATGTGAAGTCGTAAAGGATCAGTTATTTTTATCTTTTCATTTTAGAGTTGTTATTTCAGACATATCTTATAGCAAGTCCTTAGCACGCTAACCCTATAGGAGCTATAGAACTGCCATAAAAGTATCCCATACTTGTTCTCCTCCTTTGTAACATGTAGTCTGCACTTTTTGAGGTCCTTTTAACCCTTCCTGGATCCCTACTCAGCCAATAAATATGAGGGATGCCCATGAGATGCAAGGACCTACTCGGACGCAAATCGATGAGACAAACACACTCGTGAGGGTGCGACCTAAGCTCAGTACTTCGGACCAAGTTGATGTTCCACACAAGGCGGGAACACCATCGATGACAGGGCCCTACTCGGTCACGTACGATATAAGTGCCAATACTTTGGAAATCCAAGCGATACACAAGCCAGTTACAGACTGGGTTTTTGGCTCTGATCCTTAACGGGTTGTGCCTCGCTCATGGAAGGGGTTTTGGTCCCCTCCTAAGGTACTTGAAAACAATGAGGGCTTTTATGAACCCAAAGTAATGAAGTCCATTACAAATTCTAATTAAGGTCAAAGTTTATTTAGTAGTCCCATTGTTTTAGATTTTTTTGGATTTTCACTTTTTTGGATATTTTGCATATAAGTGCCTAACAATTTTTTGTACATTTTCATTTATGTCATAGGTGCTCAAAATCAGAGGGAGATAACGAAAAAGCCATGCAAGTCGATTCTATGATGGAAATCTCATCATTGAATCTAATGATGCATGCAGAGTTAGAGGACTTACAGTGCTTCCCAACTCTCTGCATGTGGTATGCAAAACAAAATTTTTACACCTATCTACATGGCGGTGTGCAATCGACAAAATCACCCTAAACAGTAGATGTTATTAGTCGTGAAGAACCACATGCTAATTATTCGGAAATAATTCCCAAGATATGGTCTTGGAGACATCTCAGTGCCCACCGCAACGGGTCCTGCTAGCACTGTATGATGCCTCTCTCAGCTTGTGGGTTTAAGTACAAATAACTAATATTTATTAATTTAACTAGATCCAAACGTAAGAGACTATAGGTACATAATACTTATTAGGGTTTGGACCTAATTACCGATTCAAGAAACCTAAATTCTAAGGGCTCCATGCACATAAAACAAATAAAAACAGAGGCAGAAAACTCAAAACATCGACAAATAAAATAAAACAAGGCGGTGAAAATACGAGAAAACCACGGCAAGGTCCCCAGGTGAACAATCACCTGGGCACTGGACCTCGTAGAGATGAGTAGTGTCCAAGTCCATAATTATTAAAAATTAATAATGAATAAATAAATCTCTCTCTCACCATAATAAAAGAAAAATCTAAACTAAAAATCTAGACTAATTGTTCTCCTTGCTATTCCTGATGCCTCTCCAACTGGTCACAAAGGAGAAGGACCAGTCTCCACCTTGCTCGACTGCATCATCCTCCTAAGAGGTCGTCCTCGCTTAGCAGACCCTCATAAAAACATAACAAAAGAGATGCATTAGCATAATTAATCAAATAATGTGTTTGAACAAAATAAAAGATGAGATTTAAACAAGTAAAAGGATATAGAAAAAATTGTATAACAATTGAATGAATGAGTGAATTAATGAATAAAAGGTAAACATATACAAAATAGTCTACACACGTTGCTCCCCAGCAACGACGTCATTTGGTGGCCGAGATTTTCCACGTGAGTCTAAAGGTATCATCACAGAATGCGAAGATAAGTTGTCATTGAGGTGGCCCACGAGAATTCTTGAGTCGATAAAAAAGTACCCATAAATGTAATAATAAGCCATGAATATCTCAAAAATGTGAGGCACAATTTATTATACTCTATAAATAGCAATGTATAACATGTAAGCATGTAGAGATCGAACCACAAAGAGCAAATGAGGAAGCATATGATTATTGCTAATCAATGTGTATATGTATATACTTGTCTTTATGTGGGTTTTTGAATTATTTGTATTTTTTCATTTTCAAAAATAATATTAGTAGTGAATATAAGTAATTTAATAATAATAAGATATATCATATACATATATACATATAGGTAGGGAGTATACATATAAGGTTATGTCTATATATGCACATAGATATATAAGTATATATATATATATATGTATGTATAGAGACCCTTTCAAATGCGGTGGGGTCTCACCAATATTGTGGTGAGCATCATTTACATTCGTCAGATCTCAATCTGACGGTTGCATCAAAAAGCTTATCCAAAAGGGCATTTCCGTCATCTAAATTTTATTAAATTCGAGATGCATTGAATAGCCAAATTGCCATTTTAAGTTTTCTGGATTTGGTATTTTCCACCAATACCATTGATGATCAATTTTCAAATTTATTCTGAATTATTTGAATTCAATCGTATCTTAGTAAACTCCAGCGAGTTTTTGTAAAAGTAGTTGTCTGCTTTGTATTTTCATTAATAATTTTGTTTCATTATTGTATTTTTGTTTTGTAAATGGGTATTTCCATTTTGTAAATGGGTATATGTATTTTGTAAATTCCATCCAGTTTTTGTGAGAGTAAATTTCCTCTTTGTAAACTTCCGTGTTTTTTTTATAAATGTGTATTTTTCGTTTTGTAAAATTTAAGTGAATCTTTGTAACTGTATCTCGCTGCTTTGTAATATTCTCGCTACATTTATAAAAACTCATGACCACCTTGTAAATTTCACTAGGAGCTCTACAAGATAAAAAATCGATAATGAGATTTGTAAAAAAGTGAAACAGTATGTAAAATCAAATATCAATTATGTAAGAAAAGTATACCATAATGCAAATCCGCTCTCCTTCCACACTCCTCCTTTATTGTCTTCAACCTCATCATCCTCGCAGAGAGAATAGACACCATCTAATAGGCCATAGACTATGGTCGCCGACGGTGTTGTCACGTACATGCTCCTCATCGCACATTACCGTCGAAAGAGAGGGGGTGCAGCCACCACTTGCTGTGACCTCCATGCTCGACCACCAACGCATGTACTGGCTTTTTCCTCTGCACGATACCTTCGTCCTCTGCATCTTCCTCCTCTGGATCTTCTCCTCCATGACTTCTTTCTCCACGATCGAAATGCATTGCATGGAGATGGTTGGTACCGTTGTAGACGAATCGAGAGAGAAAGAATGTGCACCGCAGTCGCCGAATCACGAGAGAGGGGGGAAGGAGTGCCGTCGTCAATCATTAGAGAGAGAGAGAATGGAAATAATATAATGACCTACCATTAAAATAGGATCTATGGTTGTCACATTCTATATTTAGAATGTGATAATGACGAAAATGAGTTTTTAGCCATTAAATTAATTTAATTAATATATCATTAAATCCAGTCGTGAGATCCAAAATAGAATGACGAGATTGACGGTTCACCACAATATTAGTGAGATCCCGTCTCATTTGAAGTTTCTCCTATATGCATATATATATATATATATATATAATTTTTGCTAACTTTTAATTTCTTTTTGATTTTTCAAAACAAAATGAAAATACTTGTATAGAATATATTAGTGCATAATATAAGTATTTAAGTAATATGTGTACATATATATAGTATATATACATATCTATAAATATTCCAAAAATGTAGGGAATATATTTTTTAAGTTTTTTTATATTTTTCTCATATTTTTGTGATTTTCTATAATTTTTCATATTTTTAGGTATTTTTAAAGCCAAAACCATATCAAAATAGGGTTAAATAAATTGGTTGAATTGATTTGAAGATTAAAAATGGTAAATAAAGTCTAAAACTCTTCAAATCAGTTTTAATAGATAAATAATAATATAAAGAAAAATAAAAAATAAAGATAAATATTTTTGGATTTTCCATATTTTTATTGGATTTTTTGAGCTTTTAAATTTTTATACCTTTTTTTCTATTTTAGGAGTTTTTGGTATGGATATACAATATACTAAATTAAACAAAATATATATTTTTTGGAATTTTCAAAAATGTTTTATTTTTTTTAATTTTCAAGTCATCCAGGGGCAAAATCGTGCTCATTTTATTTTTAATAAATAGTTAAAAAGCCTAAAATGCAAAAATAAAAATATGGCATGGACGTACATGCTAGCATGCATCTAACCTATTTTTGCATAACAGATGCTATTTTTAGTAAATGAAATACAAGCACAAAACTACATGTACTAGTGAGGTTATATTTGCAATTAAAAATAAAGGCATGTCACAATATGCAAAAACCCAAACTTTATGATTGAATCTGGAAATTTAAGGAGTAAATATAATACAAAAATCTACGAGGGCATCTCTACAAAATGGCCACCTCATTTGGGACGACACGTGAGGTGACCTGGCATGGACCCATATGTAATATCAAATAACTACCGGGGTCATTGTGCAATTTTTTCAAACTTATTTGCACTATAAAAGTTATTTATAGGACTAATAAATAAAACAAAAGGTAGTGGGACTAAGTGTGCAAATTACCCCCTATATGCGCAGAGATGGACAACTCAGATATCTTCACTTGCCACGTGTCTCCTTCTCTGTGCATGATGACGGCTTGGCCGCAGACGTTCAAGATTAAATCTCGGACTGAGATCGGGTGGCTGAGGTGTGCGTGATCCAATGGTTGATGATGAATCTGGGGCTCCTCCCTAGATCGAACGACTGCTGCTTGTGACGAAGAACATGGAAGAAGGTTGCCTTCCCTGAGCTTCAATCCTTCGATTCTCCCTCCTCTGAGCTCCTCAGATGTTGTAAAGCTGCCCAATCGCTCCCTGGAGGTGTTTTACAACTGGAGGTATCCTTAAAATGATCCAAGGCTCATTGGTGGAGGCCTGGAGTGTGATGCTCCTGGAGGTGCTTCTTGAATGCCTTCAACCCTCAGATGGGCTCTTCGAGTCTTGCAAAAATGCGCAAAAGCGTGCTACGACGAATATGATGAATCTCGACTGTTATTGGGGTGGATTCGAGGCAAAATGGTGGGGATATGAGTGTACTCCGGTGACGGTGGCAGTTGGATCACGGATCGTTCGATCCAGAAGGATTTGAAGGGGCTTGATGGGTCGAGGATGTGGAGAAACGCAGAGGCTAGGTGATGAGATGGTCGCAGAGGTCGGAGACAGAGAGTGAATCACAGTGGTCCGAGCTGTAGAGCTCCGCTGAACTAAGATCTATAGATTATGCTAATGTAGATGATTAAACACGAAATAAAGGCATGATCGAAAACTACGACTAACATCTACCTAGAAATGGTAAGAGTGCAACTCTAACTTGGTGGTGGACCAAGGAGAAGGACGACCGCCGGAACGCCGCCTTGGGTACACCTCCCTCCTCCTACGATCATGCCAGCACCTCAGAGAACCTCCCCCAGTCACAGGGATGCGCACTAGGCCAAGATCAACAGAGTTTAGGGGAAGAAACGAGAGCAAATTTGCGGAGGAAGATGAAGGTTCTTATTTATAAACATAGTGGGCACCCTTATTGATCGGTGCTAAGGGGCAATCTTGGGCTATGTACAAGGGATCTGGGGTTTAGGCATGGAATAGAGATGATAGACGTTGAGGTTTGCGTGAAGAATCGACTAAAAAGATGGATTAGATTCCCAGGAAAACTGGCAAAAATCGGGGAACGGACACGCCTGTCAGAGCAGAGACGCCATAGGAGTCAGTTGACTTGGGTCAATAGTCCCTGTAACGTGATTGGTCCACGTAGGACCAAGTCACGACAAAATAGGTCCTTTATTCACAAATAAATGAATGAGAAATATTAAATGATTTTATTACATTTTAGGTATAACATAAAAATGTTTATTATTTTATGTAGTATTTTAATATGATTTTTTATTTTTTATGAGTTAATTTATTAGAAGTTAGTATTTACAAGTGTATTTATAGGTGTATTGACCTATGTTTTTTATATTTTTATTTTGTTCTTTTGATTTTATTATTTTATTTACATATTTTATATTTACAACTTATTAGGTACAAAAATATATTTTTATTATATTTTTTTGATTTATTATATACACTTAAATAAATAGGGGTATGTATAATATAGGTACACATATATGTATTTCATCTACATATTTCTACAGGTTATTTTATTTTAATGTTTTCTTTATGGTTTTGTTCTATTTTAAATGTGTACATATGTTATTAATAATGTTTACAAAATTATAAAAATATAAAATTTTAATAATAATTAAGAATAAAAAAATAAGTATTTTATTCAGGTATATTATACAATAGGGGCCCAAAACCTAACTATCACACCTTAACTTCAAATTAAATGAAACTACCTTCATTAAATAGCTTATTAAAAGTTATATAAAATTAAATATGATTTTGATACATTTTGAGTTTTTATTGAGGAGATATGGGTCTGGGAAGTTCGGTTTCTAGCTTTTTACTCTGAGTTTAAAATGTACATTGTATCTTATTTTTGTGCAAACTAAATTTTGTATTTTTCTATATATTTTTATCTACATCTTTCATACACAAAGTTTATTGATTTTAGGTATAATAATAAAAAATAAAATATGACTTAAAAATGCTTTATTGATGAATAAATAAATGGATTTTTTAGTGTATCTTTGGTCCTTACTCCCCCTATTTTATTCCTTGTCGACAAATCAATCCTTGACTTGGTCTCGGTGTTTAGGGTCATAAAATGCCTTTGGCGTTTTATTTTATTTCATTTTCTTTCTTTATTCTTTTATTTTATCTTTAAACAATGAAATTCTACAATAATTACACAATAATTAATGAATGTTAATTTGTACAAAATAATGCTATTTACATGCATTTGGCTAGGGTTTAAAGGCGAAAAAGAAAGAATAAAGGTGATGAAATGGGTATTCATTACTCACCTCCAGGTGTATAGGGTCACACGCCATGCGAATACAATTCTAAACATAATTAATATGTTTTACTTTTTAAATAATTAAGCAGAAATTAATTTTATGTGATGAATAGTCACAAAATATTTTATGAGAAAATATTCTTATATAAACTGTTCTATACCTACTAACACACACATGCACGCACACACACATACACAAACACACACCCACTAAAACACGTAGACGCACCCATGCACATGCACACTCACACATATCCACCCACCCCCTTTCTCTCTCTCTCTCTCTCAGAAGCGCGTAATCTACTACACTCTCTAACACACATTCACACACATACTCTCTCTCTCTCTGTTTGTGTGTGTGTCTCTAACTCACACACAAGAAATTAACACATACATACACAAGTAACACACATGACCAACAAGCACACACACTAAAATACACACACTAATGCGCACACATATTGACACAAACACACACTCTGACATACACACATGCACACACACATGCATGCACGCTTGCGCACAGACACTCAGACGATAAACATGTAAATCAACACATACAGAAACAATAATATTCATACTAACATAAAAACACACTAACATTCATAGTAACACACAAACACATTATCTCGGACACACTGACACATAGACTAGCTCAGTCGAAACTCTCTAACATACACACTCACTCACACACACACACGCTCTAACACACACACATGCACAAGCAAACATTAACATACATAACTACGCATGCAAACATACTAACACACATATGCACACACGGTAAAACTCATATCAACAACTAACATACACGTAAGCACATACTAATGCAAATACTAAGACATCTACATACTTAAAAATCACATGTACACACATTTACATTAAATACCTTCAATATGGCCTCTAAAATAGTGAGAAATTTGGGTATTTAATCATAGATGTACACATATAAGTTATTACAACTCATATAACCATGTAAATATGAATATGTCAGATACCCGTAACTTGATTAGTGAAATAGTCTCTCTCTCTCTCTCTCTCCAAAAAAAGATGTGTTCTTTTACCAAAACACAAAGAAAAGATTTTGTTGCGAATGAACAAGATATTGAGGAATTATCCATATGTAATATCATCATTATTGATACGGGTCTCGAATTTCATCATTTACTCTCTTAGATATTCCTTCTTACACTTACACAATGCATCACAAATTCGATGGTGGTGGGCCAAGACGGGCTAATCCAAAAAGCATGTCAACGAAAACTAAATATACATGTAACCTCTAACGTAAACTAATAACCACATATCACCTAATTGAATAAAAAACATACAACCAAACCACATTCAACAATAACCTACCAATATTATATTTAACCTAATAAAACAAGTAACTAAAAGGAGATAAAAAAGTATTTGTAGGAGATGACGTCGAGATGGAGATGTGGGAGAGGAAGCGACAATGACAGAGGAGATAGGGTCATCCCTTTGAGGAGAGGATAAGGGGAGGATAGGGTTTCGGATTTCGACAAATGAGGACTGCATTCGATTATATTTAGCAGAGTTTGCGAGGACACTTATATCCTCGCCAATTCCTCCCTCATACTTGTCAAACATTTGTGCGACGTTACCTTTCATGCCCTTTTAAATTTCACTTGGTGATCTAAGTTGGCGAGAATCGTTGCCGTGACTTTCTTATAAGGGTACTAGTAAGGATGCATCATTCCCAAGTCCCTGCCAGCTTGTCCTATCTAGATGCACCTTTTATTACGGTGCAATTAATGATCATTAACTCAAATTGACTTATTGATCACTTATTAGTCTGATTGATCATTATGACTTAGCTAATCGATCAACCAATAGTTAATATAATTATTATGAAGTTTTATGCCATTAGATTCTTGATAAATATCTACTTGAGTCCTCTTTGATAAACTACTCATTTTATTTTTATAAAGAGGAGATCTCATTTATTTTTCAACCTTTGTATATTCCTTAAGAGTCTTCTACCTTGTTGAACTTGATGGCTCATCTATAAATACACAAGACTACCTCGTATACACAAGCAGAAAATTTTCGAGTGCAGTAGAAGCAAAATATATTCCATCATATATAATAGAAAAACTTTTAATTTGTTATTTACCATAAGAAAGCCCTTTTTTTAAAAAGGCAATTTTGGTTTATGCAGAACCCCTCCTAACGAAGTTGCTTCATCTCATGAATAGACGATTGTTTGAGCCTAAGCATCCTCTTTAAGAAACGGCTTTGATTTTGGGTTAAAATCACCTCATGAAAAGGCGGCTTTCTACTGTGAGAAAAAAATTTGCCTAAATCAAAGCAGCATTTTCAAAAGTAAAAAGAGAGCTTTGTTACAGTAAATAACAAATTCAAAGTTCTTCTACCATATACGATGAACTATGTTTTGCTTCTACAAACAAGTGAGCTTTTCTCTAATAAACAAGGAGAAAGTTCTCCAAATCTCTTTCAATGTTTCATTCAAGGCTTTTTCCCTTGCTCTCTGCTCAACGATTGCATCTCGAGAGTACCTATTTTCATGCTCAATTAACATTTCAGTTATTTTATAGCATTCATCATTTATCTTCATTACTTATTACATATTTATTCGAGGCTTTATATATTATTATAATTATTAAGTTATATCAATGTTTTAACTAATACTTGACGTGTGATTTAAGTAGTAAGAAGTGATGTTATTAGGATCATCAAGGCATACAATAAACAATAATTTTCCAGGTCCATACGAATTAATATAAATGCATTACCGATTAACAAGTTAACAAACATGTATTTCTGATTCATAATCCGATTACAAAATGCATGCAGAACTAATCAAACCATTTATACATCATTTTAGGGTGAGATCCAGGAAAGAAAAAGAAATAAATCAATTGCGGCAAACAAAATAGTAAAAAGACCAGATTAGAGATAATCGAAGTGCCCATTACGGATTGTACTTAGAGACGATATCACCACCACAATACTGATGCTAAGGGTACTGGCGATCCCTCACAGGATACAACTACACATGATCATCGTCTGCGCACATTGACGAGATCATACTCAAAAGTACCTCAGAGAACTGCAGCCTGGAGAAGAAGAATCGCAGGTTGCAGTTGTGGTGAAACAGAGAGCCAGAGACAACGAGAGAGATTTCTTGTGAGTAAAGAAAAAGGAGTATAGGGGGAGCGTATAAGAAGACCTAGGGTGCGACTTTTCATCTTCCGAGAATGCCCCCAACATATGCCTCTCCGGATTCTGAAACGATGGCTAGATCAGAGCCGTTTGAAAAGTCAAATTCCCTCAACGCAGTCAAATCACAATTAATTCATAGAATTAATTTATTCTACATGCTAATGAAACCTGCAACAAAAATATCAAGATCCGAGATGACTCTCCCGAGCCCGAGCCGAAGATGGAGCAAAGTGGAGCACACACGTATGTGGTCCTTCATTCCTCGTCTCTACTTGCTGCAAGAGCTTGGGGTATGAACTCATATATAAGCCCACCAAAAATATAGAAACACTAGATGTGGTACTAAACTACCACCCAAAACTCACATTATTTCAAATTTGAGAATTCCCAGCTTCCTTCCGTGTCATTTGGTTTCTCATTTGAAAACAATTTGTTTCCCAATGTAATTGCATAGGTTTACCAATTTAAAATGTAATTACATTAGCTTTAAATACAACCCCCCACAAATTCATAAATTTAAAAAAAGAGATGCAAAGAGAGTCAAAAGATATCTTTCAGCTGCCGCATTTTGCTTTCAATAAAGATATCTTCCGGTTTGAATCTCTACTCGAGTTTACTACTTTCCCTTTAACATGAATGAAGTGAACTATGTCTTGAACTTCAAAACTTATTGTTAAAGTATACGATAAAAACAAAAAAGTATTATTCTTGGTACAATCTTCAGGGTTGGTGCTCTTAAAGGCCATACACCCTTATCTAATTTCATGAGTGTGTTCAGGAAAGACCCTCTTCATTTAATCGTGGCCCATAGTAACACTCACATAGGTGGCGTTCTCCAAGATGCATTGCTAACTTCCTGTCCAAAAGCTTGGACTAATTCAGAGCCTATGCACTTCCTAAATTTGCAGCTTAAATGGCATTCATGCTTTCAGGGATAAGACATTCATGCATACGCATCAAATTGATAGTGCCAACTGGTTCTCCAAACATCTTGTTATGACCACATTGAACCTACTTTGTGGGATCTCCACTCAGATATGATGGGTTCATACTGGAGAGGAACTCCCAATGGGTCTGAGTCTCATACCAAGACTAGACTTTAGGACTAAAGATCTATCAAGTCCCTTAGTCAAAGGATCTGCCATATTGTCTTTGCATCCAACAAAATCCATAGCCGTCACTTCTCAAGATACCAAATACCATTAACATCTTAAGTCAGATTTGTATGTGTCTCCCTTTTTTGTGATTGAACTTTGAACTCTTGATCGTAGCAATTGTGATCATGTTGTCACAATGTATCGAGATCGTAGGAACTGACTGACTTACCATGGGAATTTCAGAAAGAAGTTCTCTTAGCTATTCAGTCTTAATTCCAGTGGCATCCAAAGCACACAACTCATCCTCAAAGGTAGACCAAGCTAGAATGGTCTTCTCTACAGACATTCAAGAGACCGCACCACCTCAAAAGGTAAAGACATACCAAGTAACATCATTACTCCCATACTTCTCGATTTTTCCTATCCAGCTTGCATCACTATATCCTTTAATACATATGGGTTTCTATCATAATGCAAACAACGTATTTCGGTACTTGATCCAGAGCCTCATAATGAGTACGTTCAAAACAGCTAGCATATCTACTCAGCTTTGCAACTGAGAATGAATTATCAGGTGTCATGCAATTTGCAAGGTACATTAAGTTTCCTTTCACTTGTGAATACCTTAGATGAGCTGCAAATACTCCACTCTTATTCTTAAACAGTGTTTTGGATTAATCAAAAGGAGTGCTTACAGTTTGCAATCTTGACATCCAAATTTATCAAGTACATTCTCAACATAGTGAGATTGATAAATTACAATCCCATCAACCGACCTTGTCAGTTTGATACCTAAGATCATATCAGCAATACCCATGTCCTTCATCTCAAACTTACTACTTAAGAATACTTTAGCCTCATTAATAATACTTGTATGTGATCCAAGCAATAATATGTCATCAACATACAGACACAAGATAATGCACTCATCACCTTTCATCTTGGATTAGACACATTTGTCGAACATAAACCTTAAAGCCACATGACAAAATAGCTTTGTCAAAATTTTCATGCCACTGCTTTGGTGTTTGTTTCAATCTGTAAAGTGATTTAACAAGCTTGCAAACTTTTCCCTCATTCCCAGGAGTCACAAGCCCATCAGATTGATCCGTATAGATCTCCTCCTCAAGATTGCCATGCAAAAATGCGTTCTTCACTTCCATATGGTGGATAGAGAGATCATATACAGATGCTAATACTATAAGCATCTGGATTGTGGTCATCCTAGTCACAGGGGAATAAGTATCAACATAATCGATACCTTCCTTTTGCCTAAATCCCTTAGCAACTATTTTGGATTTGTACTTTTCAATTGATCCGTCAAGCCTAAGCTTTCTCTTAAACACCTATTTGTACCCAATGGTAGAGCACCATTTGGGTAAATAAACCAGCTCCCAAGTTCCATTAGCCATAATAGATTCCATCTCAGATTTGACGGCTTCCTCCCATTGTTTTTCTTGAGATGAAGCCATGGATTCCTTGTAACTTGGTGGATCACCCTCGATCTGGTAGTTAGCAAAGTCACTACCTAGGTCCCTGGCTATCATTGGTCGTTTACTCGTCCTTGGCTCAATTTCTTCTGAAAGGCCATTGGGTTTAGGTTGAGTCTCAATCCCCACATTCATTATCCTTTCCACTTGATCTGGAATAGATCCTGATGTAAAGGCAACATCATTGGTCAAAATCTGAGGAATCCCAATCTTCATAGAAAAAACACCCTCGAAGAAGGTATCATCACGAAGTTCAATAATGGTGTTGATATCTATGCCCGGTATCTCAGATTGAATTACCAAGAACCTATATGCGTAGCTATTTTCCAAGTACCCTAAGAAGACAACATTAACTATTTTAGGACCTAGTCTCTTTCTCTTATGTTCTGGGACTAAAACCTTATCAAGACAAAGCACACTTTGAGATACCTTAAGCTTGATTTCCTATTTCTCCAAAATTTAGAAGGACACTTTTCCATATATCTTGGAGGGACCTGATAAACTCGAATTTCGACGGTCTTAAGTTCAACACAAAGCGTGAACTCAGTCGAAGTGTCGACCAATCAAAATCCGCGTTTAATCAACAATTAACCCACACTAAAGATCAATAAATTAGAAATAATGTGGAGTTAAAATTTATTTTTAACTCTGCACAAATGGTGTATAGGGCAAGTATGCAGAGAGTTCGAACACAGGGAGCAAGCAGTGTAGCTCAAGCAAATGTATGCAAGTGCGTGAGTGTGTGAAGTGTCTACACTAAGCAAGCAAGCAAATATATATATATATTTTTTGTGGGTTTTAATTTTTTAATTAATTTTTTTTATTTTAATTTTTAATTTTGTATTTGATTTTTAATTTTCTGATTTTATATTTTATATTTTATATTTTTTTTCTTTTTCAATATTGGAGAATAAAGACAATATAATAAAAGACAAGCTAAAATATTTATAAAAATGTGCAAAAATACTCAAAAATTCAGAAATCAAATGTTTTTGGTATTTTTATAAATTTTTACTGTTTTTGTGATTTTTGGGAGTTTTTCAAGGTGTTTTTGATATTTTTAAAAACTGAAATAAGAGAAAACAGTGGAAATAGGGCTGGCTGTGACAAAAATGAAATTTAAAATTAGCAACCAGTAGTCAAAATTTTTCACACTATTTTTCTAATAAAAATAACAAAACAAGGGACAAACAGAAGCTGAGTTTTTGATTTTTGGAGTTTTCTACTATTTTATATATTTTTTTGAAGTTTTTGAGTGTTTTTAAATTTTTAGTGTTTTTCTTTTGAAATTTTTAATGATTTTTGGACTGACACTAAAAGATAATAAAATAGACACTAGGTAAATTTTTGGGAATTTTTGAAGGTATTTTGAGATTTTTTTGGTATTTTCTAAGGTAGACAGTACACAAAAAGGCGGTTTTTGATTTTTAATAAATATAAAAATAAGATAAAATCAAAAACTAAATAGATGGCGTTAAAGTACACGTGTCCAGGTGCTTAAGTCTATTTTTATGGAAATTTTGGAGTTAAAAAGATAGGTTAAATAATTAGAGCAAACATCCAAACATTAAACAGTCCTGGCAGGGGTATATGTGCAATATCCAAAACATCCAGGGGCATACATGCAATTTTCCACAAAAATATACTCTGAATATTCAATTTTTCGAACCAAAATGCAATTACAAGAACCGCCTGGGCCTCCTAGCAACTTTTCCACCAGGGCGCGTGACTTGCACGCGCTTGGGAAGGACTAAAATGTAATATGACAAAAACCTGGGGGCCTACTTGCAAAATATCCAAAAATAATACACGTGCTGCGAAAGTTTCAGGACTAAAACGAAATACACAAACGACCGAGGGTATCCTTGCAAAATGCCCACCCCCTCACGTGTACAGGTCACGTGAGGTGACGTGGCGAAGGACCCAAATGCAAATAAATAAAGCCTGGGGGTCTCTTTGCAAATATTACAAAACTTTTACACTACAGACAAAAGTTTAAACACTAATAAATAAATACAAAAATGGCGAGGGTGTAAATGCAAAATACCCTCGCTCGAGCGTTCTGATGACGACGCGTGGCGCGAATCCAACGGTGGGGCGACAGGGCGCGATCCAGCGGCTGGAAGCGATCCACTTATACACGTGGCGCACGATGAACGGTCGATGACGCTTCGACGATGCACGGTCTGGATTAGATCTCCTCCGATGATCGGACGGCAGGCACGTGGGGAGATCTAACGGCTCCCGTGCGATCTGGACAGGGCTCCTCGATCCAGCGGCTGGGAGGCGATGAGGAAGAACAGCGAAGAACGCCGGTGAGGCGAACTTCGCCGCTCCAGATCGTCGTCCTCCGGCGTAGTCAAGGCTTCCAAAATGGCCGTGGAGACTCCTGGGCTCGTCCTCTACCTCCTGGGAGCTTCAAAATTGCACGGGGATGGCCGTGCTGCTCACAGACGATCGGCGGAGCTGGAGAGCTCGGCCGAGCTCCGGCGAGCCTCAAAATCGCGCCCAGGCGCGAGTCAACGTGCTTTGACTCTGCAAAAAGTGTTAGAAGGTCCAGGGCAAAGTGTCTGGACCTGGGGAGGACCTAAACTATGCGCGAGGTGAAGTGCTCGTCGATGGCCGGAGGTGCACTCCGGCGAGGATGCTTAAATGGGCGAAATGAGCGATGGAACTTGTGATTTTTTTAGGGTTTTCGAAGATACAACCAACAGGAACCTAATGGTGCAAAGAAATAAGCGGGGGATGCCCTCGATGGCCGGAGCCAGAGGAGAAAGAGTACCTCGACGCCGGTGATTGGCGGAGGTGATGGAGGCTCCCTCGACTTCGCGTGCCTTGGATGAAGGGCTGGCGGTGGAGCTGTCACCTCCACGGAGCTCAGGAGCACGGAGATGGCGCTGAAGGGTGGACCAAGGGGACTCAATTCGAATGGAAAGAAGGGGGGTCGGTTTTAAGTGGGTTGACCCAAGGTGACAGGGGTCCAAAGACCAAGAGGTCTGGATCACCTCATTGATCCATACCCCGATGTAAACATTCGGCGGGCATGAGGGATGAACGAGGAAGAGGATCACAGAAGAAATCGAGACGAGATAGTGCAAGATTCGACCTATAAAATTGGGCGAAATGAGACAAAAACGCACTCTGACACAAGCTACAGGGTGTAGGTCAGACTGTTGACCGAGGTCAACAGTCCTGGCCTCCTGGTTGGTCCACGTGGACCAACCAGGAAAAACCCTGGAAAAATATATTAATAATTCTATTTAAAATACTAAATGGCCGAATTAAATAAAAGTTATAAAATAAAAAAAGCTTAGAATTTTATGTAGTATTTTATTTTGATTTTTATTTATTTTTATGACTTATATTTTTACAAGTTTCCTTTTTAACCCTATATAGGTATAATACCTATGTATTTTAATATTTATTTTTATTTTAGGTATTTTTAATTTATTTTATTTTGGTTTTTATTTTCTAAAATTATAACATACTTCTATATACATAAATATATTTTTATTTTAATTTTCTGATATATTTTATATATTTAATAAAATGAAAGTATTATTTGTATAGGTATATGTATAGGTATTGTACCAATGTATTGAATATACAACTATTTTTATTTGTATTTTATTTATATTTTTATTCTGATTTTAATACTCATACTTATTATAAGTAATATTTACAACATTATAAAAATATAAAAGTGAATAAATAATGGATCAAGAATAAATTGAATATTTTATTCAGTACAAGTATACAATAGGGGTCCAAAACTCAACTTTCAAACCGTAGCTCCGCCAAATGCGAAACCACCTCCATTGGATAGATTATTTTATTCTATATACAATTAAAGGTGAGTACACTGCATTTGGAGTTGTCAGTTGTGAGATACAGGTCTGGGAAGTTGGGATTTTGGATTCTTATTCAGACCATATCTTTTTGTCTGTACATTCTTTTTCTGTGAACTCAATTTTGTATTTTTCTTTATAAAATTATCTACAACTTTCATGTACAAAGTTTCTTTATTTGATGTGTAAAAAGTGGAACCAAAAATAGGTCCTTAAATGAATAAAGAATGAATAACAAGTATAGGTATTTTGACTGTGTTTGTGGCCTTATCTCCCCCTACTTTATTCCTTGTCGACCTATTCATCAAGATGCCTAGGTCTCGGGGGTTTTGGGTCATAAAATATTTACAATATTTTATTCTTTTTCTTTTCTTTATTTATTCTATAATTTTGGCCTTAATTACAGTAATTTACACACTGTTTAGATGCACATGTATGAATGCTAAGATGCTTGATTTAAGGCTATTTACAGGCATTTGCTAGGGTTTTTGGTGCCAAAATGATAGAATAAAGATGATGAAATGTGGATCCATCAGGACCCTATTCAGGATATGACAAGATATATTCAAGTCTTCTCCCCACATATAGGTTGGAAGTCCAGAACTTTATAGGAGAGCATTGATCATGTCAGTTAAGGTTCTATTTTTTCATTCTGATATCCCATTTGATTGCGGTGAATATGGAATTAACTTCATGGACTATGCCAAACAACTTGCATTGTTCATCAAATAAGTTAGAAGTACATCCACCTCCTCTATCTGACTTGTGGTGTTTAAGCACTTTTCTTGTTTGTATCTCAGCATCATTCTTAAATATAAGGAATTTCTCTAAGGCTCCGTCTTTAGTTTTTATTATATATACATAACAGTATGTGCTACCATCATATATAAAAGTAATAAAGTATTCCTTATTGTCTCTGGTCAACACACCTTTAAACTCACAGATGTCTGTGTTCAGTAGGTCCAAGATCTCACTATCTCTAGAGACGAACTGAAAAGATTTCTTAGATGTCCTATCTTCCACACAAATTTCACATTTTTGAGTTTTTATCAGTAGTGTGTTTATGGATCAACTCTAAATTATTTTATTTGAATCTAAGTTCATATATCCCAATCTATCATACCGTAGATCACAAGATTCTAAATTATTAACAAATGAAATACAAAATAGAACATTTAGAATTTAAAACATTCATTGAATTAATGTTTATTGAATCACATCTAATTATAAACAACAAATCAAAATATGTCAAATAGCCATTTTTCATAAAAAATATCATGTTTCAGAGTGACAACTTTATTACATTTAAAGTTCAACTCCAAACCACTTCTAACTAAAATGGAGCCAGATAAAACACTCTTCTTTACATTAGGGACATGCAACACCCTGTGCAAAGTCCATACACGTCCAGAGAAGAACCTCAAATTGACTTGTCCTGACCCTAGCAACCTGGTTGCAGAATCATTCCGCTTCTTCACAGTCCCGCCACCGCAGGTCTGATAAGAAGAAAATAAAGTTGTCACAGAACAAATATGTACATTCGCCCCCATATCCACGAGCCACTGATTAGGATCATGGATATGGTATAGTTTGGTTTTTACTGAGGCATACCCTTCATTAGCCCCAAGTCCCGCAGTAATCATATTCACTTGTTGACTCCCATCCGCAGCTTAGGTTGAGCCGTAAGGACGGACAATCCTTTTTCTAATGGCCAACATGATTACCGTGTCATCATGGTTTATTGTTTGTCTTTTTTTGGATCTTGCCCTTTGGTTGCATTTTATTGCTGTTACTGCCCTTTCCCTTCTTATCTTTGCCCTATGAGGTCATGAAATTGACCTTCGCCTGAACATCAACAAGAACCACATGCTTTTGTTTCCCGTGCTCCTCCTCTATGGAGATTTCCATCAACAAGTCATTCATAGAAGTTTTCTCCTTTCTATGTTTCAGGGTCATACCGAAGTCTTCCCAAGAGTTGGGAAATTTTTCTATGATGCACACGACTTGAAACTTCTTTGAAAGTTTTATCTCAACATCATCTAGACCATGGAGTAGGAGTAAGAACTCATGTTCCTGTTCAGAAACGGACTTCCCTTCGACCATGGAAAACTTTAAGAACTCAGCAGCTAAGTATTTCTTAATACCAAGATCTTCGATATTATACTTCCGATCTAGTTCTTCCCATAGCCCCTTCACAATCTGCATGGACGAACAATATACGTCAAACAATGTGTTGGACATAGCTAAAAAGATGCAACCATGACATATACGGTCGCGTTCCTTCCATGCGGATTGCATCTTCTAGCTATCGGGTGTGAGGTTTTCTTTTCCACTGTAGTGAATTCAATTTCATGCATCGAGATTAACCCTATGGTGGTTAGTCAGCTTTTCATGTGTTGTTGCCAATGCTTGAAATTTTGACCAGTGAATTGTTCAGGCATACCTGTCATATTGACCAGTGAATTGTTCAGGCATAAGTCGACCTAAAATTTAGAAACATAGACGTGGTACTAAACTTTCACCCAAAACTTACATTATTTCAATTTTGGGAATTCTCAACTTTACTTCCAATGTCATTTGATTTCTCAATTGAAACCAAATTGTTTCTCAATGTAATTACATAGATTTACCAATATAAAACCTAATTACATTAGCTTTAAATACAATAAAAAATCCTTGATATATGATCCATGTATGTAAAACACTTTGGTGTGTGATTAAAGGTACCTGTAAGCTATTGAATTATCCATGGAGAAATAACTCGAATAGTGGATTAGTTGATTGACTCGATCAATCAGAAATCTAAGTCGTTTTGGACTTGGATGTGATTTTTACATAGTAAAGTTTCAATGTTAAATCATTGTCTATTATGGTTGCATATGTTTTGCGGATCAACGGTTTATATTTGCAATCATTATTATCTAATAACTATTTATTGGCCATAATTTTTTTGAGACCTAGAAAGTCTCTCACATTTGTCATCAGAGCTTGGTTGTATGGTGGACATAATTGAAATCACACACGTGGTTGCGCTAACCAACTCTTTAGAAGGACAATCCACAATAAGACCTTGGATTTTTTAATGATACTAAATTTAATTCTAGGAAATTAAAAAGAAGATGGTTGCGCTAACCAACTCTTCAGAAGGACAATCCACAATAAGACCTTGGGTTTTTTAATGATACTAAATTTAATTCTAGGAAATTAAAAAGAAGATTGATACAAAATCCATGGGTTACAGTTTTTGGATGTTATGCATTCTAAATATCAAAGCCCCAAGGAAATTGTCACCATCAATAACAAGAAGAAGATGGCAACACACGATGCCATGAGATGAACATCTTGTATTACAAGCTTATCATGGGAGTTTTCAACCAAATCCCCACATGCACATAGATTTATGATATTTGGAATAAACTCTTTGTCACCTACAAAGGCACATTGAAGAATAAAGAAGAATCTCATATCACACTTACTTCTACCATCGATATTGTTTCAAGTGAATACGAAGACACACATGGAGATGATGATAAGATAATTTTTTTCCTTTTATTACCTATAAGAATTTCAAGAGTTACATGCCCTTGTAAATTAGAAAAAGAAAGAATACATATAAGAAATCTAGTGCAGAAAAGATAAAGCAAACAATAATCTCACCATAAAGAGATTACTTCTTTGAAAGATCACACTAGTATGCTAGAAATTGACAATAAAATAATAAAAGAAGAATCATTAAACTTTAAACAATTATCATACCAAGTTCAATAAAAGAAAAACTTAAATAAATTATTAGGAACTCCTAGACAAAAAATCCATGAAATTGAAAATTAGATATAATCCAACCATACAACACCATGCATCTAGTTCTTATCACAAATAAAGAAAGATGTGGAATCCTAAAGTGAAATTAGGATGATAAAACTAACCATGTTAGATATAATAAATATATATCTTATAGGTGGATGGAGAACCATGTGAAATGCAACTACCAAGAAAATATTACAAGAGAACCTCAAATCATATATGGTAGTATACAAGAATACACATGGAACTCAAGCCCAAGAAAAGACATACATTCCCGTAAATTGAAAAGATCCTCATGGGTTTTGGCATAAATCGAATGTATGAACGCTGCTACCCTACCATTACCATAGCTACCCCCTTGGTCATATGGTGCATGTTAGTTCGTTGTATCCCCGGTAGAACTTGTGCTTATTCTCATATTATTTTGGTTTTTAGTGATGATACACTTAACATAACTCGCTCGCATAGTATATCTCTTTGACCTTTTAGAATTACATATTGTTAAAAGTTCAAGAAGGCACTAAAAACACAACATTAAAAGAACACAACATTGTTAAAAGTTCAAGAAAGGATAAATAAGGGTGGGAAGCCAACTTGGCTAGCCCCACTCTTATTTTTTTTCATTTCTTAAGGTATTTTCTGAAAACACATGGTGGGATTTAAATCACTATATGACACAATGTTCTCATTCAAATTTTGTGTAAAACAAACATTTCTAACCCAACCATCAAGACAGTCATATTTTAACAGTTTCATAATTGCTGAAATTGACGTCTTTTAGATGGGCGGGTTAGGAAAGTCTGTTTTACACACAATTTGAATGACAACATATTTTCATCTAGCAGACTACATCTCCCGAGGTGTTCTCAAAAGATACCTTAAGACATGAACAAAATAGGTGTGGGGTAGCCAAGTTGACTCCCCCTGGGGTATCCTATTAAACCCATATATGTATATGTGTGTGTATTAATGGAAAAAGGAATATGCTCATGTGAGCATACAACTTACACGCCCCCACCCTTTTCCCCATATTTTTTTTATTTTTTTGAATTAACTTGGAGGATTTTAGATCAACATATATCACCATGATGTCATCCAAAATTCAACTTAACTCGAAACTTTTATAATATCCATCAAGATTGCCAATTTTTATCAGTCTCAGAATTGCTAAAATAGACGCCCTCTAGATGGACATGCTAGAAATATCCATTTTCCATGAAATTTGAAATATATATTCCACTTATTATTCTAATTAAATTTCCTAAGGGCCTCATTTAAAAAAAAATATGTATATATATGTTTAATGGGGCTACCCCAAGAGGAAGCCAACTTTCCTACCCTCAACATTATTTTTTTATTTTTAAGGTATTTCCTAAAAACACATGGGGAAGATTTGGATCGTCATATGACACAATATTCTTATTTAAATTCCGGCTTCAATTTGAGAATGTTATCCCATCAATCAAATTTTTTAGATTTTAGCGGTCTAAGAATTGCTGAAATTGACTCTGATAGATGAACACACTAGGAATGCTTGTTTTACAATAAATTTGAATGATAACTTATCATCAAGGGGACTATATATATATATATATATGAGAAAAAGGATCCTACACCCGGGGGTGTAGGTAATTACCTACACCCGGCACTTTTTTTTCAATACTTTTAAATTTTTTTGAAATAAAACTTTTGGGGAATTAGATCATTATATATCACCATGGTGTCATTCCAAATTCAACTTAATTCAAGACTTCTATCATCTCCATAAAGACTATCAAATTTTAACGGTCTCAGAATTGTTGAAATTGACCCATTCTAGATGGACGTGTTAGGAATACTTGTTTTGCATGAAACTTGAAACACATATTCCCCTCAATATATTAGAAAAATCCCACTAGGGTTTCCTTCAAAAAAATCCAAAATTAATGAGAAAAATATCGGGCATAGGTAATTACCTACACCCCCGTGTGTAGGCTCCCAGCTCCCTATATATATACATGAACTAAGGAGTATGCAACAAGGTGCATGTAACTTGACATGCACAGTTGCCACAAACATCTATTTTTTTTAATTTTTAAATGAAACTGAGGAGAAGAGAGACAAATGGGATATCTATTCCATAGGGCTAGGATCTCTTATATAGAGAGAACTCTAGAGAGTACAAGAGGAAAAATACATAAATACCCCTTAGGGGATACGAAACCCGAAGGGTTAAAGGTTACGGAACCCGAAGGGTTAAGGGTTACGGAACCCAAAAGGTTACAAACATAATTGTAATATATTAATTCTAACACTCCCCCTCAAGTTGAATCATATCTGTCGATCATGCCCAACTTGGATACTAAGTACATTAGACGCTTCCTTGGAAGAGCCTTTATGAGGATGTCTGCAAGTTGAAGTTCAGTGGAGATGCGTGGAGTGCTGATTCGCCCTTATCGTACTGCATCACAGATAAAAGGGCGATCAACTTCAATGTGTTTTATCCGCTCATGGAAAACAAGATTGATGGTGATGTACGTGGCAGACTTGTTGTCGCAGTATAAGGGTACAAGAGTAGCTACTGACATACCAAGTTCTATTAGGAAAGAAACAAGCCATGTGATCTTACATGTGGCCTGAGCCATTGCCCTGTATTCTGCTTCCGCACTGGATCTGGATGCCACTATCTGCTTCTTGCTTCGCCAAGTGACAAGGTTATCCCCAACAAACATGGCGTATCTTGTAGTGGATCGGTAGTCCTCAAGAGAGCTAGCATAGTCAGAATCTGTATAAGCGGAGATATTAGTGTGTCCATTCATCCCATAGAAAAGTCTATGTCTGGGAGATTCCTTCAAATATCGAAGGATCAAAAGAACATCCTGCCAGTGACTGTAAAGAGGCTTCTCCATATGTTGACTGGCTCTGCTCACAACATATGATATATCTGGCCTAGTAACAGTGAGATAGAGTATTTTTTCCACTAAGCTTCTATATTGTGTTGCATCCTCAAAAGCTGGATCAGTAAATGCTGAATATTTTCTCAAATCTGCAGGGATGCCAAATGGTGCATCCAATAAGTCATGCCTCTGTCAGAATATCGAGGCAATACTTTCTCTGCGAAAGATGGAGCCCCTCTATAGTGCGTATTACTTCGATGCCAAGAAAATAATGAAGTTGGCTGAGATCTTTTGTGATAAAGACCTTTTGGAGGAAGGCCTTAGTCTCCTGAATTCCATCTACATCATCTCATGTGATAACTGATGAATCCACATTTCATCATCTTTATTCTATCATTTTGGCATCAAAAACCCTAGCAAATGCCTGTAAATAGCATTAAATATAGCATCTTAGCATTCATGCATGTACCTGTAAATAGTGTATAAAATACTGTAATTAAAGCCAAAATTATAAAATAAACAAAAGAAAAGAATAAAATATTGTAAATATTTTATGACCCGAAACCCCAAGACCTAGGCATCTCGATGACTAGGTCGACAAGGAATAAAGTAGGGGGAGATATGGGCCAAAAATACCAATAAAATTCCTTTTATTTAATTCATTTTAGGACCTATTTTTAGTTTCACTTTTTATACCTCAAATAAAGAAACTTTGTACATGAAAGTTGTAGATAATTTAATAAAGAAAAATACAAAATTGATTTCATTGAAAAATAATACACAGATAAAAAGTTATGGTCTGAATAGGAATCCAGAATCTCATCTTCCCAGACCCGTATCTCGCAAATGACAACTCCAAATGCATCAAACTCACCTTTAATTGTATATAGAATAAAATAAGCTATTTAATGGCAGTGGTTTCGCATTTGGCGGAGCTACGGTTTGAAAGTTGAGTTTTGGACCCTCATTGTATACTTGTACAGAATAGAATATTCAATTTATTCTTTATTCATTATTTTTCTAATATTATATTTTTATAGTTTTGTAATTAATATTTATAATAATTTTGTACATTAAAATCAGAATAAAAATACAAAGAAAAATCAAAATAAAAATACTTGTATATAAACTACAAAGGTAGTATACCTATATTTATACCTATACATTTTATACTTATATTTTATTTAATGTACAAAATACATCAGAAAAATAAAATAAAAATATATTTGTGTATATAAAAGTATTTTATGATTTTAGAAAATAATAAATAAAAATAATAAAATTAAAATACACAGAATAAAAATAAAGACTAAAATATATAGGTATTATACCTATAAAGGGCTAAAAAGTAAACTCCTAAGAATATACCTCATAAAATAAATTGAAAATCATAATAAAATACTACATAAAATAACGAATATTTTTTATTTAATAATCATAATTTGATTCATCTATTTTCTATTTTTAAAAGAATTTACAAAATATTTACCAGGGATTTTTCCTGATTGGTCCACGTGGACCAATCAGGAGACGGTCCCAGTTGACCCAGGTCAACTGGCCGTCCTTCCCCATGTGCCTTCGTCAGAGCCTCGTTTGACCCCATGTTTGCGGATTTTTCGAGGTTTCCCCTTGCACTAATTCATGTCGATGACTTGACCACTTTTTCTCCTCGATCGTCCCCCTTGCTCGCCCAATGATCATCTCGAGGATTGGGTCACTGTGGCGCTCGATGCGCCTTGATCTTTGGAGCACCTTGGTCAGAGGTCAAACCAAATATAACGAACCCCCAACTTTGAATTTGATTTAGAGTCCCCTTGGTCCGCCCCTCTCCGCCTCTCTTGTGCTCTGCAGCTTGCTGGAGGTGACAGCTCCACCGCGAGCTCCTCAGCCAGGGCGTACGAGGTCGAGGGCGCCTCCACCACCTCCCGCAAGACCGGTGGTCGAGGTATATCTCCTCCTCTAGCTTCGACCATTGAGGGCCCATCTCCCCTTATCTCTTTATTGCATTTAGTTCCTGTTAGTTCTAGGATGAAAAGCCCCCAAAAAATTTCAAGTTCCATCATCTGAATCGACCATTCCATCGACTTGGCCGGAGCGCTCCTCCGGCCGTTCATCGCCACGCCGCTTCACGCTCCTTCACGCCCATCCAGAGGTCCATGCAGTTTGCCCTGGACCTCCTCACCCTTTTTGCAGGTCAAAGCACACTCATTGGAGCCTGGAGGCAAGTCTGGAGCTTCGCCGGAGCTAACGGAGCTCTGTGGCTCCGCCACCCTCCAGCGAGCCCCTCGACCATCGCCGAGGCTTTTTGCCGCCGCCAGCAGCTAGAGGAGGACCTCAGGAGGCCGCAACCCCCTTTTGATGCCCAAAGCTCGTCGGAGCGCGGAGATCTGGAGCGAGGAAGATTGCCTCGCCGACGCTCCTCCTTGTTCTTCCTCCGCGCGCCTGCACCGTTGGATCAGGGAGCGCCTTCCAGATCGCACCGCCACCGTTGGATGGAGTAGCGCCTCAACCGTCAGATCTTTCGAGATCCATCTAATCCCAGCCGTGCAAAGCGAACCGTCATCGGAGGCTCTCGAGGCGCCACGTGGCAAGTGGCTTATCCTCCGCCGTCGGATCGTCCCAGCGAGGGTATTTTGCAGTCACACCCCCGCTATTTTTGTAATATTAATTTAGTCCCGAAACTTTATTTCGTAGTTTAAATATTTTGTAAACTTTGCGAAAAGGCCCTCGAACTTTATGTATTTGCATACAGGTCCTCTGCCACGTCACCTCACGTGACCTGTACACGTGAGGTGCGGACATTTTGCATAGAGGCCCTCGGCCTTTGGTTTATTTTGTTTCAGTACCAAAACTTTGATATTAAGTGTTATATTTTTGGAGAAATTGCATGTAAGCCCTCAGATTTTGGAAAATTACTTTTCAGTCCTAGCCAGGCGCGTGCAAGTCACGCACCCTGGTGGGTAATTTGCGCCGACACCCCTGTGGCTTTTGGAATTTATGTTTAGTCCTGGAAATTGAATATTCAGTTCAATATTTTGTGAAAAATTGCATGTATGCCCCTGAACTTTTGGATATTTGCACTTATACCCCTGCTAGGCTGTGATATTTTTGTGTGCTTGCTTGATTTAATTAGGGAATCATCTTAATTCCAAAAATTCTCAAAAATTAGGGTTAAGCTCCTGTGTGCTTGTACTGTAATGCCCGATTTTTAGTTTTTGATTTTATTTTAATTTAATATTTACTAAAAATCAAAAACATGCTTTTTATCTACTATCTAGCTTAGAAAATACCAAAAAAATATTAAAATACCTCGAAAAATTCCAAAAAAATTCCATAGTGTGTATTTTACCTTATTTTAGTGTCCATCCAAAATTCACTAAAAATCTCAAAAGAAAAACCTTAAAAATTCAAAAATACATAAAAATTCCAAAAAAATCTATAAAATTGTAGAAAACTCCAAAATTTGTAAACTCAAGTCCTGTAGTCTCCTATTTTGATTATTTTTATTTGGAAAATAGTGTGGAAAAATTTTGTGGCTATCTGATATTTTTAATTCCCATTTTACCCCCAGCCAGTAGCCTTTTCACTGTTTTGGTTTATTTCAGTGTTTAAAAATACCAAAAATAGTTTGAAAAATACCCAAAAATCACAAAACAGTAGAAAATTATAAAAATACCAAAAAGATTTTATTTCTAAATTTTTGGTTATTTTTGCATATTTTTATTGATATTCTATCTTATCTTGTATTACATTGTCTTTACATTCCAATATTGAAAAAGAACAAAAAAATATAAAATATAAATTATAAAAATCAGAAAATTAAAAATCAAAATACAAAAAAATTAAAAAAATTAAAAAAATTAATTAAATTAAAAACCCACAAAAAATCATGCATTGCATAGTGTAGACATCACTCACATTCACTCACACACATTTGATTGTTCTCCCTGTTTGCTTCCTGTGTTCGAACTCTCTGCATACTTGTCCTATACATTTTGTGCAGAGTTAAAAATAAATTTTAACTCCACTTTTATTTCTAATTGTTGATCTGTAGTGTGGGTTAATTGTTGATTTTTGTCCAGGATTCATTGTGAGTCGCCACAGCGACGGTTGTCTCCGCCTTGTGTGAGATACCATTTTAGACTCCGTGAATTTTGGCTATATCAAATGGCGCCGTTGCCGGGGAGCAACAATGAGCAGTTTATCTTTGCTTGTGTTTGTTTTGATTGTCTACCATTGCTTTCACTTTTGCCTCTCTTATTTGTTATATATTTTGTCGAGCTTTCTGACCACTCTTTTGTCTTCTTGCGAGGGACCGCGGAGCAAGGCAGATCACCTAGGTGACCCGAAGCATCCTTGGGAAGCGGAGCCGGCCGTTCTTTGACCAAGCCGACAGGAGAGAGCAGGAGGAGTGAAAGAGTGCTTAGTTTAGCTTGCCTTTTATTTTGTGAGAGAGTGTGACTTATTAATTTGTAATAATACAGGGACTTGGACTCTTGAACACTCAGGGCCTAATTTCCGGGTGTTTGTTCACCCGGGGGCTCACCGCGGCCTTTTCTCGTGTTTTCCGTTGTCATTTTCCGGTTTTGTTTTCATTTTTATTTTCTTTTGTGGATTGAGCCCTTAATTGTAGGCCTTGCTTGTTCGATTAAATTAGGTCCAAACACACTAAAAACCATTACATGCACCTATAACTCGTAGTTGGACTTAGTTTAATTAAACAATCAATTCACTTCTCTTTGATCCGCCGCGCCGTGAGCTCACCCCGCAAAGCGCTTTCTCCTAAACTCAAGTGTGTTGAGCAGAGGAGGGGTGGGCCTAGACCGGACCTTAGGGTTAGAGATCGGTGATTGACTCGTGGTTCTTAACGCTAGAAGTTGCCTGCCTTAGGACGATTTCTGCATTGCATATCGGCATGTAGATTAGGTTTATAAATTCTGCTTTGCATCCCGCATGGAGAGAGCTGGGATTCGTTGTAAGTCTTCTTACTTTGCATCCATCATCTAGGCACAAAGGTGAGATTTCCACCTTGGTGTCGACTTGCACGACTTTTCTGACTCTATTCTCCCTCCGTTTTTGGACAAAGTAGGATCAAAGAAAATACAAAAATCATTAGGCGCTTGTTTGAATCTACTCAAAAGAAGCGATTAATACCAAAAAAATTAAAAAAGGGACTGCTAAGAAAACCTTGACCAAAAATAAAATCGGTAATTGGATTCATTGTTTGGGGAGAGTAACACCCTCACTTGTATTCAGGTTGCATGGGAAGGTCTCCTTCCAAGTGAGGTGAGCGCTTCGTAAGGATTAGAGCCAAAAACCCAACTTGTGGCTACCTTGTGTATCGCCTGGATTTCCGAAGTATTGACGCTACTATCGTACGTAGTCGAGTAGGGCTTGGTCGCCATTGGTGACTCACTATTGTGTGAGCATCGACCTTGTTCGAAGTACCGAGCATAGGCCACGCCTTCACGGGTGTGTCTGTCTCACCGGATGCGTCCGAGTGGGATCTTGCATGCTCACGGGTGATTCCGTTGCGAGCGAGGTTCGAAGTATCGGTTTCGCCTATCAGCTTCCTCCCTCTATTTCTTTGGCTGAGTAGGGATCCAGGAAGGGTTACAAGGATCTTAAAAAGCGCAAGTTACAGGTTACACAGGAGGAGGACAAGTACGGGAATACTTTTCCCGCAGTACTCTCTCTCCTTTAGGCGTAGCGCTCTAAGGACTCGTGAAAAGATTAATTCCTGAATCAAGCTAAAATTGACAAGATAAAAGCCGAACCTTCACGGCTTCATGTGTTGAGTTGGTGAACTCACCCCTGTTTTGTGTTTGATTGCTAGATTTATTTAGGTCAAGATCAAAAACACAGCACAATTGTGCGCAGTTTTGCTTCTCCTTCATTCCTCCTCTTCTGCATTCCCTCTGCTCTTCCCAATAATCAAGATGATGGGACGGAGATCTCTTAGGCCGACTTTGTCGGCACCGCTATCCAGCACTCCTCCTTATACATCTAGGACTACCTCGGAGAGTCCGCTCTCCGAGCCTGAAACTGAGTTTACATCCACCCCGTTCCCCCTCGACCACCCTTCCCATTCTCCTTCTCTTCAGTCCAATAGTTTAAGAATTCAGTGCATCACAGAGTTCAAATCATTCGACAGCACCTGATATGGCCTCTTTTGCTTTTTCAGAGAATCCAGTGATGGCAGACAGAGGCAAGCACCCAGATGACCATGATCACCCTCCATTCATATTTGATCAGGCGGCCATCAACAATTTACTTCTTGCGTCCTTGGAGACCATGCAGAGGCAGATACGTGATCAAGGAACCTTCATGGGTGACCTCATGAGAGAGATTGCACAGATGAGAGAGAACCGACCTGGGGGCGGTGGCGGTGGAGGAGGAGGAGGACCTGATGCAGGAGGAGGTGATCCAGACGCTGAGAGACCGCCGCAGACCATCATGAGAAAATTGCATAACCCAGCAGCTTCCCTTACACATCGGTGGATCAGACTCCCGCCTATCCATGGAGATTTCGAGTTGCGTCCCCATGCCATTCAGCTTCTACCCAGATTCCATGGGTTGCCGACCGAAGAGCCACACCTCCACCTCCAAGAGTTCAAGATGATATGCAGCACGATCCATGATAGGCTGATGATCGAGGACACGATCAAGATGATCGCCTTCCCATTCTCATTGGTTGACAGAGCCGCATATTGGCTCAAACACCTGGGGCGATTCATTGATACTTGGGCAGATCTCCGGACCGCGTATCTGAAGAAATACTATCCTCTCGACCGGACCAATGCAGCCAGAGCTATGATAAGCAACTTTGTCATGATCCCGAATGACCAATTCCATGAAGCTTGGGATCGATTCCGAGAGCTCATCGACCAGTGTCCTCATCACGACATCTCCAAGCCCAACTTAGTGCAAAGCTTCTTTTGTGGGCTGACACCGGAGCTGCATGGGCTAGTCAACGCCTCTTGCGGTAGGTCCTATTTCTCAAGGTGAAGACGATGTCTGGGCCATCTATGAGGGCATGGCAGAAAATTCAACCGTGATGGCCCAAGCCTGTGTCTATACGCAGCAAAAGCCCCCGCAAGGAGGAGGATCATTCCAGAGGATCGCCCGCATCGATGCCAGTCCCAACACAGTGTTAGCAGCCGCAGCCCAAGCTAAATCAGCCGCAACCGACATGGGCATAATTAGTGAGAAGTTGGACCGTCTCGAGATCCTCGAGAAGAAACAAATGCAAGGCATGGCCCAGATGGACCAGATCGCCAAAACCATGAGTGACCTGAAGACGCAGATCCTTTGCGTCCAGGAGGCACAAACTCATTCTCAGCAGCCTCCTAGGTCACGTGCTGATCCGAGCAGTAGCAGTTCCAACCAACCCTCTACCTCGTACCTCCAGGTCAACCATATCCAGGAAGAGCCGGTTCCACTGCTACAGTACTACCCAACACAGCTGCCATTTCCAGACACTCAAATGGTGGTGTATCAACCGGAGCAGCCACTGGCAGTTCTTCCTCCACCCTCCTTTGAGCAGGAACCATTGATGGAAGTCAATGGGATTTGGTACGTCCGGTACCCTCAGCCAGGGATCCGTCGTGATCATCCAGGATTCCGTTGGGGCAACGGTGGCTCCTCATCTCAGCAACAGCCCCCTGCCCAAGGACAGCAGAACAGCCAGCCACATCAGCAGCAACAGCCCCAGTATGCCCATCAACAGCAGTACCGGAATGGTCCTCGTCTCGCCTATCAGGGACAGCAGTGGAGGCAGCGACAGCAGCCTCAGCAACCTTACTACCATCCTCCCCAGTATCAGCCACAGCAGCAGCAGCAGCCTCACTTCCAGCAGGGAAACCCATCCGGTTCTCAGGGTTCCGCCTTTGAGAACCCAGCTCTCAACGATCTTGCCCACTTGCTCTCCGAACAGCGAGCATTCTTCAGGCAAGAAATGGATGAATTTCAGCAGGAAATGAGGGAAATAATAAAAGGCAAGGCCGCCATACCCGCTCAGATTGAATGTAACCCGAACAATATGAAAAGGAAGTCTGAGCAGGTAGAGTTTGCAGAGGACACCTCTCCTAGTGACTATTTGAGTGATATGTCTTATTCTTTCTATGATGCTGATTTTGTGACTACTAGGAGCGGTAGGATGCCCACCGGCGGTGCCTCTTCTGAGCGACAACCACCAGCTGAATCAGGAGCGCCAGAGGAGCAGAGTAGCGGTGATGATGCCGCTAATGATGATGTTGAAGACGGTGGTGCTGAGGCCACCAATGATGGAGATCCAGACGATGGTACTAAGGCCGTCGTGATACCAGATGCAGACGGTGGTGCTGATGCCACCATTTTGGATGCTGAACCAGAGCACGGTGCTAATGCCGCGAATACATGTGCCGGTGGTGGTACTGAGGCCACCACATTTACTTTTGTTGAGCCTCCCTCTGTGATGTTACCACCTTTTGTATCTATGGACTGTGGTAACAAAAAGAAAAACAAAAATATGAATAAAGGAATGGTTTCTGTTCACATTGCGGATCCATATGTGTTGAATGATGATTATTGTATGGATTCTCCTCCTTCACAGGCACAGGGACCGATTCCTGGTCCTCCATCTGTGGAGACCCCTACCATCCCCTTCCCTGAGGCACTCCGTCGAGCGAAGGGGAATAAAAGAGAAAATTCTAAAAAAGTTCAACAGGTAGAGTTCAACAATCAGATGATAGACAGATTCCATATTCAGCTGACTCTACAAGAAGCACTTGAGCACATCCCCCTCTTCAAAAAGAACCTGAAGGAGAAGACTACCGTCCGCAGGAAGAGGAGGAACCACCGAGATCAGATCCATGTGCTCACTCATTTCACTTGCTGCACCATTCAGAACAAGCTGCCATCCAAGCGACCAGACGCAGGAGCTCCCTATGTCAGATGCGAGATTCAGGAGCAACAGTTTGATCGTACTCTATTAGACAGCGGCTCTTCAATCAACCTTCTTCCGGCAGCCTTACTCGACCGATTCGAGTTTGGTCCTCTTCTTAAGAGCATGACAGTCCTTCAGTTTGCTGACAGGTCGACTAAGAGGCCGAAGGGGTTATTGAAAGACGTGGTCGTTACCATTCAGGGCCAGAAATTCCCCGTGGACTTCGTTGTGTTGGACATGGAGATCCTTGAGTCGGTAACCGATGCCCCCATCATACTCGGACGTCCATTCTTGGTCACAGCCAAGGCGGTGATCAATCATGACAGTGGGAAGGTATGTTTTCGCGTAGAGGGCGAAACCAT
The DNA here is from genome assembly GCA_037367405.1 of Ottelia alismoides. Lineage (NCBI taxonomy): Eukaryota > Viridiplantae > Streptophyta > Magnoliopsida > Alismatales > Hydrocharitaceae > Ottelia > Ottelia alismoides. The sequence goes on along the minus strand of JAZKJV010000851.1, from coordinate 56,380 downwards.
ACAAATAGAGACGATCGAGGAAACCAGAGCTAGAGAGTTAGAATGCTCGGAGCAGTCAAGCGAAGCCGCGCAGATGACAGAGGAAGAGCTAGACATCCACCAGGTGTGTGATTTGTGATGACTGATGATGAATCCAACTGGATAGATCCGGTAGCACTGACCCTCGCCTTGCCCCCAGATTCACTATATCTAAAGCTCATGGCAGTCGAGAGCCCGGGAGAGCACACCCCTGGATGAGGATACACCTGAGGCTGACAGTGTCGGGACGAGTGGTGCTGATGATTTCCATTCTTGTTCATCTTCTTCTGATCCCTCGGATTCATACATCGATTGGGATGATTTTGATGATTATTTGCCCTTGTCTGATTTTTTTCTGAGCCAACAGCCACGACAGAGTGCGAGCCAGTGCAGTTTATTGACGATTCAACAGGCCGCCCTTCGTCAGAAATTCATGCAGAGCGAGAGTTCTCTCATGCAGACCTGGTCGCCTTCACACAGACATATCAGAAGCCAGATCTGCCACCTCCCAGTTGTCCAGAACTGAAGCCTCTGCCGCAGTCGTTGAAGTACAGATTCCTTGCGGGTGAGCCAGATATGCACCCAGTCATTATCTCAACATGTTTGACTGGAGAGCAAGAATCTCGTCTGATGGAGGTTCTTGAAAGAAACCGCAAGGCAATAGGTTGGAGTATAGCTGATCTCCGGGGATTAGTCCGGCTCTGTGCTCCCACCACATCTATCTTGAAGATGATGCTAGGCCGTCGCGTGAGTTCCAACAACGGCTGAACCCGAATCTTCGAGACGTAGTCATGAAAGAAATTTCAAAGTGGTGGAGCGCCGATTTTATCTACCCCATCTCCGACTCCAAATGGGTTAGTCCGTTGCATGTGGTACCCAAGAAGACGGGTATCACTACAGTTGTGAATGAGTCTGGAGAGGAGATCGCTACCCGAGTACCCACTTCTTGGAGGGTCTGTGTGGACTACAGACGATTGAATGAGGCCACCAAGAAGGATCACTTCCCGCTACCCTTCATTGATCAGATTATCGAGCGGCTAGCTGGGAAGAGTCATTACTGCTTTCTTGACGGGTACTCTGGATATAATCAAGTGGCCATTGCGCCCGAAGACCAGGAGAAAACGACATTCACCTGTCCGTTTGGGACGTATGCTTTCAGACGGATGCCCTTTGGTCTATGTAACGCTCCAGCGACATTCCAAAGATGTATATTGTCCATTTTCTCGGACATGGTGGGTGACTGTTTAGAGGTCTTCATGGATGACTTCTCGGTCTATGGCGACGGGTTCGATGCTTGTCTTGATTGCCTAGACCGTGTGCTTCAGCGCTGCATAGAGGTCAATCTTGTTTTATCTTGGGAGAAGAGCCACTTTATGGTGACTCAAGGGACGGTCCTTGGTCATATCATCTCCAACAGGGGCATGGAGGTCGATCCGGCCAAGGTGGATATCATCAGAAAACTCAATCCACCGTCCGACTTGCGTCAGTTGCGGTCTTTTCTGGGGCATGTCGGTTTCTACCGACGGTTCATTCAGGACTTCAGTCGTATTGCCCGACCGCTTACTGACTTGCTGACAAAAGACACCGAGTTTATTGTCAATGATAAGTGTCTAGCGTCTTTTGAGACTCTCAAAAATATGGTTGTTTCAGCTCCTGTCCTTCAGCCACCCGATTGGTCTCTTCGAGATCATGACGGACGCTTCAGATTTTGCCGTTGGGGCTATGCTTGGACAGAGGAGGGATGGTTTACCTTTTGCCATTCACTACGCCAGCCGGACTTTGGATGCCGCTCAGCGGAATTACACTGTGACTGAGAAAGAGATGCTGACCGTAGTCTTTGCTCTGGATAAGTATCGATCTTACATTCTCGGATCTAGAGTGACAATTTACACTGATCACACCACCATCCGGTATTTGATGGCTAAGAAGGATGCCAAAGCACGTCTTACCAGATGGATCCTTCTGCTCCAGGAGTTTGATATTGAGATTAAGGATAAGCCTGGAGTAAAGAATGTGGTGGCAGATCATCTCTCCAGATTGAGATGAGGTGATCTTGGATGTCACCTCGCTCCCGTGGTACGCTGACATTGTGAACTATCTTGTCGCCAAGATAGTACCACAAGGTTGGCCCAGGCAGAAACTTGAGACCTTCCTGGCGAAGGCCAAGTTTTACCATTGGGAGGATCCCGTCCTTTATCATGAAGGAGGGGACATCATCTGGAGGAGATGCATTCCTCAAGAAGAGCATCACAACGTCCTCACATACTGCCACACGCTTGAGGTAGGAGGACATCATTCTGGAAAAAGGACAGCACAGAAGGTGCTTAAATTCGGCCTATGGTGGCCTACTCTCTTCAAGGATTCTGATGAGTTCGTGAAGAGATGTACTAACTGTCAGAAAATGAGAACCTGCGGACTGAGAGACATGATGCCCATGCAACCCATTCACTTCTGTGAGGTTATTGATGCATGGGGGATTGATTTCATGGGCCCATTTCCTAAGAGTCAGGGATTCGAGCATATTTTGCTCGCTGTGGATTATGTCAGTCGATGGGTTGAGGCTATCCTCGCCCGAGCCGCAGATGCTAAAACCGTATGCAAATTTTTGAGGAAAAATATCATTTCACGGTTCGGGGTATCTAGAGTCTTGATTTTAGACGGGGGGTCTCACTTCATCAATGACAAAGTTAGGGCCCTTGCAGACGAGTTCGGCATTGACCTTCGAGTTGCCACACCATATCACCCTCAGACTAATGGTCTTGCCGAAGTATCGAATCGGGAGATAAAGACTATCTTGCAGAAAGTTGTCCGCCCAGACCGAAAGGATTGGTCACAACTTTTGGACTCAGTCTTGTGGGCTTATCGGACTTCTTTCAAGAATCCATTGGGGACATCTCCCTTTCGTCTCGTCTATGGCAAGCCATGCCATTTGCCAGTGGAGATCAAGCACAAATCCTTTTGGGCAGTCACTGAGTTAATGTTAGATCCCGAGAGTATAGGAGAATAGAGAAGAGCAGAATTGGCAGCCCTGGAAGAACTGAGAGATACAACCTTTTCCAACACCCTACAGTACAAAGAGAAAGTGAAGACATGTCACGATTCACATATCAACCATAAACAGTTTGAGCCAGATCAGAGAGTATGGTTGTTTGATTCCAGGCTAAAATTATTTCCAGGGAAATTACAGAGCAAGTGGAAAGGTCCGTATGTAGTCAGGAAGGTACATGACAATGGCATCATCGACATATCCGAACCATCATCTTCCTCTACCTTCCGTGTCAATGGTCAACACCTGAAGCTATATCTAGATCATGATCCGCCGACCATTGACGTTGCCCCCATTCTTCTGGCATGAGATGTGCCCTTTTACTCATATCATCTGCATCTCATACATGGTGATCACTTCTATCTTCCGCTGTACAGATCATCTGTCCATATCACTCTTTCATCTGTTGATTTATTTTCTTCTTTTCTTCTTTTCCTTTTCTATTTTCTTTATCTATCAAAAAGGTGTCGCCCTTGTAGACAATTTTCCATACTTAGGACGTACTTTGTCCTAAGTATAGGGGGGTGTGCACCCCGAGTTTCTTCTATTCTTTTCCGATCCTCTCCATTGTCTCCTCTTCTTGTCTATACTTAGGGATATTTTACCCTAAGTATAGGGGGAGACAATCTGAGTACGATCTGTTCATTCCCACCCTTGACCCTCCCTGCGTTGTGTACAGTCTGCTATACTTAGGATTATTTGATCCTAAGTATAGGGGGGACAATCAATCTCTCATTGATTCATTTATTCATTCTTTAGCCTTGTCTATAGTTAGTACGAGTTATGTCTTCTCTTTTCTCTTCGATCTATGAGGACATAGCTCAATCTAAGTATAGGGGGTCGTATATACTGTGTATATACTTTAGCCATAACTCGTACTTTCGTATTTTCTTAATAATAAGGCTAATAATCCTTTAAAATTCATTACAAATCTTTAACAAAAAGATGTCTTGTTCCTCAAATTCTTTTTCGTATTTACTGATTAATAAATCAGGTGAAAATGTTTTTTTTGCAAAATGTTTGAAAAATAGTTTGAAAATCTTTGTGAACATCTATTGAAAACTATTTTGAAAACGTTTTGTTACATGTTTTCAACCTGTGTAAAAATGTGTGGTTTGTAAAATGTCTTTTCTTTGTGTGAAATAAATGTTTGAAAAATGATTTGCAAATGGTTTGAAAAATGGTTTCAAAAATACTTTGAAAAATCTATTTATACTGTTTTGAAAGCCTTTGCAAAATGATTTTCAAATGAGTGTACATGTTTGTAATATGTTTGTAAAAATTATTTTGGACTATAGTTTTCAAAATTGTTTGAAAAACCCGTGTCAATTAAGTTTGAGGAACACTAACATCACACCAAAATCCACTATATATATGCATAAAATTGACCACTTACCCTTGTAAATTCTTAAAATCCACTTCTTGTAAATATAAGAAGCACTCCCGTGTACATATTTTTAACCTTGTTTTCAGCCAAAATCTTTTTATTTTCAAAAATCCCAAAAACATTTGCAAAAATAAAATCCAAAAACATTTGAAAAATCTTTTGAAAAATAAAAAAATGCATCTGCATATGCATCATCATCTTTTCAAAAATCCATAAAAAGTTCAAAATCTTTGAAAATTGCATCACAGAAATATTTTCTGCATAGCATTGCATAGCATTCGCATTTTTCGGATTGAGTTTGATAGTTGAACGAGTCTAAGTAAAATCCGAAGATTGGAGCTTAATTGGACCTTAAAATCTACCTAATAACAGGAACCTTATAGGAACTAGGTTTGAGGTACTTCAGGTCTAGTTGACTTAATTCTTTGAGGATCACGGGACTTGGTTCAATGGATTCTTGACTGCCTAAGTAGAGTATTTCGGAGCACACACACGATTCTTGTTGATAATGACCTAACTTGGACACCTGTACCTGTCACATGGCTCAACTCAGTTGGAGTGGTGAGGGGATTGGATTTGCCGGTATGAGACGCACACAAGTGGAAACACTTGTCCTCCTCTAGGGAGGGAAGTGCACCCAACCCGTTCAGTGATAAGGAAGTCTAAAGACAGGAGGCTGTTGGTTGCGATAAAGCTTCAAAAGAGGGATAGTCTACTAGCTCAAGAGGAAAAATTTCTTATGTAAATGCTGCTGTATATAGTATTCAAAAAAAAGTGTTCAGGAATGTACAAAAATAAAAAGCCTGCAAGTATGTACAAATGTTGTAAAGTCAATAAGCAAGCTTGAGTTCCAAAGTCATATCATGTGAGCCTGCAGCAGGATGACTTGACTACACTGGTCTTGCATCCCAGGATAGGTAGCTACACTCTACCGTCCAATCTTCTCTTCACCCCCTCCTCTTGAGCTGGTTGCCACTTGAACTTAGAAGGGAATACCCCGCTCCTCGAGGATGGAGTTATTGTATTGGGGAATCATTGGGTTGTTGTACTAGAGAAGTTAGTTTCTTTGCCATTCTAGTTGGGGAGACCCACCATCACTTACACTGTACGAGTCAGATTCATAGTCGTAAGAGTTTGCGTATGAGTTGAAGTATTTCTGACCTGGCTATTGAGGAGACTTGAGCAGAGTTTTGGGATTCTCAAGGACTGTTTGATTTCAAATTCGGTTCCTATTAAGGTTCCGCCCGCACTAAAATTCTCAAGGTCGACTTAAGCTCCGAACTTTGATTTTGTGAAGACAAGTTTGATAATTAAACTAAATCCAAGTTCTTCTTTTTCTTTTCTTTCTTTTTCTTTTTGCACTTATTGCATAAGTGTTTGCTAGGGACTAGCAAAGGTAAAGTATAGGGGGATGATGAATCCACATTTCATCATCTTTATTCTATCATTTTGGCATCAAAAACCCTAGCAAATGCTTGTAAATAGCATTAAATATAGCATCTTAGCATTCATGCATGTACCTGTAAATAGTGTATAAAATACTGTAATTAAAGCCAAAATTATAGAATAAAGAAAAGAAAAGAAAAACGAATAAAATATTGTAAATATTTTATGACCCAAAACCCCGAGACCTAGGCATCTCGATGACTAGGTCTACAAGGAATAAAGTAGGGGGAGATAAGGGCCAAAAATACCAATAAAATTCCTTTTATTTAATTCATTCTTTATTCATTTTAGGACCTATTTTTAGTTTCACTTTTTATACCTCAAATAAAGAAACTTTGTACATGAAAGTTGTAGATAATTTAATAAAGAAAAATATAAAATTGATTTCACTGAAAAATAATACACAGATAAAAAGTTATGGTCTGAATAGGAATCCAGAATCTCAATTTCCCAGACCTGTATCTCGCAAATGACAACTCCAAATGCATCAAACTTTTAATTGTATATAGAATAAAATAAGCTATTTAATGGCGGTGGTTTCGCATTTGGCGGAGCTACGGTTTGAAAGTTGAGTTTTGGACCCTCATTGTATATATTGTACAGAATAAAATATTCAATTTATTCTTTATTCAGTATTTTTCTAATTTTATATTTTTATAGTTTTGTAATTAATATTTATAATAATTTTGTACATTAAAATCAGAATAAAAATACAAAGAAAACTCAAAATAAAAATACTTGTATATAAACTACAAAGGTAGTATACCTATATTTATACCTATACATTTTATACTTATATTTTATTTAATGTACAAAATACATCAGAAAAATAAAATAAAAGTATATTTGTGTATATAAAAGTATTTTATGATTTTAGAAAATAATAAATAAAAATAATAAAATTAAAATACACAGAATAAAAATAAAGACTAAAATATATAGGTATTATACCTATAAAGGGCTAAAAAGTAAACTCCTAAGAATATACCTCATAAAATAAATTAAAAATTATAATAAATACTACATAAAATAACGAATATTTTTTATTTAATAATCATAATTTGATTCATCTATTTTCTATTTTAAAAGAATTTACAAAATATTTACCAGGGATTTTTCCTGATTGGTCCACGTGGACCAATCAGGAGACGGTCCCAGTTGAACCAGGTCAACTGGCCGTCCTTCCCCATGTGCCTTCGTCAGAGCCTCGTTTGACCCCATGTTTGCGGATTTTTCGAGGTTTCCCCTTGCACTAATTCATGTCGATGACTTGATCACTTTTTCTCCTCGATCGTCCCTATTGCTCGCCCAATGATCATCTCGAGGATTGGGTCACTGTGGCGCTCGATGCGCCTTGATTTTTGGAGCACCTTGGTCAGGGGTCAAACCAAATATAACGAACCCCCAACTTTGAATTTGATTTAGAGTCCCCTTGGTCCACCCCTCTCCGCCTCTCTTGTGCTCTGCAACTTGCTGGAGGTGACAGCTCCACCGCGAGCTCCTCAGCCAGGGCGTACGAGGTCGAGGGCGCCTCCACCACCTCCTGCAAGACCGGCGGTCGAGGTATATCTCCTCCTCTGGCTCCGGCCATTGAGGGACCATCTCCCCTTATCTCTTTATTGCATTTAGTTCCTGTTAGTTATAGGATGAAAAGCCCCCAAAAAATTTCAAGTTCCATCATCTGAATCGACCATTCCATCGACTTGGCCGGAGCGCTCCTCCGACCGTTCATCGCCACGCCGCTTCACGCTCCTTCACGCCCATCCAGAGGTCCAGGCAGTTTGCCCTGGACCTCCTCACCCTTTTTGCAGGTCAAAGCACACTCATTGGAGCTTGGAGGCAAGTCTGGAGCTTCGCCGGAGCTAACGGAGCTCTGTTGCTCCGCCACCCTCCAGCGAGCCCCTCGGCCATCGCCGAGGCTTTTTGCCGCCGCCAGCAGCTAGAGGAGGACCTCAGGAGGCTGCAACCCCCTTTTGACACCCGAAGCTCGTCGGAGCGCGGAGATCTGGAGCGAGGAAGATCGCCTCGCCGGCGCTCCTCCTTGTTCTTCCTCCGCGCGCCTGCACCGTTGGATCAGGGAGTGCCTTCCAGATCGCACCGCCACCGTTGGATGGAGTAGCGCCTCAACCGTCAGATCTTTCGAGATCCATCTAATCCCAGCCGTGCAAAGCGAACCGTCATCGGAGGTTCTCGAGGCGCCACGTGGCAAGTGGCTTAGCCTCCGCCGTCGGATCGTCCCAGCGAGGGTATTTTGCAGTCACACCCCCGCTATTTTTGTAATATTAATTTAGTCCCGAAACTTTATTTCGTAGTTTAAATATTTTGTAAACTTTGCGAAAAGGCCCTCGAACTTTATGTATTTGCATACAAGTCCTCTGCCACGTCACCTCACGTGACCTGTAGACGTGAGGTGCAGGCATTTTGCATAGAGGCCCTCGGCCTTTGGTTTATTTCGTTTCAGTACCAAAACTTTGATATTAAGTGTTATATTTTTGGAGAAATTGCATGCAAGCCCTCGGATTTTGGAAAATTACTTTTCAGTCCTCGCCAAGCGCGTGCAAGTCAAGCGCCCTGGTGGGTAATTTGCGCCGACACCCCTGCGGCTTTTGGAATTTATGTTTGGTCCTGGAAATTGAATATTCAGTTCAATATTTTGTGAAAAATTGCATGTATGCCCCTGAACTTTTGGATATTTGCACTTATACCCCTACCAGGCTGTGATATTTTTGTGTGCTTGCTTGATTTAATTAGGGCATCATCTTAATTCCAAAAATTCTCAAAAATTAGGGTTAAGCTCCTGTGTGCTTGTACTGTAACGCCCGATTTTTAGTTTTTGATTTTATTTAATTTAATATTTACTAAAAATAAAAAACATGCTTTTATCTACTGTCTAGCTTAGAAAATACCAAAAAAATATTAAAATACCTCGAAAAATTCCAAAAAAATTTCCCTAGTGTGTATTTTACCCTTTTTTAGTGTCAGTTCAAAAATCACTAAAAATCTCAAAAGAAAAACCTTAAAAATTCAAAAATACATAAAAACTTAAAAAAAATCTATAAAATTGTAGAAAACTCCAAAATTTGTAAACTCACGTCCTGTAGTCTCCTATTTTGATTATCTTTATTTAAAAAATAGTGTGGAAACATTTTGTGGCCACTGATATTTTTAATTCCCATTTTACCCCCAGCCAGTAGCCTTTTCACTGTTTTGGTTTATTTCAGTGTTTAAAAATACCAAAAATAGTTTGAAAAATACCCAAAAATCACAAAAATAGTAGAAAATTATAAAAATACCAAAAAGATTTTATTTCTGAATTTTTGGTTATTTTTGCATATTTTTATTGATATTCTATCTTATCTTGTATTACATTGTCTTTACATTCCAATATTGAAAAAGAACAAAAAAATATAAAATATAAAATTATAAAAATCAGAAAATTAAAAATCAAAATACAAAAAATAAAAAAATTAAAAAAATTAATTAAATTAAAAACCCACAAAAAATCATGCATTGCATAGTGTAGACATCACTCACATTCACTCACACACATTTGATTGTTCTACCCTGTTTGCTCCCTGTGTTCGAACTCTCTGCATACTTGTCCTATACATTTTGTGCAGAGTTAAAAATAAATTTTACTTCCACATTTATTTCTAATTGTTGATCTGTAGTGTGGGTTAATTGTTGATTTTAGTCCAGGATTCATTGTGAGTCGTCACAACGACGGTTGTCTCCGCCTTGTGTGAGATACCATTTTAGACTCCGTGAATTTTGGCTATATCAATAACCATATCATCAACATAGACAACAAGGATGATCGTGCTAGTAGACCATCGTCTAGCAAAGACAGAGTAGTCAAATGTTGTCCTCTGAAAATCAAGTGTGTTGATCTCCATAGTGATCCTGTCAAACCATGCCCTTGGGCTCTGCTTCAGGACATAAATGCCCTTGCATAGTCGACATACATGCTCCCTCTCTACTACTTACCCCGACGGTTGCATCATGTAGACCTCCTCCTCAAGATCACCATAAAGAAAGGCGTTCTTCACATCAAGTTGATAAATGGGCCAAGCCTTGTTGGCAGTAACAGAAAGAATGGTACGTATCGACCCCATTCTAGCAACAGGCGAGAATGTCTCAAAATAATCAACTCCAAAGGTTTGTGTGAAACCTTTGGCAACAAGTCCGGCTTTCAACCTATCAATAGAACAATCATGCGACTGTTTGGTCATGAAGACCCATCGACAAGCCACAGGGCGAACTCCCGAGGGGCACGACACAAGATCCCACATGCCCCAGGAGGTAAATGCATCCGTATCCTCATCCATGGTATGTCTCCAACCATGATCTTGCATTGCACTGAAATGATCTCTTGGAATGGTAATAGCATTCAGAGCATCTGCAAATCTCTTGTCACAACTAGATAAATCATCTGTAGAAGTAAAATGTGACATGCGGTGATACGTACATTTCCTTTTTTGCTTGCATAGAGCTATAGGAATCTCCCCAGGAACATCCGAGACAACAGTGGTGGGAGCACTCAAAGTGGTCATATTATCCTGCATAAAAGAGACAGGTTAAGGTACAAACACTGGTGCAGAAGGTATAGAGGTACGCTGGCGAGTATAAACGATTGGTGGAGGGAGGTCCAGAGGAATGTCACTCACAGTCTGTGTGAAATAACTTGTTTGCTCAAAGAAGGTGACATCGACATATACATAGTATCGATGTCCAACATGATTATAGCAGCGACAACATTCTGGGTACAAGAGTACCAAGAAAGACACATTTGATGGCACGAAAGGATCCTACACCCGACTCATTTTTTCAATACTTTTAAATTTTTTTGAAATGAAATTTTTGGGGAATTAGATCACTATATATCACTATGGTGTCATTCCAAATTCAACTTAATTCAAGACTTCTATCATCTCCATCAAGACTATCAAATTTTAACGGTCTCGTTGAAATTGACTCATTCTAGATGGACGTGTTAGGAATACTTGTTTGGCATAAAACTTGAAACACATATTCCTCTCAATATATTAGGAAAATCCCACTAGGGTTTCCTTCAAAAAATCCAAAATTAATGAGAAAAAAGAACGGGCGTAGGTAATTACCTACACCCCCGTGTGTAGGCTTCCGGCTCCCTATATATATACACGAACTAAGGAGTATGCAACAAGGTGCATGTAACTTGACATGCACAGTTGCCACAAACATCTATTTTATTTAATTTTTTAAATGAAATTGTGGAGAAGAGAGACAAATGGGATACCTATTCCATAAGGCTAGGGTCTCTTATATAGAGAGAAAACCCTAGAGAGTACAAGAGGAAAAATACATAAATACCCCTGAGGGGTTACATAACTCGTAGGGTTAAAGGTTATGGAACCTGAAGGGTTAAGGGTTACAGAACCCAAAAGGTTACAAATATAATTGTAATATATTAATTCTAACACTCTCCCTCAAGTTGGAGCATATTTGTCGATCATGCCCAACTTGGATACTAAGTACATTAGACACTTCCTTGGAAGAGCCTTTGTGAGGATGTCTGCAAGTTGAAGTTCAGTGGAGATGTGTGGAGTGCTGATTCATCCTTATCGTACTGCATCACGAATAAAAGGGCAATCGACTTCAATGTGTTTTGTTCGCTCATGGAAAACGGGATTGGTGGTGATGTACGTGGCAGACTTGTTGTCGCAGTATAAGGGTACAAGAGTGGCTACTGACATGCCAAGTTCTGTTAGGAAAGAAACAAGCCATGTGATCTGACATGTGTCCTGAGCCATTGCCCTGTATTCTGCTTCCGCACTGGATCTGGATACCACTGTCTACTTCTTGCTTTGCCAAGTGACAAGGTTATCCCCAACAAACATGGCGTATCCTGTAGTAGATCGGCGGTCCTCAAGAGAGCTAGCATAGTCAGAATCTGTATAAGTGGAGATATTAGTGTGTCCATTCATCCCATAGAAAAGTCCATGTCTGGGAGATTCCTTCAAATATCGAAGGATCAAAAGAACATCCTGCCAGTGACTGTAAAGAGGCTTCTCCATATGTTGACTGGCTCTGCTCACAGATATATGATATATCTGGCCTAGTAACAGTGAGATAGAGTAATTTTTCCACTAAGCTTCTATATCGTGTTGCATCCTCAAAAGCTGGATAAGTAAATGCTGAATATTTTCTCAGTTCTGCAGGGATGCCGGATGGCTTGCATCCAAGAAGTCCTGCCTCTGTCAGAATATCGAGGCAATACTTTCTCTGTGAAAGATGGATCCCCTCTGTAGTGCGTATTACTTCGATGCCAAGAAAATAACGAAGTTGGCCAAGATCTTTTGTGACAAAGACCTTTTGGAGGAAGGCCTTGGTCTCCTGAATTCCATCTACATCATCTCATGTGATAACCATATCATCAACATAGACAACAAGGATGATCATGGCAGTAGACCGTCGTCTAACAAAGACAGAGTAGTCAAATGTTGTCCTCTGAAAACCAAGTGTGTTGATCTCCATAATGATCCTGTCAAACCATGCCCTTGGGCTCTGCTTCAGGACATAAATGGCCTTGCATAGTCGACATACTTGCTCCCCCTCTACTACATACCCTGATGGTTGCATCATGTAGACCTCCTCCTCAATATCACCATAAAGAAAGACATTCTTCACATCAAGTTGATAAATGAGCCAAGCCTTGTTGGCAGTAACAAAGAGAATGGTACGTATCGACCCCATTCTGGCAACAGGCGAGAATGTCTCAAAATAATCAACTCCAAAGGTTTGTGTGAAACCTTTGGCAATAAGTCTGGCTTTCAACATGTCAATAGAACCATCATGCGACTATTTGATCATGAAGACCCATCGACAAGCCACAGGGAGAACTCCCGAGGGGCACGTCACAAGATCCCACGTGCCCCGGGAGGTAAGTGCATCCGTCTCCTCATCCATGGCCTGTCACCAACCATGATCTTGCATTGCACTGAAATGATCTCTTAGAATGGTAATAGCATTTAGAGCATCTGCAAATCTCTTGTCACAACTAGATAAATCATCTGTAGAAGTGAAATGTGACATGCGATGATACATACATTTCCTTTTTTGCTTGCATAGAGCTATAGGAATCTCCCCAGGTACATCCGGGACAGCAGTGGTGGGAGCACTCGAAGTGGTCATATTATCCTGCATAAAAGGGACATGCAAAGGTACAGACACTGGTGTAGAAGGTATAGAGGTATGCTGGCGAGTATAGACGATTGGTGGAGGGAGGTCCAGAGAAATGTCACTCACAGTCTGTGTAAAATAACTTGTTTGCTCAAAGAAGGTGACATCCGCATATACATAGTATCGATGTCCAACAGGATCATAGCAGTGATAGCATTTCTGGGTACAAGAGTACCCAAGAAAGACGCATTTGATGGCACGAGAGGATAATTTATCAGCTGCATGAAAGTTATGAACAAAGGCAATACAACCAAAAATTCGCAGAGGAATAGGAAAAGGAGACTCGATAGGATAAAGTAAGGAAAATGGAGTTGCCCCTTTGAGAACAGATGAAGGAACATGATTGATGAGATACACTGCAGTAAGGATAACATCTCCCCAATATTGTTTAGGAACACTCATTTGACTAAGAAGAGATCTCGCAATATTTAGCACGTGTCGGAGTTTCCTCTCAGCTATACCATTTTGTTGTGAGGTATATGGACATGATGTTTGGTGAACAGTTCCCTTGGATGCAAAGAAAGAGGTCAAGTCATGTTGGGTTAACTCAAGAGCATTGTCAGTACAAATGATCTTAACAATGCTAGAAAAGTAAGTCTTAACACATTGAAAGAAATTTCTGACAATTTGATTAATCTCCGAACACGCCTTTATTAGATAGACCCAAGAATATCGACTATAATAATCAATGAAAACTATAAAATAACGATGACCACTTAATGTGCGGATCAGACACAAGATCCCCAAACATCACAATGAACAAGATGAAAAGAAACAGTACTACGAGACTCAGTACGAACAGGAAACAGAGTTCGATGGTGTTTCCCAAACTCACATGCCTCGTACTGAAAGGGCTTCAGAGCAGAGAGTTCATGAAACATCATGGAGATGGCCTTGGTAGAGGGATGCACAAGGCGCATATGCCATAGGAGCGGATCTTCAGAGATAGATGTAACACCAACAAAATTGGAGTCTGAGGGTATGTCAAGGTAATTAGCTCGTTCTTCTCATGACCCCCACCAAAAATCTGTCTCGTCTGAATGTCCTGAAAATAATAATAAGACTCATCAAATATCACACGACAATGAAGCTCAACACAAAGCTTGTGAACTGACTGCAAGCTAAGAGGAAAATCAGGAGCACAGTGAACCCCCGAAAGTCAGAGCTTGGAAGAGAATTCCATAGTTCCGACAGTAGTAATCTATGATTGAGTCCCATTAACGACTCGAATGACTTCACAAGGGTAGATGATATGGAAGAGGTGAGCAGACTACCTTCTCCAGTGAGATGAGTAGAGGCGCCGAAATCAATAATCCAAGCTGGAGTAGGAGTGATAGCAGAGTTGGATATTGTACCTGAAGGAGTGGCCAAAGCAACAGTTGTAGTGTTACTAGTGGTGGTAGGCCCTGGAGTCTGAAGGATCTACATTAGGCGGGAGTAATCTACAAGATAAATTGTCTTACCACTGGAGGTAGGCGAAGCCTCTTCCACATCATAGGCATCCTCATAAGCATTATTGGCGTGATAAGAAGGTACGCCAAATTTCTGCCAGCATCGTTTAGTCGGGTGATTCCACCTACTACAATGAGTGCATGGGGCAGTAGAGTCTCGCCCACGACCACAACCAAAGTCACGACCTCGTCCAGATTCTCGTCCACGATCACGACTTGGATCACGATCGCATCCTCCTCGCAAGTTGTTTCTGCCTCCTCGCCCATATGAGGCGATGTGTGCAAAGTTCTCTTTTGAAGGTAAGACGGGAGGCTAGGCAGCGGATGTCTCGAGCTCCTCAAGTCGGGAAAAGATGGCCTTCATTGTTAGCAGTGTGTCTGATATAAGAAATTGCTCCTTCGCTGCATGGTATCTTGAATGCACGCCATCAAGGAAGCGATATACCTGCCAATCAGAACACTCTTGTATCTGTTTGGTGCAACATGAGGGCTGGAATATTGCAAGCTCCTCATACAGACTGGATAGATGCCTGTAGTACTCGATGAGTGTGGAATCACCCTGAGATGCCAACCAGATTCGCTTGTAAATATCTGCAAGGCGCGACTTCATCTTCTTCTGGGAGTATGTTTGCTCGAGACCCTCTCACATTTCCTTGGCCGTATTTTTGTAAAGAAGATTTGAGGCAATGTGAGCCTCAACACTGTTGGTCATCCAGTTGATAACCAAATAGTTGTCAGTCTGCCAGTTGTCGTACTCTTTGTCCTTTTCATCTAAAGGATCTTTAGTCAAAACGTAGAGTTTCCTCTGACCACCAATGAACACCATAAAAGATCGAGACCAGAGCACGTAATTTTCTAGGCCCTTGTGTTTGATAGTAGTGCCTTGTGCCATAATATTCGTGGCCAAGGGCTTTGTCTAGGTAGAAGAAGGCGCCATGGTGGTCTTAAAATAGAAAGACGATCCTGTGATCAACTAAGGATGCATATAAGAGCTAAAAAATGCCCTAGAACTCACGTTTGCCCTTGAAGAAGGGCTGAAAACTCTCAATGGACAACATATCTGGATTCTTGGAAGCACTCCGTGATGAGTTTTGGATCTACAAAGAGTCCTACGGTACGCGTGGAGGGTAGCTGTGGGGCTGACGACCTTCGTAGGAGGTCCTGAAAGCGCAAGGTAGCGCTAGCGGGGGGGGGGGGGGAGGGGGGCCGATGCACTGGAGGCGATTGGAGGGCCTTGCGTAGGGCCCTAATTCAGGGATGAGGGCCTGCACAGGCTTTTGCGAGGCTTGAAGTGGCAGTGTGGATTTTAGGTCAGAACCACGGTCTAGGATCATTGCTCTGATACCATGTGGAGAAGAGAGACAAATGGGATATCTATTCCATAGGTCTAGGTTCTCTTATATAGAGAGAAAACCCTAGAGAGTACAAGAAGAAAAATACATAAATACCCCTGAGGGGTTACGGACTTCGAATGGTTAAGGGTTATAGAACTCGAAAGGTTACAAACATAATTGTAATATATTAATTCTGACAGAAACCTTAGGGATTTACTTGGAGTGATATGTGGACTATGTGTTTCAAATTTCGTGTGAAACAAACATTCCTAACATGTCCATCTTGAAGGGCTCAATTTCAACAATTCCGAGATCGTTAAAATTTGACAGATTTAATGGATGGGTTAGAAGGTCCGAATTAAGTTGAATTTGAATGACATCACTGTGATATACAATAACCTAAATCCCCTAAGGTTCCATTTAAAAAAATAAAAAATGTATGCTTGTAGCACCGGTGCATGCCAAGTTACATGCACCTTGGTGCATACTTCCTGTTCCCTATATATATAGGAGAAACTTCAAATGAGCCGGGATCTTACCACTTTTGTGGTGAGCCCTCTATCTCATCCTTTTATTTCAAGTCACACAGTTGTGATAAATGAAACAATTAATTGCAATATTTTAATGATAAAAAGCATATTTTGGTCATTTGCCACATTC
The DNA here is from genome assembly GCA_037367405.1 of Ottelia alismoides. NCBI lineage: Eukaryota > Viridiplantae > Streptophyta > Magnoliopsida > Alismatales > Hydrocharitaceae > Ottelia > Ottelia alismoides. Next base: position 39,817 of record JAZKJV010000851.1, on the reverse strand, counting down.
TAAAAATAGAATGTGACAACCCACAAATTCACAACCATAATTATTTGCTCTCTCTCATCCCCTCCTCTTTCTCTATCTCGACAGTACACGATGGAAGCATAGGAGCGTGGCATCACGAGCACGAGGATGTGCTCATCAACCACATCCTCCAAGAGGTGGTCATCATCCCCCATCTCCTCCTTATGGCTCCACACAGAGGCACCACAATAAACCCATGCATCCCCTGCGAACCCAACTCCGGATCTCATCTCCCTTAATCAAACTGCGGCTAATCCGATCTCGTAATGTTGTTTGCAGCGATGCAATCTAGTGTTGATCACCTTTGTAGGAGATTTGATTTGAAATTCGTTGTTCTTCCTTGCTGATCTGAGCAGTCACGAATGATTTCATTCTTGTTTTCCTAAATTTTAAATAAGAAAATCATATATCATCAAGGCCTAATGATCTAATAAAATATTTGTCCTTTTTTCTTGCAGATATGAGTAGCCATCATTACAAACGATCACCCATCGAGCCATCTTACGTAAGGGGGAGGTTAGGGCATATGTGTAGGTTCTATTTCACAATCGTGGGATACTATTTTTACATAATTAACATTATATTTTACAAATCTATTCATTGCTGGTAAAAATCTCAAATTTTATTTTATATGTTATCATGTCCGAAACATAATTGGTAAATTACTAACCGACTTTATTTTGCAGATTAAAATCCAAATTTTGCAAAGTAAGCAAGAACTTTACAAAGACTATGCAAATATTTGCAATTATGACATGTTACATACACATACTTACAAAGGAAGCAAATATTTTACAAAAGAATGTGTAAATTTTACAAAGGCTTACATATGCTACCTTCAAAGAATGTTGGCAAATGATATATAAAAATAAATTGCAATAGTGCAAATTATTTTACAAAGGACATTACAAAATTTACAAATGAAAATACTTAATTTAAAAAAAACTATTGAATGTAAAAAAGACATATTATAGAGTTTAGAAAACTAAAAACAAATTATACAAAAAACCTCCTAGAATTTACAAATATAGGAATTAATCCAGTTGGTTGGGAGCCTATTGGGAAATTGACCAATAAAGGGATGCTGAAAATTTCCAAAATTTTAAAAAATACATAATAAAATTTAATACAAATTTAAAGTAAAATACAATGATTGAAATACCCCTTTGGATGAGATACCGTTAGATTGAGATCCAATGGATCTCGTTGATGGCTCACCACAAAAGTGGTGAGAACCCACCTCATTTGAAAGGGTCCCTATATATATAGGAGAAACTTCAAATGAGGTGAGGTTTCACCACTTTTGTGGTGAGTCCTTCATCTCATTTGTTTATTCCGAATCACATGATTTTGATAAATAAAATATTAATTGCAATATTTTAATGGTAAAAAATCTATTTTGTTCATTTGTCACATCCTAAAAATGGAATGTGACAACCCACAAATTTGTAACCCTAATTATCTCCACTCTCTCTCACCCCTCCTCTTTCCTTCTCTCGACGACGTGCGACGGAAGCATAGGAGTGTGGCGGCGTACGACGGAAGCATATGGGTGCAATGACGAATCCACGGAGGAGGTAGTACAGAGTAAGGAATATGCGGAGGAGGCAACATGTGGAGGTTCAGACGGTTGCGCATGAGCAGCCACCAGAAGCCCTCCACCATATGTGGAGGCCATCCGCGTTGTATACCTTCGGCTTCCCTCTCCACCATCATGCCCGACCGTCACCCATGCCACCAAAAAGCCTCCATCCCGTCATCGGCTATGGCGATGTAGTACTCCGTGTGAATGTATATGAAGTATTCACCCATTCATATTATAAGTTTGTATATGCCATGTGTTCGATGAAATACTTGATAAGGATTCTATGCTATATATGAAGGAAAATGTTGCATTAAGATTATCCAAATCTATATAATGATTATATGATTTTGCAAATCTCGCATTATTTTCTACATATTTGTCACTACTAATTGACTCTCTATTATTGTAGAATTCCACACAAATATTACAAAGCGATCATAAACTTTTTACAAAGGAACATGAAAAAGTTATAAAGGACTGCAGAACAGTTAAAAAGATCCATACGAAGGAATATTACTGTTACATAACACCACACAAAATTTACATTTATGACATTTCCATACAAATACCTAAAAAGGACACTCGAATTTTACAAATAGACGTGGAAAATTATAAAAATCTATACATATTATAATTACGTAATTAATTTTTGCAAAGAGACAAATATCATTTTAAATAAATGATATATTACAATTATGAATTCATTTTTATAATGGAATTTACAAATTTACAGAGGAAAGGACTCATTTTACTTTGGATTTATTGAATAATAATGTAAATAAATGTAATAACCAACTCACAAAATGAAGTATATGTTGGACATGCGAGCCCACGGTGAGCCATTATACAATAAATGTTATTGCGAATATCATTCCCTGATCTGAAATGAAGAATACCTAATTTTCATAATAAGTCCCTTAATACAATTAGGGTAATGTACCATGACCATCTTGATGATCATACAACTATTGATTCAATTTTTGAATCATAGATGCTGGTGCTTGGATAAATATCTAAAGAGTTAGATTGAGGACTCATCAAGCACTGTTAAATGATTATTAAGAGATGATCTCCACCCTGAGAAGGAGATGGCAATCCTTTCTCTAAAAGATGACATCTAACCGACCTCTTGATTCATGTCCTATGCATACGAATAGATATTTGGAGGTGTTAGATAAGTTAGGTCAAAGAGTTGACTTAACGAGATCAAGATAACCAAAGACCTATGTCATATGTTGTCATGATATAGGCACACATCCTCTGCCCGGAGACAGATGTGTTACTATATGTCCGAGTATGTACATTTGACAGACCAATAGGTTGATGATGTAACCAAGTTCTATACACTGACGCGCTGGTGTGCATGCAAGGTCATATGAGTAATACAATCTCTCAAAGGGATCATACAGGTCCAGTTTCTGAACTGGAATACATGATCTCACTCATGAGATATTGGGAAGAATCAAATTCTGTGCACGGTTGTCTCACTTTGGAAGCTTGATTGAATTTGTAGATTTGATATATGCTTTTAGAAAGTATATGATCAACACCTGGATATGATATATGCTTTTGGAAATACCAACTCCCAAAAGTCAAACGAGAAACTTTATGATAAAACCCTGAAGGAGACAGTCTAAACGAGATCTAAAACTTCAGTTTTATATTGGATCTTCCAGTATGCAGGATGTACATGTATTAGGAATACTTGAGGGTGATGTGATCATAAAAGATTGTATAACCATGATACCTCCATTCAGAGGGAGTGATGAAACATGTCTGGATTTTAGCGACTCCTCTCATAGAGAAGTGACCTGATCTTAGTCCAAATGTTGGACCTTGATCTGAATGTGATTCAGATACAATGAGAAGATTAGATTTACGGCCTTGATTTAATCAAGCATCTTTGGGAGGTCCGCAAGATCTGGATTTCAGATGTGATCTCAATATCCAAGTCACTATACATGGAACAATACAATCACCCTGTCCTTATATCCAAGTATCCACAGAGAAAGCGCATTGTTCTTGAAAGAGTTCAAGTATAATTTCATTGTTGATATATAGATCTGGACATTAATAAAATTGATAATTAAATGTGATTTAATCATCATGAAGAATATGAAATTGATTCATATTATAAGGAGAGTTATCTAAGATAGTTAAATGTGATTTAACTATCAAAAGTTGTGAATCATATGAATGTCATTCATATTATTTGGGCACAATAGAATAGAGATAAAAAATAATTAAATGTGATTTAATTATCATGGATATGAATAATGTGGATTGCACTATCTATATTAATCAGATATATTATAAATGTGATTTATAATATTTTAAAGAGAGCCTATTGTTATTTATATTTGTTGATTAATTATTGATATGAACTGGATTCATATTGGATAATTAATTGAAAATATAATTTACATTTTATTTTGGATTATGAATGTGATTCACAAATTCCAATGGCATGATTGTAATATTCTCATGATAATTTTGAATTATCATTGGAAATTAATTATATTAGAAATGAGATAATGTAATCTCATTGGAAAAAGATCGTCTTCCACCAAAAGGTGGTGGACGACCACCAAGTCCAATTGGGATAGGTGGCCATCCCTCCTTTGATTGGTTGTTGGCAATCTCTTCCCACTTATCTCCAATGTTAATTGATTTAATTTAAAATTAATTTATATTAATTATTCAATATATTTAATTTAAAATTAAATTAATTATTTTTGTGTTTTCACAACAAGATCATGGTCATTAAAAGAAACATAAATCAATCTCATCCATTGGATTTGTGTGTTCATGGATTGAGATCCATGGATCCTAAAATACTATATAAAAAGAGGCACCCCTTGCTCTTCAAGTTACAACAAGAGATCACATAATTGCTCTCTTCCTTTCTTTCTACACGCCAAGTCTCTCTTCCTCTCTCTCATTGTGGCCGTCCACCATAGAGCCCTAGATAGAGTCGCCATCGCTGCAGCATCGTCGTTATGCTGTTGGAATGTTTGCTCGTGGATCTCCGTCTCCTTCGATGCACCTCGCTCGCGAAGAAGACATTGGATCTCATGTGATGAGATCAGGAGATTCGCTGCCTGGATCATCAACAAGGATTGCGAGAAGCACGCGTCTCATCAACACGCTCGCAAGCGTCTCCTCCGTCGGATCAGACTTGAGACAGGATGTATCTTCGTTTAGAGACTCGATCGTAAAGACTCTTAAAGAGTTAAACCTAATATTGTTTGTGGTTTAGATGAAATGATCTGAGAAGTGAGAAGTGTTCTTGGATCATGTGGTTTCATCCCATTAAATTTTTTTAAATGCCGCTGCCTCGAGCAACTAGTGCGACTAATCGCTCCCGATCGTATATGATGCGATCCTAACACTTTCGTGATGCATTTAAGGATCTTCCTATATCCTTCAAGTGGTATCAGAGCCTTATGTCATAGGTTTTGGATATGATCTATAAACTTGGGAAGACTTGGGCTCATTAGAGTTTGTGAAAATTTTATCGCATTTCATTCACACAGTCCTATTTTGTGAATATTTTCGGTCCTATTTAAATTGTTCAAATACGTTACTATCACTTGATTAATGTTCTACATTAACTAAGGAAATATTGAGATTTGAGTTTGCGTGATTTGGAATCCGATTGCTCAAGATATGATCATTTTAATGAATATATATCCACTGTTTCAGGGATGACAAATCTTGACGTGATTAAGAGTTAGTTACTGTTTTGAAACATCTAGAAATGCGTAATAATTAATTAGGTTCTGTTATACATCAAATTAGCAAACTTTGGAAACTTATTTTGCATGATTTGGATTCAAATTGATACATATATGATAATTTTAATGAGTGAGGGTCACTGCTGGAAATTACATTCCTAATCAAGAACATCGTGATTGTCATTTAATAAATTAGTGAAATTAATGGTTAATTTCTTGGTATAATTATGTATAAATATTTGATAAATATTTGATGATAATTTTTTCCTTAGATGACATTTCCTTAACCAATAATTGATCAGATATGATCTAAATCACAAATTGGTTACATCATCTACTTTCCAACAAACAATGTTGCTTGAATAGGATTGGGAATTTGTTTAGCAAATTACTTATAATGTTAATGAAAAAATATTTTGATTATTATTATATGGTATCACTTTGGTTGAAAGATTGATTATTATCTCAAGTACAAGGTGATCAATTGGCATTATCCTGACCTGAGGTGGATATGGTGTCTAGTCGGGGAGCGTTGGGGTAGCAGGTTGCTCCGTGAGCGGTCTGTCCCACTCCCGTCGGAACTGGCCATGACAACAGGTAAGGAAGGGATAATGTTTGAGGTATCATGATGTATTTTTCTAATTATTAAAATTCGAATAATACATAATTGAGATAATACCATATTTCAAGTAATAATAAAGAATGTTTGTTGGATATTAATTGGATCATTGATTTAATGTGATTATATTAATTGAAATCCAATTAAAATTAAAACACTCTATTATGAATAGAGTTGTAATCCCTTTAGGCGAATTAATCGTAACGAATATGATTCATAATGATTAATTAAAATTTGAATGGGATATGGAGGATCACATAAGTGACATTCATGGTCTCCCGTCAAGGCAAAGGGTTCCATCGCCAGGGATTGTATGTAGGAGACGCTTGTCCGAAGTGACAACTCCTGCATACAAGCACATCTGGATCGGGCTCTTTGCTTCTCAAAGAAGTAAGGATGTACGCGTAGTGACCCTAATATGGAGTCCTCATATTATTAGGGCCATATTGGATTACGCATAACGAGTTGTAATCCTGTTGATGGTTGGTTAAATTAATGATGGGTCAACATCACCTTAAGGATGGTGGGCCTGGGTGTTAAAGATAGAATTGGAAATGCAAGTTGAACTTGCAAGGCGGGATGCGTTCCCACTTCTTTTTGTCCGAGTTGCAAGTTCTCAAATTATCGAGATGTAATAAAGATAAGGATGGAGATCCAAGATCTTGCTAAGATATAATGGTAACTATATCTCTTACTTTGAAAGTGAATAAGGGAATGAACTTTCAGAGTTGACAAAGCAAGCTTTGATATAAAAATTCCTAAATCAAAGTAAAAATATGTATATATATATTTATATATTTATGCAAACTTCTTATTTCAGATAATCATCATCAAACCCACTCATTACTATACTCAATGATACCAGTAAAATATCATGGATTGGATCCATAATCAAGATACTGTACTTGCAGTTGAACACATAATGTATGTGAAGGATATGGTTAGATCCTCAAGCGCATCACGGAAGCGTGAGCGTCGTATCGAATACGACGAGGAACGACTAGTCGCACTAGTTGCTCGATGCATCGGAATATAAAAATTTTCATACGACGAAGCCACATGATCCAAGAACACTTCTCGGATCGTTTCGTCTAAACCACAAACAAGTAATAGGATTACCTCTTGAAGTGTGGTTGTGATCGAGTCTCTAAATGAAGAGACCTCCTGTCTCAAGTCCGATCCGACGAAGGAGACGCTTGCGAGCGTGGGGATGAACCGCGTGCTTCTTGCAATCCATGTTGATGATCCAAGCGGGGGATCTCCTGATCTCGACACATGAGATCCGACGTCTTCTTCACGAGCGATGCGCACCGAAGTAGACGGAGATCCACGAGCAGACGATCGGGCAGCATAACGACGATGCTGCGGCGATGGAGAACCTCTCTAGAGCATCCATGGTGGACGACCACATGAGAGGGAGAGAGGGAGTAGGCGTGTAGAGAATAGAGAGAGAGATGTGCTACAATAGCATATGTTGTGTAAAGATAGAGCATGGATATGCCTCTCTATTTATAGGGTTTTGGGATCCATGGATCTCAATCCATGGGACATATAAAATCAATAGATGAGATTGATTTATGTCAATCCAATGGTCAAGATTGTTGTTGGTAAAGGCCAACAACTTTAGGTTAAAATATATTTGACAAAATCAAATATAAATTAGTCCTAGATCAAACCAATAAATAAGGAGAGAATGTGCATGGATATTTCATCTCCATGCACCTTCCATGTGGACGGCCACACATTCCTATTAGGAATGATGTGCCGCCCACTCTTTCCATGGGGAGAGCAATCTCATGATAATTCATGAGATTGCATATCTCCATGGAAATCTCTCTTTATTTATTTGCAACAAATTTGTTGGGTTTTATTCTTCAAAAATAATTCACAATTATATTTGAGAATATTGCAATCTTGCCATGGAAAAATTATGAATCATATTCACAACCCAAAGAAACATATAATTTATATTGTCAACTAGTTACACAATGTGTATCCAATACACATAATAATTGATCAACACATATAAATTATAATTAGCTCTCTCTAATACATTATAAATCACATTTATAATGTATTATGAATAATTGGATATTACTATCCATATTATTCTTCATCCATAATAATTAAATCACATTTAATTATATTGGATAACTTATTCTCATGTGCCCAAATAATATGAATCACATTCACATTATTTACATCTTTGATAATCACATCACATTTAATTATCTAAGATAACTCTGCTTATAATAAGAATCAAATTCATATTATTCATGATAATTAAATAGCATTTAATTATCTATTTTCTCAATGCTCGGATACATATATCAACAATAGAATTATCCATGAACTCTTTCAAGGATAATGAGCTTTCTCCGCGAATACTTGGAGATAAGGATAGGGCGATTGTATTGATCCACGTATAGTGACATGGATATTGAGATCATATCTCAAATCAAGATCGCGGGCCTCCCATAGATGCTTGATTAAATCAAGACCGCAAATCTAATCTTCTCATTGCATTTGAATCACATCCAGATCAATGTCCAACATTTGGACTAAGATCAGATTACTTCTCTATTGAGAGGAGTCACTAAAATCCAGACCCGTTTCATCACTCCCTAGGAATGGAAGCGTCATGGTTATACAATCGTTTATGATCACATCACCCTCAGGTATTCCAAATACCTGTACATCCTGCATACTGGAAGACTCAAAATAAACCCGAAGTATTAGATCAACTTTACACTGTCTACTTCATGGTTATATCAGTAAGTTTCTCATTTGATCATTGGAAGTCGGTATCGATCATATACTTTCCAAAAGCATATATCATACCAAGGTCTTGATCATATACTTTCCAAAAGTATATATCAAACCTACAAATTCAGTCAAGCTTCCAAAGCGAGACGACCATGCGCATGGAATTTGATTCTTCCCAATATCTCATGAGTGAGCTCATGTCTTCCGGTTCAGTAACTGAACCTGTATGATCCCTTTGAGAGACCGTATTACTCATATACCCTTATATGCACACCAGCGCTCCGGTGTATAGACCTTGATTAGGTCATCAACCTATTGGTCTGCCAAATGTACATACTCAGACATATAGTAACACATCTGTCTCCGGTCAGAGGATGTGTGCCTGTATCGTGACAGCATACGATATAGGACTTTGGTTATCTCGATCTCGTTAAGTCAACTCTTTGACCTAACTAATCTGACACCTCTGAATCTCTATTCCTATGCAGAGAACCTGCATCAAGAGGTCGGTCAGATATCAGCCTAACTGAGATAGGATTGCCATCTCCTACTCTGGCTGGAGATCATCTCTTAACAATCATTTGACGATGCTTGATGAGTCCTCAATCTAACTCTTTAGATATTCATCCAAGCACTAGCCTCTATGATTCAATAATTGAATCAACAACTGTATGGTCATCAAGATGGCCATGGTACATAACCCTAATTGTACTAAGGGACCTATTATGCAAATTATATACTCTTTATTTCAGATTAAGGAGTGAATTGCAATAACATTTATTGCATAATGGCTCGCCGTTGGCTCGCATGTCCAACAATCTCCACTAGCCCAAAGAGCTATTAATGGGCTAATCATTTAATCCCATACTCATGTGACAATCATATGCTATTTAGAAAATAGCTAGATAAGCTGATCAGTCACTCTGTTCCCAAGAGACTACGCCAAGTCCTTTTACGGTACTTGCATTTCCCCTAGTAATAGTACTCGCATCCAATGTGAATGTTGCATCTTATGCTTCCAATACTCAATTTTGTCATAGTGTCCTTGACACTATAGCTCGATAACCAATATGTCCATAATCCTTATCAGACTACCTTTATTTCTGGAGATCTCTATCTCCTAAGGTATCTACAGTTAAGACCCTTATAGATCACTATCTACAAGATCTTAAACTTTTGAAGATAAGACTTTGAGATCACTATCTCTAAGTTTCATCATCTTTGAAGATATTGTTATTACTGCAATCAAGTGTTTTATCTCCATAGTAGGATTAATAACAGTTTACTACTCCCACTGCATGGCAGACATCTGGCTCTATTGCACATCTAGCATATACTCAGCTTCTCGTAACTGATGCACAAGTGCAAGCAGTTCTAGCATACACTTCCTCAACTCTTTGAGGTGCTATCCCTTTAGATAGCTCAGTACCATATCTTAAGGGAAAGAAGCCTTTCTTGGAAATTTCCAAAAAATGGAATAAGTCCAAGGTGTACTACTAATGCGACGGTCCCAATACCCTATTCTCTTTGCCTCTGAACGACTTCAGAACTAAGATCTAAGAGGTATCCTTGAGATCATATCTCGAGGTATGGGATAACCAGATTATAAAAAACTTATTATTATAATACTTAGATCATTCTAAATGATTAGGATAATATCTATATTTAGCACGATGAACACAATGGCACTCCCACTAAGCTTCGCGTGGTTCATCAAGATTTTATCTGAAATCATAACATTTATAATTTCATCAAATCTTATGTTCCAACTACAGGAAGCTTATTTGAGTTCAAAGATGGAGTTCTTTAGCTTGCACACCTTGCTTTCCTCAACCATGAAGCCCTGGGGCTACTTCATATGAATTTCCTCAGAGAGGTATTCATAGAGGAATGCAATCTTGACTTACATCATGAAGATGTCATAGTCAAGTTGTGTAGCTATAGTTAGCAATATTCTGATGGGTTAAAGCAAGGTCACTGGAGAGCAAGTCTCATCGCAAGCAATGTCTTCTCTTCGGTGTGTAGCTTATGGCTACGAACCGTGCTTTGAAAGTCTCTACCTTCTCATCAGGTTCCCTCTTTCTCTTGAAGATCCATTTACACCTTAATGGGTCTTACCCATATAGGTGGATCCTTGAGGGTCCATATACAACACTTGTATATGAAGTCTACATTAGACTTTTATTGCTAACATCCATCTTTCCATGTCATGATCCTCAAGAGCTTCATCACATGAAGTCCGATCATTGTCAGATTCAACTGACACATGGAATCCATCCTCAAGCTTATTTGAAGAGGTATCATTGTTTCATCTTTAATTGTCTATTTAGTTTCCGATTTCAGGAGCCTCATTATCTTTTCAAGATTAAATGAGTTCCTTTACTTCATTTTCATCTTGATTCTCAAGAGATCCATCTTCTAAGAATCGCATTCTCAGAGATGAGATCCTTTAAGAATCTCAACGTCATAAAGTAGGTATCCAATACCATCCTTTATTTTCCTAATGAAGTACCACTCTCTAGTGTCAGATTCCAGCTTACTAGCATGGAACCTTGTAAGGACATATAATGTAGTCTCTACCTGAAAACTAAGAGATAATTATGCTAAGATTAATCATCGATCAAATCATGTCACACATGATCAATTGTATCTCCTTACAACTCTATTGAGTTAAGGTTCTTTAGGAGGATTGAGATAGGAATCATATTCACATCTCCATAAGGTATTCTTTGAATTCTTCTAATAGGTACAAGCTACCTTGGTTAGATCAAATTCATTTCATCTTCCTTCAAACTTTGGTTCTAAACCAAAATTGTGAAATCTTTGAACATTTCAAAGGTTTCTTAGGTGAAGAGAAGAAATTTCATATCATACATAATCATTAATAGATATCACATATCTATAATGTTTACTATGATACAGATGATTCACATACATCAATATGTATGAGATCTCGAATACCTTGACATCTTACATCTTTCCCAAAGAAAGGTGTATTGGACATTTTTCTTTGAATACAATATTCATAAGTATGTAAGATTTGAACCTTTAGACAATCTAAAGTTTCATCTCTTATCAGTCTATTGATCACATCAACAAACAAATGTCCAAAACATGATGCCATATCATTATCAAATGATCTATGTCCTCCTATTGATCTTTAAAGGTTTAATTTTCAATATTAGAAATCTTAATGAACCATTCATTAATTTTCTAATTTTAGTGGAGTCCACTATATGTTAGATTACTATCTGAAATATCTCCATCATAACTCTTTATGATAGGTCTATTCCAGATTTCATGTTTATTCCCAACATTTAGAAATAAACAATGAGTATATTCTAATATCTAGGTCATAGAGACATTCTCTAAGACTAAGGGCTCCCACTGAAAATAAGAATTATATTCATCCGGTGGAAATTATTGCAACAATTGCATCAATTCTAACATTTTAAACCTTAAGATCAAATTTCTAATATTCTAATACAGATGCAGCCAATTGCAAGTGTCATTAGAAGATTGAGATACAATTATTAGACTTTATCTTAACAAATAAGCAAGTCAATATCAATGATTATATGTAGATTATTCTGATGTATTATCCGATTCCTTCTCTAAGGATTCTAGATAGATATGATAGTCATACTATCAACACATCAACATATTGCAGTATTGGCATTCATCCAACTCTTTGGATGTCATATGGAAGTCATAGAAGTACAATCAACTCTTTGATTATACTTCTTGCTTGGGTCCAACCCATGCTTCCACTGCGCTCCCTTTATCTATAAACAACCATTGCTTAAGATTAAGGACCTCTTATGTTAAATTCAAAAGAATTTAATGTAAGAGCATTTCGACATTTATACATGCTTCACCCAATTCATACAATATGAATATTATGAAGCTTCATGAATGACTAGAGTATAGACAATAGAATGATGACACTCATCATCTACATCCATCTAAACTCTTAAAACATAGGTTCAGGTAGGTATTCAAACAATTTGAATACATCATCTCTTATGGAGCTACCATTCTACATGATGTAGAGAACCATGTTATTCATGATTAAATGTCAAGAGCACATATCTATGCCATAATATCTTTATTGATTTTATAAGGATTATTTGACAATTGCGATCATCATCGATATGTCACTTCCAAAGTACATTCAATGAAATCAAGACTTATAGAAACGTACAAACCCTAGGGTTTTAGTCCTATTGTCTTATTTAATTATCATTCCTCATTATTATGTTGAAACTTGCACATTGCAACCACATACATTATGTGTCCAATTGCAAGTATAATATCCGGATCAAGGGTCCAATCCATGATATTTTACTGGTTATTATTGAGTATAATATTGAGTGGGTTTAATGAAGGATTATCTGAAATAAGAAATTTGCATAAATATATATTTTACTTTGATTTAGGAATTTTACATCAAAGTTGTCTTGCTATGTCAGCAATGAAAGTTCATTCCCTTAATCACTTTCAATGTAAGAGATATACTTACCATTATATCTCAAGCAAGATCTGGGATCTCCTTCCTTATCTTTGTTGCATCCCAATAATATGAGAACCTACAACTCGGATAAAAAGAAGCGGGAATACATTCCACCTTGCAAGTCCAACTTGCATCTCCCAATTCGGTCTTTAACACCCGGGCCCACCATCCCTAAGGTGATGTTGACCCGTCATTAATCGAACCAACCGTCAACAAGAATACAACTCGCTATGCGCAATCCAATATCACCCCAATAATATGAGGACCCGATATTGGGGTCACTACGCATACGTCCTTACTCTTTCGAAAAGCGACGAGCCCGATCCAAATGGATTGTATGCAGGAGCTGTCACTTCGGACAGGCATCTCCCACATACAATATCTGGCGACGGAACCCTCCGCCTTGACGGGAGACCATGGATGTCACTTATGTGATCCTCCATATCTTATTAAAATTTAATTAATTTCTATGAATCACATTCATATAATTAATTCTTCCAAGGGAATTATCAACTCTAATCATATTAGAGTATTCTAATTGGAGCGGGAGGAGGCCTGCGGGTATAATGGAACGGTAGCGGTGAGATAGGTGGTGGTGGTGGTGGTGGTGACGGCATCTGAGGTGGAGGTGCTGGTGACGGCATCTGAGGTGGTGGTGTCATGTATATGGCATCAGTAGATAGAGGTGGTAGCTGCTTGTCTCCTGAGGCTGAAAAATACATAACAGACGAGAGTGGGACGGACCACATACGTTGCAACCCGCTACCCCAGCGATCTCCGACTAATCACCATATCCGCCTCGGGAAAGGATAATGCCAAATTGATCAATTTGTACTTGAGATGATCATCGGTTCTTCAACCGAAATTATACCATATAGTAATCAAAATAATTTTTGATTATAAGGAAATTTGCTAGACAAATTTCCAATCCTATTCAAGCAAGGAGTTTGATGATTGTGTTTCCAATTATGATCTAGATCAAATCTAATCAATTATTGGTTGAGGCCAAGTCAATTAAGGAAATAATCATCATCTAATATTTCTCAAATATTTTCCATAATTATTTCATGAAATTAACAATTAATTTCATTAATTGACAATCACATGGTTCTTGATTAGGAAAGTAATTTCAGCAGTGACCCCTACTTACTAAAATTAGCATATCTGAATCAATTTAAATCCAAATTAAGCAAAGTAAGTTTACATAGTTTGCTAACTTGATTTACAACAAAACCTATATGATTTACACGCATTTGGAGGCGTCTCTAAACAGTAATTAACTCCTTAATTACGTTAAGATTCGCAGTTCCCGTAACAGTGCATACATGTTCATTAAAACAACCATATCTCGAGCATACGAAATCCGATTTACGAAAACGCAGATCCTATGGTTTCCTTATTTAATGAGGAACAAAATCCAAGTAAATAATTCGTGCTTAAACATTTCAAACATGGCCGAAATTATTTACTAAACAGATCTGCGAAATCAAATGCGATAAAAAACTTTCGCGACCTTAACGAACCCAAGTCATCCTCGATTAGCGAATCATATTTAGAAACCGTCGATCTAAGACTCTGATACCACTTGAAAGATATGGTTAGATCCTCAAGCGCATCACAAAAGCATGCACGTCGTATCGATTACGACGAGGAGCGACTAGTCGCACTAGTTGCTCGATGCAGCGGAATATAAAAATTTTCATATGACGAAACCACATGATCCAATAATACTTCTCGGATCGTTTCGTCTAAACCACAAACAAGTAATAGGATTACCTCTTGAAGTGTGGTTGCGATCGAGTCTCTAAACGAAGAGACCTCCTGTCTCAAGTCCGATCCGATGGAGGAGACGCTTGCGAGCGCGGGGATGAACCGCGTGCTTCTCGCAATCCATGTTGATGATCCAAGCGGCAGATCTTTTGATCTCGACACACGAGATCCGACGTCTTCTTCACGAGCGATGCACACCGAAGTAGACGGAGATCCGCGAGCAGACGATCGGGCAGCACAACGACGACGCTGCGGCGATGGAGAACCTCTCTAGAGCATCCATGGTGGACGACCACATGAGAGGGAGAGAGGGAGTAGGCGTGTAGAGAATAGAGAGAGAGAGATGTGCTACAATAGCATATGTTGTGTAAAGAGAGAGCATGGGTATGCCTCTCTATTTATAGGATTTTGGGATCCATGGATCTCAATCCATGGGACATATAAAATCAATGGATGAGATTGATTTATGTCAATCCAATGGTCAAGATTGTTGTTGGTAAAAGCCAACAACTTTAGGTTAAAATATGTTTGACAAAATCAAATATAAATTAGTCCTAAATCAAACCAATAAATAAAGAGATAATGTGCATGGAGATTTCATCTCCATGCACCTTCCATGTGGACTGCCACACATTCCTATTAGGAATGATGTGCCGCCCACTCTTTCCATGGGGAGAGCAATCTCATGATAATTCATGAGATTGCATATCTCCATGGAAATCTCTCTTTATTTATTTGCAACAAATTTGTTGGGTTTTATTCTTCAAAAATAATTCACAATTATATTTGAGAATATTGCAATCTTGCCATGGAAAAATTGTGAATCATATTCACAACCCAAAACAACATATAATTTACATTGTCAATTAATTACACAATGTGTATCCAATACACATAATAATTGATCAACACATATAAATTATAATTAGCTCTCTCTAATACATTATAAATCACATTTATAATATATTATGAATAATTGGATATTACTATTCATATTATTCTTCATCCATAATAATTAAATCACATTTAATTATATTGGATAACTTATTCTCATGTGCCCAAATAATATGAATCACATTCACATTATTTACATCTTTGATAATCAAATCATATTTAATTATCTAAGATAACTCTCCTTATAATATGAATCAAATTCATATTATTCATGATAATTAAATCGCATTTAATTATCCATTTTCTCAATGCTCGGATACATATATCAATAATAGAATTATCCATGAACTCTTTCAAGGATAATGCACTTTCACCACGAATACTTGGAGATAAGGACATGGCGATTGTATTGTTCCACGTATAGTGACATGGATATTGAGATCATATCTCAAATCCAGATCGCGGGCCTTCCATAGATGCTTGATTAAATCAAGACCACAAATCTAATCTTCTCATTGCATCTGAATCACATTCAGATCAATGTACAACATTTGGACTAAGATCAGATTACTTCTCTACTGAGAGGAGTCACTAAAATCCAGACCTGTTTCATCATTCCCTAGGAATGGAAGCGTCATGGTTATATAATCGTTTATGATCACATCACCCTCAGGTATTCCTAATACCTGTACATCCTGTATACTGGAAGACTCAGAATAAACCCGAAGTATTAGATCAACTTTACACTATCTACTTCATGGTTATATCAGTAAGTTTCTCATTTGATCATTGGAAGTCGGTATCGATCATATACTTTCCAAAAGCATATATCATACCAAGGTCTTGATCATATACTTTCCAAAAGTATATATCAAACCTACAAATTCAGTCAAGCTTCCAAAGTGAGACGACCATGCGCATGGAATTTGATTCTTCCCAATATCTCATGAGTGAGCTCATGTCTTCCGGTTCAGTAACTGAACCTGTATGATCCCTTTGAGAGACCGTATTACTCATATACCCTTATATGCACACCAGCGCGCCGGTGTATAGACCTTGATTAGGTCATCAACCTATTGGTCTGCCAAATGTACATACTCAGACATATAGTAACACATCTATCTCCGGTCAGAGGATGTGTGCCTGTATCGTGACAGCATACGATATAGGACTTTGGTTATCTCGATCTCGTTAAGTCAACTCTTTGACCTAACTAATATGACACCTCCGAATCTCTATTCCTATGCAGAGAACCTACATTAAGAGGTCGGTCAGATATCAGCCTAACTGAGATAGGATTGCCATCTCCTACTCTGGCTGGAGATCATCTCTTAATAATCATTTGACGGTGCGTGATGAGTCCTCAATCTAACCCTTTAGATATTCATCCAAGCACCAGCTTCTATGATTCAATAATTGAATCAACAGCTGTATGATCATCAAGATGGCCATGGTACATAACCCTAATTGTACTAAGGGACCTATTATGCAAATTATATACTCTTTATTTCAGATTAAGGAGTGAATTGCAATAACATTTATTGCATAATGGCTCGCCGTGGGCTCGCATGTCCAACAGTATGTGGTTGCAATGTGCAAGTTCCCTCATAATCATGAGGAATGACAATTAAATAGACAATAGAACAACAACCTAGGGTTTGTGTGTCTCTATAGTCTTGATCTCTCATCGAATGTACTTTGGAAGTGACACGTCGATGATGATCGTAATTGTCAAACAATACTTATAAAAATCTAAGAGGATGTTCTGGCATACATATGTGCTCTTCATATTTAATCATGAATGACATGGTTCACTGCATCATGCAGAATGGTGGCTCTATAAGAGATAATGTCTCCAAAATGTTTGAGTACCTATCTGAACCTAAGTCTTTAAGAGTTAAGATGTATGTAGATATGATGAGTGTCATCATTCTACTATCTATAGTCTAATCATTCATGAAGCTTCATAATATTCATATGGTATGAATTGAATGAAGCATGTATAAATGTTTAAATACTCTTATATTGAAATCCTTTGAATTCAACATAAGAGATCCTTTGTCTTAAACAATGGTTGTTTATAGATGAAGGGAGCGTAGTGGAAGCATGGGTTGGACCCAAAGTAAGAAGGAAAGTCAAAGAGTTCACTGTACTTCTGTGACTTCCATATGGCATCAAAGGGTTGGATGAATGCCTATACTACAACAAGTTGATGTGTTGATAGTATGACTATCAATTCTATTTTGGATCCTTAGAGAAGTACCCAGACAGTGCATTGGAATAATCTATATGTAGATATCATCATTGAAATTGACTTATTATTGGATAAGATTAAAAGTCTAATAATTGTATCTCATTCTTCTAATAACACATGCAATTGGTTGCATATGTATTAGAAGACTAGAAATTTTTGATCTTAAGATTTAACAATCATCCACATGGATATTGATGCAATTGGTGCAGCAATCTCTATTGGATAGATAGACTTCATATTTTCAGTGGGAGAGTCCTTCGTCTTAGAGAATGTCTCTATGACCTAGATATTATAATACACTCATAGTTTATTTCTAAATGCTAGAAATAAACATGAATTCTGAGATAGACCTATCATAAAGAGTTGCGATGGACATACTTCAGAAAGTAATATAACATCTAGAAGACTCTACTAGATTAGAAAATTAATGAATGGTTCATTAACATTTCTAAATACTGAAAATTAAACCTTATAGGATCTAGGAGGATGAAGAGCATTTGATAATGATCTGGCATAAAATCTTGGACATATGTCTATTGATGAGGTGAATAGACAAGTAAGATATTGAACTTTAGATTGTCTGAACATCCAATATCTTACATACTTGTGAATATTGTATTCAAAAGTAAAAATATCTAATATACCCTTTTTTGGGAATGGTGTTATATGCCAAGGTATTCAAGATCTCATACATATTGATGTATGTGGATCATTTGTATCATAATAAACATTGATGATATGTGATATCATTCGATGATTATTTGTGATACGAGACTTCTTCTCTTCACCTTAGAAACCTTTGAAATGTTCAAAGATTTCACAATTTTGGTTTAGAACCGAAGTTTGAACGGAGATGAAACAAATTTGATCTAACCTAGGTAGCCTGTACCTATTAGATGAATTCAAGGAATACCTTATGGATATATGAATATCATTCCTATCTCACTCCTCCTAATACACCTAAATTCAATAGAGTTGTATGGAGATGCAATCGGATCATGTGTGACATGATTTGATCAATGATGAATCTTAGCATAATTATCTCTTTGTTTCATGGTGTATATGTAGTAAGACTACAATATATATATCCTTCATAAGATTCCATGCATCTAAACTTGAAAAACCTCATAAGTTATGGTTTGAACCTTGCCTAGTGTTGGACACTTGATGATTTTAGTGTTGATTGGTCCATAACTTTTTCATGGATGCAAGTAAGCTGGAATCTAGCACCAAAAAGTGCTGCTTCATTAGGAAAATAAAGGATGGTATTAGATACCTACTTTATGACCTTGAGATTCTTAAAAGATTTCATCTCTAAGGATATGATGCTTAGAGGTTATGACTCTTGAGAATCAAGATGAAAATGAAGTGAAGGAACTCATTTAGTCTTGAGAAGATAATGAAGCTCCTGAAATAGGAAACTAAAAGGATAATTAAAGATGAAACACCTCTTCAAATGAGTTTGAGGATGGATTCCATGTGTCAAAGGAATTTGACAATGATCGAACTTCATATGATGAAGCTTCTGAACATCATGTCATGGAAAGATGGATGTTAGCAATAAAGTCTAAAGTAGACTTCATATACAAATGTTGTATATGGACCCTCGAGGATCCACCTATATGGGTAAGACCCGTTAAGGTGTAAATGGATCTTCAAGAGAAAGAGGGAACCTGATGAGAAGGTAGAGACCTTCAAAGCATGACTTGTATCCACAAGTTACACACAGAAAAAAGGCATCACTTGCGATGAGACTTGCTTTCTAGTGACCATGCTTAAGCTCATCAGATTATTACTAACTATAGCTACACAACTTGACTTTGACATCTGCAAGATAGAAGTCAAGATTGCATTCTTCTATGAATAACTCTATGAGGATATTCACATGAAGTAGCCCTAGGGCTTTATGATTGAGGAAAGCAAGGTGTGCAAGCTGAAGAATTCAATCTATGTACTCGATTCTTATAGTTGGAACATTGGATTTGATGAAATTATAAATGTTATGATTTCATATAGAATCTTGATGAACCGTGTGAAGCATAGTGGGAGAGCCATTGTGTTCATCATGCTGAATGTAGATGATATCCTAATTATTTGGAATGATATAAGGATAATAATAAGTGTTTCATAGGTTGGCTATTCCATACCTTGAGATATGATCTCAAGGAAACCTCTTAAGATCTTAGTTCTGAAGATGTTCAGAAGCAAAGAGAAGAGGGTATTGGACTGTCACATTAGTAGCACACCTTGGACATTTCCATTTTCAGGAAAATTCCAAGAAAGCCTTCTTTCCCTCAAGATATGGTACTGACCTTTCTAAAGGGATAGCATCTCAAGGAGTTGAGGAGGTGAATGCTAAAACTGCTTGACCCTGTGCATCAGTTACGAGAAGCCGGGTGTATGCTATAGATATGTACAAAAGCTAGATGCCTGCCATGCAGTGGGAGTAGTAAACTGTTACTAATCCTATTATGAAAATAAAATACTTGATTATAGTAATAACAATGTCATCAAAGATGACAAGATTTAGAGATAGTGATGTCAAAGTCTTAACTTCAAGAAATTAAGACTTTATAGATAGTGATGTAAAAGGTCTTAACTACAGATACCTTAGGAGACAAAGATCTCCAAGAATAAGGGTATTCTGACAAGGACAATAGAAATTACATATTGGTTATAATGATTATTGAGTTGTAGTGTCAGAGACACTATAATTGTCTTATTATTGAGTAGTGGTTGCATAAGATGCAACATTTGCATTGGATGCGAGCATTGTTACTAAGAGTTATACAAGTGCCATAAAAGGACTTGGCGTAGTCTCTCAGAAACAGAGTGACTGACCAGCTCTTCTAAATATCCTATGATTGTCACATGAGTGTGGGTTTAACGATTAGCCCATTAATGGCTCTTTGGGATAGTGGGAGATTGTTGAACATACGTGCCTACGACGAGCCATTCTGCAATAAATGTTATTGCAAATATCATTCCCTGATCTGAAATGAAGAATAACTAATTTGCATAATAGGCCCGTTAGTACAATTAGGGTAATGTACCATGGCCATCTTGACGATCATACAACTGTTGATTCAATTGTTGAGTTATAGAGGCTGGTGCTTGGACTAATATCTAAAGAGTTAGATTGAGGACTCATTAAGCATCGTCAAATGATTAGTAAGAGATGGTCTCCAGTCTGAGAAGGAGATGTCAATACTTTCTCTAAAGTTGATATCTAACTGACCTCTTGATGCAGGTCCTCTGCAAACGAATAGAGATTCAGAGTTGTTAGATAAGTTAGGTCAAAGAATTGACTTAATGAGATCGAGATAACCAAAGACCTATGTCGTATGCTGTCACGATATAGGCACGCATCCTCTGATAGGAGATAGATGTGTTACTATATGTCTGAGTATGTATATTTGGCAGACCAATAGGTTGATGACCTAACCAAGGTCTATACACCGATGTGCTGGTGTGCATGCAAGGGCATATGAGTAACACGATCTCTCAAAGGGATCAAACAGGTTCAATTTTTGAACTGGAAGACATGAGCTCACTCATGAGATATTGGGAAGAATCAAATTCTGTGCACAATCGTCTCGCTTTGGAAGCTCGACTGAATTTGTAGGTTTGATATATGCTTTTGGAAAGTATATGATCAACACCTGGGTATGATATATGCTTTTGGAAAGTATATGATCGATACCAACTCCCAAAAGTCAAATGAGAAACTTAATGATAAACCCTGAAGGAGACAGTCTAAAAGAGATATAAAACTTCGGGTTTATTCTGGGTCTTCCAGTATGAAGGATCTACAAGTATTAGTAATACCTGAGGGTGATGTGATCATAAACGATTTTATAACCATGATGCTTCCATTCGGAGGTAGTGATGAAACAAGTCCGGATTTTAGTGACTCCTCTCATAGAGAAGTGATCTGATCTTAGTCCAAATGTTGGACCTTGATCTGAATGTGATTCAGATACAATGATAAGATTAGATTTACGGCCTTGATTTAGTCAAGCATCTTTGGGAGGTCCGCAAGATATGGATTTGAGATGCGATCTCAATATCCAAGTCACTATACATGGAACAATACAATCGCCCTGTCCTTATCTCCAAGTATCCGCTGAAAAAGCACATTATCTTGAAAGAGTTTAAGAATAATTTCCTTGTTGATATATGTATCCGAGCATTGATAAAAAAAATAATTAAATGTAATTAATTATCATGAATAATACGAATTTGATTCATATTAAAAGGAGAGTTATCTGCGATAATTAAATGTGATTTAATTATCAAAAGATGTGAATGATGTGAATGTCATTCATATTATTTGGGCACAAGAGAATAGAGATCGAAGATGATTAAATGTGATCTAATTATCATAGATATGAATAATGGGGATAGAACTATCCATATTAATCAGATATATTATAAATATGATTTATAATATATCAAAGAGAGCCTATTGTTATTTATATTTGTTGATTAATTATTGACGTGAACTCGATTCACATTGGATAATTAATTGAAAATATAATTTACATTTTATTTTGGGTTGTGAATGTGATTCACCAATTTCCAATGGCATGATTGTAATCTTCTCATGATAATTGTGAATTATCATTGGAAATTAATTATATTGAAATGAGATAATGTAATCTCATTGGAAAAAGATTACCTTCCACCAAAAGGTGGTGGAAGACCACCAAGTCCAATTGGGATTGGGTGGCCAATCTCTTCCCAATTATCTCCAAGGTTAATTGATTTAATTTGAAATTAATTTATATTGATTATTCAATATATTTAATTTAAAATTAAATTAATTATTGTTGTGTTCTCACAACAAGATCATGGCCATTGGAAGATACACAAATCATTCTCATCCATTAGATTTGTGTGCTCATAGATTGAGATCCATGGATTCAAAAATACTATATAAGAAGAGGCACCCCTTTCTCTTCAAGTTACAATAAGAGATCAAATAATCTCTCTCTTTTGCTTTCTCTCTACACTCCAAGTCTTTCTCCCTCTCTCATTGTGGCCGTCCACCATGGAGCCCTATGATAACACGGATGTTCCACGATGGTCACCATGAATAATATATATAAAGTGTCGCTAAGGCGACCGCTCGCAGAATACCCATGTTAATCAGCAATTAACCCACAATAAAAGAATAAAACAATTGAGTCCCAAGAATGTGAATTAACATTTATTACTCTACCACAAAATGTACAGTGACTAAGCATGTGGAGGTCGAACCACAGAGAGCAATACAAAAATGCAATAGCCTATGATGTGCATGTACCACAGAGTCATCCATGTGTGAAGCCTATTTTTGTGGGTTTTTATCTTTTATATTTTTTAATATTTATATTTTTATATTTATTTTTATTTTAATAATATAATTAGGTAATATATATAATTTATAGAATATAAATATATAAATAAATAAATATATATATATACCCATAGAGGGTGAATATATAGCATATAATACATACATTAGATATATATATATATATATATATATATATATTTTATTTTTTTAATTTAATTCTAGAATTTTAGACATTCATAAATATATATATATATTTATATATATATTTTAATTTTCTTTTTCAATAGGGGAATATATATATAAATGGGAGAGAGGAGTGATATAATATTTATAAGAATATATAAAAACACTCAAAAATATAGAAATAAAATCTTTTTGATATTTTTATAATTTTTTACTGTTTTTTGAATTTTAGGTATTTTTCAAAATATTTTTGGTATTTTTAAATATCAAAATAAGGGAAAACAAGGGGTTAAGCTACTGGCTGAGGCAAAAATGGAAATTAAAAATATCACACAGCCACAAAAATTTTCCAAACCATTTTTAAAATAAATAGGATAGAATATAGGACCTACAGAACTTGAAATTATAATTTTTGGGGTTTTCTGGAATTTTTTATATTTTTTAGAAGTTTTTGAGTTTTTTTGAATTTTTAAGATTTTTCTTTTGAGATTTTTAGTGATTTTTGGACTGACACTTAATCATGATAAAATAGACCATAGTAATTTTTTTTGGAATTTTTCGAGGTGGTTTGATATTTTTTTGGTATTTTATAAGTTAGACAACAAATAAAATGCATGTTTTTGATTTTTAATAAATGCAAAAATGCGACCAAATTAAAAACTAAAAATATTGCGTGCAAGAGTAAGCTAACAGGAGCCTATGTCCATTTTTGCAAGATTTTTTAAATTAAAAAGAGGCATGAGATAAATGGACAAAGCATACAAAAAGAAAACAACCTGGCAGGGGTATTTTTGCAAATAAAATACTTTTCAGGGGCATCCATGCAAAAATCACAACAGAAATAAACATTTATTTTTATTTTTGGGGCCATTTCACAATTAACAGAACCCGCCAGGGATAAAGTGCAAAAATCACGCGCCTCACGTGGGACTGCACGTGAGGCGCGGAGGGACCAAACTGCAAATATAAGAACTCCAAGGGGTGCACAGTAAATAATACAATTTATTTACAACGTAACGTTTTATTTTGGGCATTAAACTATAAATACAGAAAGGCGAGGGGATATGTTTGAAATTTACCCCCTAAGGCGCGCAGATGGACGGCGATGGGCGCGCCACTTATCCACGCGTCACTCATCCGACGGCGGATACCGGTTCGCCGATGAAGGGTTCGGATTAGATGCTCCTCGCGGATCTGACGATTGATGCGTGTCTTCATCGGACGTCTCCTGTGCGATCTGGGCCGGGCCTCCTGATCTGACGGCGCTGGAGCACCCTGGAAGAACAGGGAAGAAGCTCGCGCCTGACGAGCTTCGATCGAGAAGCTTGGGCTCCTCCAGGGCTCTCTCGCGCGTCTGAGATGGTCTGCACGTAGCTGGAAGTCTCCCGCGTCGGCCGACGGTCTTCTCAAGGCTCTTGGAGGTCCAAGGTGCTCGGACGAGGTCGATGAAAAATAGGACCTCCAGGAACCTCTTCCTGGTTCGATTCGAGCCCAGATGGGCCTCTTTATTCGTTTGAACTGCATAGGAAGAACCGGGGGAGCGAGGGCTACCTCCTCGACCCCGGGTTTTGAAGCTCTGCAGCAAGATGGAGTGAGGAGGAGGGGCTCCGGCGAAAGGCGGAGGTGGAGCCCCGATTCACGAAGACCAGGGGTCCTCGGTTGAAGAAAGGCGATAGATCGATGGAGAATACGATGGGGAATGAAGTGGGATGCACATGGCGGTCGGAAACGGTCGGATTCACAGTGAAGAAGTCGCCGGAGCGGAGCTCCGGCGAACTTCGAATTTTTGATTTTAAGCTACGATGATTAACTAAAGACTAAACTAACAACGGGAATCAAAAGCTAACATTAAAACCTAACTAAAATGCGGTAAAGAAGCAACTCTTATACCTGAGGGCCACCAAGGAGCAGGACGGACGTCGGAGCTCCGCCGCGTCAAAATTGTCCCTCCTCCGGCCGATTCGAGGTGCTGGAGCACTCCCCCTGTCACGAGGAACATTCCAGGATCGAAATCAAGGCGTTTTGGGTGGATGAAATTGGCCAAATTTGAGGAAGGGAGTGGAGCTTCTTATTTATAGACAATGGCCTGGAGCCTTATTGACCGGCGATTATTGCTTAATCCAATGAGTATCAAATTGATCCAAGTTATCGGCGGGTATCAGTGATCATCAGAGATCATTCCTTGTGAAGAAAGCGAGCTCGATCGATGGACGTGATGGCCGTAAAAAAGGGAAGAAATCCGAGGAAATGACAGTTCAGAGGCGCCAGGTCCCGGATGGGACAGTTGATTGGGCGGTCAACAAGGGCTGGCGCCCCATTGGTCCACGTCGGCCGCAAGAAGACAAAACAGGAAATTTTGCTCGAAATTGATTTATTTAACATAGTAAATGATTTTATTAGAATTTTCTTATAAAATAAAAAATGTGTATTATTTCATGTAGTATTTATTTACAATTTTTTATTGAATTTTTTGAAGTGTTTTATTATAGTTTTATTATAATAAAGTGTATATGTGTGTATTTACATGTATTTTGTATTATTTAATTTTTTATTTGTTTATTTTATCTTATTATTTTATTGGCTTATTTTATAAATTTATAATTTATTTTTGTGAGTATAAATGTATTTTTATTTAATTTTTATGAGTTTATTTTCATTTTTAAATAAATAGGGGTAGGTATAAGTAGGTATACTTGTAGGTCTTTTACCTATGTATTATATATACTTTATTTATTTAATTTATTTTCTTGGTTCTTATTTTAGATTTGTATTTTTGATATATTATGTATAATATGTACATCATTATAAAAATAATCAAAGAATGTTTTCCCTTTGTGTTTTTGTACATATTGGATCATAGATATCTTGCCTATTATCTTGCATTTAATTATTTTATTTTAGAAGTCCTTTTTAGTTTCATTCTAATTGTAATATGTACATGTATTATATATATTTTTTACAAAATTCTAATAATATAATTTGCTAAAAATAATGGACAATGAATATATTGAATATTTTAATCAGGCAGGCTGCACAATGAAGGCCAAAAACCTAACTTTTGCAGATGGACTCCAAAAATTATGAAACCAATTTTATTAAATAGTTCTTGGAAAGCTATATACAATTAAAGGTGAGTTTTGAGTGATTTGGAACTTTGTTTGCAAGATATGGGTCTGTGAAGTTGAGATTTTGGCTTTTTATTCTGTGTATAAAAGGTACACTGAGTATTATTTTTACACAAACTCAATTTTGTATTTTTATTTACATTATTGATGAATCTCCATTTCATCACCTTTATTCTATCATTTTGGCCTCAAAAACCCCAGCAAATGCATGTAAACAACATTAATTTGTACATAATAGCATTCATTATTCATTGTATTAATTGTACATTAAATAAAGTTTTTAATGCCAAAATTATAGAATAAAGAGAGAAAAGAAAAAGGAATAAAATATTGTAAATATTTTATGACCCTAACCCCGAGACCAAGGCCAGCATGGTATTGGTCGACAAGGAATAAAGTAGGGGGAGATAAGGGCTGATATACAATAAATATCTCAGTTATTCATTCATCCATTTATGCATTTTTGACACCTATTTTGTACATAACTATTTATTACTCAAATAAAGAAACTTTGTTCATGAAAGTTGTAGATAATAATGTAAATAAAAATACAAAATTGAGTTTGTGTAAAAATAACACTCAGTGTACATTTTATACACAGAATAAAAAGCCAAAATCTCAACTTCACAGACCCATATCTTGCAAATAAAAACTCCAAATCACCCAAACTCACCTTTAATTGTATATAGCATTTCATAAACTATTTTATAAAATTGGTTTCATAATTTTTGGAGTCCATCTGTAGAAGTTAGGTTTTTGGCCCTTCTTGTACACAATACCTGATTAAAATATTCATTTTATTCAATATTCATTATTTTCACAAATTCATATTTTTAGAATTTTGTAGATAATGTATATAATACTTATACATATTGACATTAAAAGAAAACCAAAAATAATTTGTAAAATAAAATAAGTCTATATACCACATAGACAAAATACCTATACCACTTATATGTAAAAGGGGATTTTATTCCTTTATTATTTATTCATCCACATTTTTTTTACATAATATTGTAAATATTACATAAAACATATTAAAAATACAAATCTAAAAGAAAAATGAAGAAAACTCACTAAATAAATAAGATGTCTATAATCTATAGGTAAAATACCTATAAGTATACTACTTACTTATACATATACATATTTATTTAAAAATACAAATAAACTTATAAAAATCAAACAAAAATACCTTTATACTCACAAAAATAAGTTATAAATTTATAAAATAAGCCAAGAAAATAATAAAAGAAAATAAATAAATAAAAAAATTAAAATATCCAAAAATACGTGTAAATACATACATATACACATTACTAAAATAAAACCACAATAAAACACCTCGAAAAATTCAATAAAAATCATAAATAAATACTACATTAATTTATAAACATTTTCTATTTTATAAGTAAAATCTAATAAAATCATTTACTAGGTTAAATAATTCATTTTGTAATAAGGGTCCCTATTTTGGCGTGTAGCAGCTGAGGTGGACCAATGGGCGCGTCGCGCCTGTTGACCGCAGGTCAACTGGACCTCCAGGCGTCTGACTTCACGCGACCTGTCTTTTCCCCGATTTCCGCCATTTTTGCCGCCTGGCTCAGTGAACCATCGCACTCGCTTCCTTCACAAGATTTGTCCTCTGATCATCCATGATGCCCGCCAAGATCCTAGATCAATCTGATACTCATTGGTTTAATCAATAAACGCCGGTCATTGGGGGTCCCTCGGAATGTCTATAAATAAAAACCTCCGACTTCCCGGCTAAAGTTGGCCATTTTCATTCCACCAAAAAGCCTTGTTCTTGCTCCTGGTGTGTTCCTCGTGACAGGAGGAGTCGCCCAGCACCTCGACTTGGCCGGAGGTCGGAGAAGTTTTGTCGCGGTGGTGCTCCGGCGACCACCCTGCTCCCTGGAGGCCCCCAGGTATAAGAGCTGTTCTTTCTTGCTTAGTAGTTAGGTTTTAGTATTAGCTTTTAATTCCAGTCCTTAGGTTAGCATTTAGATGATTGGCTAAGGCCAAAATCCGAAATTCGAAGTTCGCCGGAGCTGAGCTCCGGCGACTTCCCCACCGTGATCCCATCTGTCTCCGACCGCCCAAATCGCCTCATCTCCATCCCCTTCGAGTTCTCCATCAAATGCACACACTTGTTCAACCCAGGACCCCAGGTCTTGGCGAATCGGAGCTCCTCCTCCGCCCTTCGTCGGAGCTCCTCCGTTCCACCTCATTTTGCTGTACAGCTTCAACCTTCTTGGTCGAGGAGCATCTCCTCGAGCCATGCTATCTTCCTGTGCAGGTCTGGTGCGCAAATATGCACCCTGAGGCGAAATCAAGTCACGCCGGAGGTACCTGGAGCCCCACTTCTTCTCCGACCTCGCGAGGGTGCTCCAGTGGACCTCTGGTCGATCCAACACCTCCGGACGACAGAGGCACCTTCCAGGAAGCTTTTGGGACACCTTGGAGCAGCGATGAACGGCGGAGGTGCGAGATCCAGTCGGGAGAAGCTCGCTCAGGCGAGGGTTCTTCCCTGTTCCTCCAGATGCCCCCTCCGCCGTTGGATGAAGACGAAGGTCCCAGATTGAACCAGAGCCGCTGGATGGAGCTCCGTAGCAACCGTCAGATCACCTCAAGTGATCTAATCTCAAGCGTTCATCGGCGAAGCGGTACCAGCCGTTGGATGAGCGACACGTGGCAAGTGAAGAAATCCCAACCGTTCGCCAGCGCGCACTTTAGGGGTAATTTGCACATCTAGCCCCTTCTTTTTTTGTATTTAATTTTTAGTATTGTAAAATAAATATCACGTTGTAAATAATGTGGCGATTTTGCTTATGCCCCCCTGTAGCTCTTGCATATTACACTTGGGTCCAGTCCACGTCACCTCACGTGTAGTCCCACGTGAGGTGGTAAAATTGCACAAGTCCCCCTGTCGATTTGCATATTTATGTTTAGTCCATTAAATAAAATATTCAGTGTATTATTTTTGTGAAAAATTGCAACCAGGACCCTACATTTTCTGTAATTGCGTTTAGGTCCCTGTGAGTGCGGATCACGTGCAGTCCCACGTGGTGGTTAAATTGCAAGGGGGCCCTGGCGGGTCTAGTTAATTAGTTTTAGTCCTTAAAATTCAAAAACACGTTATAATGTTTTGGTATTTTTGCACCTGTGCCCCTGGATGTTATGTTAATTGCAAAAATGCCCCTGCTAGGCTTAATTACTTTTTGTGTCTTTATCTATTTATTAAAAATACCTATTAGGCTTCTAAAACTCCACAAAAATTAGGATAGGTGCTCTATGCCATGCTTGTTCACGCCCATATTTTAGTTTGCATTTTTTGCATTTTTCCTAATTGTTAAAAATGAAAAAGAAGCCATTTTTGTACGGTCTAAATTAGAAAATACAAAAAAAAATTAGAAAATGTTTTTGAAAAATTCCAAAAAATTATATATGA
Source organism: Ottelia alismoides (assembly GCA_037367405.1). NCBI lineage: Eukaryota > Viridiplantae > Streptophyta > Magnoliopsida > Alismatales > Hydrocharitaceae > Ottelia > Ottelia alismoides. The sequence continues at coordinate 9,561 of JAZKJV010000851.1, read as the reverse complement.
TATATATATATATGGAGTCCAGAAAATGAAAAACCCTAAAAATAGGAAAAAGAAAATTAAAAAAAAAATCATAAAACCCCAAAAGCAACATAAAAATTAGAAAAACTCTTTAAAAACCCTAAAAATACATTTCTCTCTTTTATAATTATCTATATATTATTATTAATATGTGAAAATTAATTTGGGCAATTTTGGGTATTATTTGATATTTTTAAAACCCAAACTATATGCGGCTATGTATTGAGTCCTATATTGTGGATATTTTTGAATTGAAAAAAAAATATAAAAAAAAGGGGGTTAAAAATATAAGTCTATATATTAAGTTTTTATGTTTATAAATATATATATATTCTATATTACTTCTCTCTCTCTTCTGGTATATACATATATCTCTCTATATATATATAGTATATATATTTATGTAATTAAAAAAAAAAAGAAAATAATAAAAAAAAGTGGTATAAAATATAAAATCAAAATAAAAATTATAAAAACAAAAATATAAAAAAAAATTACAAAAACCCAAAACCCACATAAAAACAAGCTTCACACACGGATGACTTGGTGATACATCTAGGCTACGCATTTTGTATTGCTCTCTGTGGTTCGACCTCTACATGCTTGTCGCTATACATTTTGTTGTAGAGTAATAAAAATTAATTCACATTTATTTGTTTTGGAATTAATTAATACATTCTTGCTTTGTGGGTTAATTGTTGATTGCGACCCCAGGATCTGGTTGGTCGACGCTACGACTGTGCTCCCGCCTTGTGTGGAACACAAGACCGGTCGGTCCTGGGGACGATATCAAATGGCGCCGTTGCCGGGGAGCAATGAGCATAGCCTACGTTATTTTTGTCATTCTTGTGTGCATTTTTTTCATAATTGATGATATTTTGTGAGCAGCTATTTTATTGCCATTAATCACCATGCTTCATTCCTTTATTTACTGTGATTAATTTATCTGCTCTATGATTAATTGATTGAGCTATTCTAATACATTCTTTTTGTGACTTTGATGCAAGGGTCCGCCACGCAAGGATGGCTTCTTAGGAGGCCAATGCAGCCTAGCTTGGAGGAGGATGGTCTTCCCTTCGCATGACCATCAGGGGAGAGTATCAAGGAAGCAAGGAGATGTGGATTAGATAGGCTTAGAACACTTAGGATTATCTCTGTAATTTTTGGTGAGAGAGAGACAATTTTGGCATGTAATAATTAACAAGACTCTACTCTTCACAATGAGGTCCAGTGCCCGGGTGTCTGTTCACCTGGGGGCCTCATCGTTGTTTTCCGTGATTTCTACCGCCTTCTTTCCTTTGTTTTCCGCTGTTTTGTGCTTTTCGCCTTTATTTTACTTTGTTTTGTGTGCTTGGAGCCCCTAGATATAGGTTGCTTGACTCGGTAGCTAGGTCCAAACATTAATAAGAATGCATGTTCCTATAGTTCACTTCGTATGGATCTAGTCAAACTTAAACATCTAAGTCATTTATCTCTTAACCCACGTGCCGTGAGCGAGCCCCATCAAGCGCTACTCCTAAACTCGAGTGTGTCGAGAAGAGGAGGGGTGAGCCAAGACCGGACCCTTAGGTTAAAGATGAATGACCAAGCTTATGGTTCTTCACGTTAATAGCAGCTAATGTTTAGGGCGATTTTGACAAATGCACACCGCCATGTAGATAGGTTTAAAAATTCTGTTTTGCATACCACATGGAGAGAGCTGGGATGCACTGTAAGTCTTCTAACTCAGCATGCATCATTCGGTTCAATGGTGAGATTTCCATCATAGAACCACTTGCATGGTTTTTCCGCTATCTCCCTCTGATTTTGAGCACCTAGGACTTAAATGAAAATCTACAAAAACGTTAGGCGCTGGTATGAAAACAGATCCAAAAAAAAAAAAAAAGGAGAGAAAACCCAAAAAAATTAAAACAAGGGGACTGCTAAATAAACTTTGACCTTAATTAAAATCTGTAATGGACTATCCTTGTACCGGGTTCATAAAGCCCTCATTGAGGTACCTTGGAGGGGGACCAAAACCCTACTCCCTTGAGCGAGTGCGACCCCTAAGGATTAGAGCCCAAAACCCAGTCTGCAACTGCCTTGTGTATCGCCTGGATTTTCCGAAGTAATGGCGCTTCTATCGTACGTAGGCGAGTAGGACTTGGTCACCAATGGTGACTCTCTGTTGTGAGAGCATCGACCTGTCCGAAGTATTGAGCATAGGCCACGCCTTCACGGGGGTGTCTGTCTCATCGTCCTGCGTCCGAGTAGGTTCTTGCACGCTCACGGGTGAGTCCGTTGCGAGCGAGAACCGAAGTATTGGTTTCGCCTATCGGCTTCCTCTCTCTTTTCTTTGGCTGAGTAGGGATCCAGGAAGGGTTACAAGGACTCCAAAAGTACAGACTACAGGTTACACAGGAGGAGGACAAGTACGGGATACCCTTCCGGCAGTACTCTCTCTCCTATAGGGTAGCGTACTAAGGACTTGTTATAAGAAATGCCTGAAAAATCACAACTCTAAAAATGAAAAGATAACAAATAGCCGAGCTTTCACGGCTTCACATGGCGTGAGTTGGTGAACCCGATTTTGTCTTGTGTTTGTATGGATCTAGATTAAGGTTCAAAGATCAAAGTCCCGCGCCTTTGCGCCAATTCTGTTATGTCTTCCTTTGACCACCCGCTCAACCGAGCCTTTCTACTGTTTTACACTCCTTTTTGTTCCTCGTTGACCATCGTATCGTTCTTCCAAAATCCAATATTCTCTTGTGCTCCGTGAAGTTGATCCATGGATGGTTTCGTCGGGACCATGCCGACACCTACATCGATTCCATGGACTCACCTTCGCCAATAATTTCGAGGCGATTCCCGAGAACTGATCCGGACTTTGCGGATCGGACTCCAGACTCCTCGTTTCTACCTTTCTCTTGGCCACCCAATAAACTGGGATCACTTTTTGTCCCACTACCGTCGTTGTGAATGGGAGTCGATTACAGTCTACATCATTTTTCCATTCACAACACGCTGGGGTTGACTTGAACTCCAGCCTCATCACGACAGCTGAATATTTATGGCAAGTGATCTGATTCGGACCGTCTCATTATGCAGATAGAAGCCAGTGCGAGCCCTGGAGACTACTCCGGAGTTCATTTCGTCCGATTCAGACCCTGACATGGCGCCAGGAGGAAAGGGCAAGGGTCAGCAGCCACCCACACCAGAGGGACAGATGCCAGATCAGAACCAAGTCAATGCACAGTTGCTGGCATCCATCCAGGCAATACAGCAGCAGCTGACTGAGCAGGCCCTTACGCAGACGGCTTTCCAGGACATGTTGAATGATGTGATAAACCGTAACGACGGAGGAGGAGGCCGAGGCAGAGGAGGCAGGGGAGGAGGAGATGGAGGTGGAGGAGGTGGTGACGACCCCAATGATGATCCTGAATTCCAACCACAGCCGAAGCCAACACTCAAAGAAACATACAATCCAGGAGACAGCCAGATGACCGAGTGGATTCTCATCCCACCGGTACACGCTCACTTCGAGCTGAAACCCCAATTTATAGCCCTTCTCCCTGCATTCCATGGCAACACCAATGAAGAGCCATACATTCACCTGCAGCAATTCTCCCGCATTTGCCGCACCACCCACTATCCGAATGTCCCCCTGGACATTGTCAAGATGACGGCTTTCCCCTTCAGTCTACAGGATAAGGCCCTTTATTGGGTCAATCACATGGGAAAGGTCGTGACGACCTGGAGGAGTTGAAGTCTGCCTTCTTGCACAAGTATTACCCTCTGGGTCGACTCAACCAGATGCGGGCCCGTATCAGTAATTTCTCCCAAGGACCCCATGAGTCGATACATGAAGCATGGGAAAGATTCACTGATCTGCAGGAGAAGTGTCCCCATCATGATATTCCGAAGACCAGCTTGGTCCAGCATTTCTTTGGGGGACTGAACATTGAAAGTCAAAGGCTCGTAGACGCAGCATGTGGGGGCTCCCACTTCAACAAGGATGAAGATGTTGTATGGCAAATTTTCGAAGAAATGGCCGAAGGAGAGGCCGCCCTCTCTTCATCCAAGGCGTACCAGAAGCAGCCCCAGATCCTCCAGAAACAAGTTCACATGGCTGCATCAAAAGAAGCAGAGAGAGATGAGAGCTCTAACCTCAGCATCATCGGGGGCCATCTCTCTAAGGTCGACATAATCGAGAAGCGATCACAGGACCTTGAGAAACTCGCTGTGATTGAAAAGAGGACCCAGAGTTTGGACAAGCTGGATCACATCACCAAGCAGCTGGAACTGCTGGTAGGTACCATCAATTCTGTTCAGTCGGCAGCACCGCTCGAAGCTCCAGCTGAGAGGAAAGACGAGCAACCACCGCTACACCAGCCTCAGCCAAGCCAGCAACCACCGACAGTTCAGCACGTGTACTACGTGCAGGCACCTGATCAGAGCCAGCCGCAACAGCAGATGGTTGTGTACCAACCAGAGTTTATCTCAGACACCGATTCAGTGTCCCGCCACCACCCCTGGTCCAGGAAGTTAATGGGGTTTGGACTAATGATGCACAGCCGACCCGTCCTCAGGGACAACTCCAGGGTCAGCCATTTGCCAACCGGCAGTACCACCAACCTCAGGGTGGACGTTTTGGGCACCCCTCTCAGCAACACCAGCAGCCTCCTCAGTTCGCACACCAATGGAGGCAGAACTTACCGTATCAGCAGCAGCCACAGTATCGCCATCCACAGCCGTATCACCAATACGCTGCTGCTCAGCCTCAATTATACCAGCAGTATCCCTCTCCGTCTTACCAACAACTTCAACTTCCGGCTCCACCACAGCAACACCATCAGCAACCCCCCCATCCATCTAACCAACAACAGCGTGGCCTGCACGCTGCATCTTCTGATGTACCCCCAGCTAATCCCGCCATGGAGTGTCTAGCCCAGCTTGTCCAAGGGCTAGCGGAGATGACCAAGCGGCTTGATGACCTGACCGCCACTCGCACTACCATTCCGGCGCAGGTCGAAGCCAACCCCAATAATTTCAAGAAGAAGGAACAGGTAGAATGTGATGTCCAGTCCGCGTGTGATAATGATATTACTGCGTTTTCTAATGCTGTTACTCTCAGGAGCGGTAGGGCCTTGCCTCCGCCTGCTACCAGATATGGGGTGAATAAAGAAACAGGTGGATCGTCATCTTCCGCATCAGCAGTGCCAGCTCCAAGGGCGGGTGAGGAGGAAGAGGAAGGAGAAGCCTGTCCAGCCGTCGTGCATTGCCAAAAGCAATTCCAGCCAAAAATACAAAAAAATCCGCAAAAACAAAAACACCAAAAAGAAGCCTGTAGCAGAAGTGAAGCCGCGCCAGCCTTGGAGGAGCCGCGAGCAGCAGCCGATCCTGTGCCAGCCGATGGAGCCAATGCTACCCTTTTTGATCGCCCAGCAGCACCAGCAGAGTTAGGTCCAGCTTGTACACCTTTTTGTAGTCCGGATGTACAACATTCTGTGGGCGATAATCTTGATGTAAATAAGAACTCTAACTTTCCTGCCAGTAATGTGAATATTCCTTTTCCGCATGCAATACAAAAATCCAAAAAAATGGCAAAAAGAAAAACTGCATTGTCTGATCCAGGTGTTGTAGATATTTTTGGATAAATTGACTGTTGAGATTCCCTTGTTAAAGGCCGTGGAATACATGCCAGCTGTGAAGAAAGGATTGAAAGAGGCATGTACCAACAGGCGTCGCACAGCGCAAGACAACAGACGCCGAGAGGTAGAAAGACACGTTCTGTCCATGGCCACAGTTGCAGCTATCACCAACCTCCCCCAGAAAAAGCACGACTCAGGAGCACCTCTGATCAGTTGTGTGATCTTCGATCAGGTCTTCGAGCGTACTCTTCTTGACAGCGGCTCTTCCATCAACCTTCTGCCCTCGTCAATAATGCAAGAATTCGTGCTGGGACCGCTAAAGCAGACACGAATGATCCTTCAGTTCGCTGACCGATCCGTTAAGCGGCCCCGCGGTTTGTTGGAAGATGTCATAGTTACCGTGCAGGATATGAAATTCCCAGCTGACTTCGTAGTCCTTGATATGGACTCCCCTGCACCACTGCTCCAGACTCCTATCATCCTCGGCAGACCATTTCTCCGTACTTCCGGCGCCGTGGTTGACTACGGGTCTGGACAGATCACCTTCAGCTCGAAGACCCAGCGAATCACCATCACATGAACAAGGAGCAGAACGCCACAACTGATGAGAGTCAAGCAGCATCAGAAGCAGACTGTGAGTTTATTGCAGAGATCAGAGATTCAGAGTTATCATTGGACGATCCATGGACCCGAGAAATCCTCACTCTTGAGGAGGACTTGGAAAGCACGGTCCGCATATGCTCCGATGATGTGTGGGAGACAGATTCTCAGATGCAGGCGCACCTTCTTGAGCCTTCACTCCAGACCGAACATAATCAGCCCACCGCAGAACCGTTCGGTACATCACTTGGATCTCAACAGAATGTTGAGGATGGTACTAGTCTCAAAGTACATCCCACCACCAGCATGGTATCAGAAGTGACTGGTAAAGGGGACGGACTGAAACCAGAACTCAAGCCACTTCCTGCAGGCCTGAAGTATGCTTTCCTTACGGGTGAAGAACACATGTATCCAGTCATCATCAGCAGCAAGCTGAATCTGGATCAAGAATCTCAACTCCTCGAGATTTTAGAAAAGAACCGCAAGGCACTTGGTTGGAGTGTATCAGACCTCCGAGGGATAAACCCCGCTCTGTGCTCACACCATATCTATTTAGAAGACGATGCCAAGCCGTCCCGCGAATTCCAAAGAAGGCTAAACCCTAACCTTCGGGACGTGGTCATGAAGGAAATCACAAAGTGGTGTGATGCAGGCTTCATTTATCCCATCTCCGATTCAAAGTGGGTAAGCCCCCTGCATGTAGTTCCCAAGAATCCGGGCTTACTGTGGTCACAAATGAAAAAGGAGAGGAGATTTCAACTCGGGTACCGACATCCTGGCGGGTGTGTGTTGACTACCGCCGCCTAAATGCAGCAACCAAGAAGGACCACTTCCCCTTGCCATTTATTGATCAAGTCTTGGAGAGATTAGCAGGCAAGGAGTTCTTCTGCTTCCTGGACGGGTACTCCGGGTACAACCAAGTGGCGATCGCCCCTGAGGATCAAGAGAAGACTACCTTCACTTGCCCGTTCGGCACCTACGCCTTCAAGAGGATGCCCTTTGGATTATGCAATGCACCCGCAACCTTCCAAAGATGCATGCTAGCAGTCTTCGCCGAAATGGTAGGCAGTTTTCTCGAGGTGTTCATGGATGATTTCTCCGTCTATGGTGACAGTTTCAATTCTTGCCTCGAGCACCTAGACAGAGTGCTTCAGAAATGCCGGGAAGTCAATTTAGTGCTCTCTTGGGAAAAGAGCCACTTTATGGTCACAGAGGGTATTGTGTTGGGGCATGTCGTTTCCAAACGTGGCATGGAAGTCGACCCAGCCAAGGTGGATGTCATTTCAAACCTGCAGCCACCTCAGTCAGTAAAGAATGTGAGGTCATTCTTGGGGCATGTGGGATTCTACAGACGATTTATCAAGGACTTCAGCCGCATTGCCCGACCTCTGACAGAACTTTTGTGCAAGGAGACAGAATTCATTGTTGATCAGCCAGTTCTCCTTGCCTTCAATCAATTGAAGGAGCTTATCACTCAGGCTCCAATCTTGCAGCCTCCAGACTGGACTCTTCCATTTGAAATAATGACCGATGCGTCAGATTTTGCCGTCGGAGCTGTTCTAGGGCAGAGGAAAGATAAGGTGCCCTATGCCATTCACTATGCCAGCAGAACGTTAGATGAAGCTCAAAGAAATTATACAGTAACAGAGAAAGAACTGCTGGCTGTGGTTTTCGCCTTAGAGAAGTTCAGATCCTATTTGTTGGGATCAAAGGTCACAATTTTCACAGACCACTCTGCTATTCGGTACCTACAGCAGAAGAAGGATGCCAAGCCCAGACTGATTCGTTGGATCCTTCTCCTCCAGGAATTCGATCTGGAAATTAAGGACAAACCTGGAGTTCAGAACGTGGTAGCAGATCACCTCTCCAGAATAGAGCCGCATGACTCTCCTTTCAGCAACGCACCTATCACAGAGACCTTCCCTGACGAAGCTATCTTAGCCGTGGATGCTCTCCCTTGGTATGCTGACATTGTAAATTACCTCGCCTCTGGGGTAATACCTTCGGATTGGACGAAGAATCAGAAGAACAAATTCATGTCGACCATCCGCTTTTACCAGTGGGAAGATCCCCTTCTATTCAGGGAAGGAGCAGATTGTATTTGGCGCAGGTGCATTCCTCAGACGGAGCAATCTAGTGTCCTCGAGCATTGTCATTCGCTCGAATCTGGGGGCACCATTCTGGAGATCGTACGGCAGCGAAAGTTTTGCAGTGTGGCCTCTGGTGGCCCACTTTATTTAAGGATGCAGCAGAATTTGTTAAAAGATGTCTTGATTGTCAGCGACTGAAAGGAACACTCACTGCCAAAGACTCAATGCCTCTGAAAATCATTCAGATAGCAGATGTTTTCGATGCATGGGGCATTGACTTCATGGGGCCTTTCCCTAACAGTCAAGGTTTTGAGCACATCCTTCTTGCCGTAGATTACGTGAGTCGTTGGGTTGAAGCTATCCCCGCCCGAGCCGCCGACAGCAGAACAGTTTGCCAGTTTCTGAAGAAGAACATCATTTCGCGATTTGGGATACCCAAGATTCTCATATCCGACGGGGGTAGTCATTTCATCAACAAAGAGGTCAAGAAGTTAACGAAGGAGTACGGCATCGATCATCGTGTCGCATCTCCTTATCATCCGCAGACCAATGGCATGGCGGAGTTATCCAATAGAGAAATCAAGACCATATTGCAGAAACTTGTTAGGCCAAACAGAAAAGACTGGTCTCAACTCTTGGACTCAGCTCTTTGGGCTTACCGTACGGCCTACAAGTCTCCCTTGGGCATGTCGCCCTACCGTCTTGTATATGGAAAACCATGCCATCTGCCCGTGGAATTAATTCACAAATCCCTTTGGGCAATTAGTAATTGTAACTTGGACTCACGGAAAGGTGGTCAGAAGCGAAAGGATGATTTGAACAGGCTCTTGGAATTCCGAGACTGCGCATACAATAACACCTTGATGTACAAAGAGAAGGTGAAACGCTGGCATGACCGGCACATCAGACGAAAGACCTTCGATGTTGGGCAGAAAGTGTGGTTGTTTGATGCAAAGTTGCGGATATTCCCAGGTAAATTAAAAAGTAAGTGGACAGGGCCATTTCGAGTATGTGAAGTGCGTGACAACGGAAGCATTGCTATATCAGAATTGTCCCCTGACGCACAGCCCTTCGTCGTCAACGGCCAACTACTGAAGCCTTACTTGGAACCAGATTCGTTCTTGGCCGTTGTTGACTCTATTCAGTTAGTGCACTCTGAAGATATCTCTACACCTCCTGCAGCACCAAAAGATTCAGACGATGTACTCCAACCATTATTGCTA